>WBMY01005984.1:57846-102700 GCA_013397315.1 Donacobius atricapilla
GTTTTTTTCTTTCCCTGTTGCATGGGAAGGGTTGGGAGGGATGGAAGCTCCAAAGAGCTGTGGCTGCCCCTGGATCCCGGGAAGTGTTCGAGGGCAGACTGGATGGGGCTTGGAGCAACCTGGGCTAGTAGATGAGATGTTCGTAAAGTTGATCTTTTGCTGCCCTTGTTGAGCAAGATGAAGAGGGAATGGGCTCAGGAGTTACCTGGGTGGCAGGGATAAGAGAACCGGCAGACAGATACAATCCCCAAAATCTCATTTGCTTAAGTTACCGGCCTCAGGCTGCCAGGCTGGGCTCAGTCCCAGCTGGGTGTTGGCTGTGCCTGTGCTCTGCAGAACTCATGACACATCAAGGAAAAGCCTTTTCAACAAGCAGAGCTAAATAAAAGATTGAACAAACAAACAAACAAACAAACAACCCCTAAAAATCAAGTGACTGGCAGAGAACACAGCTGGCTCTTTCCTCCCCGGGTCTGTTTGTTTTCTGTAGTCACCAAGGTCATCCTGGAAAAACCACGGTGTGGTTCTCCATCCTCAGCCTTCCTCCTGCTTTCACTTCAGCTTCCCTTTCCTCCTCTCCATCCCTGTGCGAGCTGTGAAGGAAGAAGGACGAGCTACAAAGGATGAAGGGTGAAGGATGGACTGTTTTCTCCGGAGGGGAGGAGGGGAAAAGCAGCGCTTTCCCCTCGGGAGCAGCGCAATTCCTTGTGAGTGTTTACAGGATCCATCCTGGCAGCAGGCGAGCAGGCAGGGGCTGTGCCAAGGGATGATATCACATCACGGGGCTGATGGACTCCAGAGCTGCTCGGACAGATCGGGCAGAGATAAAAGGGAGAACTGTCTGCTCAGGACAGAGCCCAGCCCGTCGCCTTCGGGAGATAAACGGAGCTGTTTTTATTTGGGGGCGGGGGGGAGGTAGTAAATGAAATGTTGCCGTGACCTAAGGGGGATCACAGAATCCCAGAATGGTTTGGGTTGGAAGGAACCTTTAAGCTCATCCAGTTCCATCCCCTACACCTTCCACTATCCCAGGGTGCCCCAAGCCCCATCCAGCCCTTGAATGGATGCGTGGATGGATGGACACAAGCAAAATATTGACCTGTTCCCTAGTGAACAGAAAAACATGCTCCTGGGGGAAGCTCCCACATTTCCCATTTCCCAAATGGGATAACTCTCCCTCCCCACCACATTTCTGCAAAGGGATCTGTTAAATTTGGTTTATATCTTAATACTGTAGTTCTTTAATAATGGCCTCACTGTGGGCTGGGGACTCAGGGCAGTAAAATGTAAAATGTAGGTTTTCCCAATGGCAAAACCAGAACTATTGCTGGTGTCCCAGGCCTGGCACTAAATCTCCTGTACATAATGTACATCTCCAACACTCCCAGCATTTCCTGGTGACTTGTGCTCGGGCTGGCTCGGACACACTGAGACACAACTAAATTATTTGGAGAGCAAAAATAAAAAGCACTTGAAGGGACTCAAGACTGAAGGGGAAAAAAAAATCTTCGGCCTTTTTTCTGTGTTTCTTCCACAAGGAAATTTGCTCTAATCAGAATAAACCTTTTATTCAGGGTTCATTTGAACCCTGTTATTGATTTATCTCTATGATACCAACAGGACAAGGAGCCCAAGCTCTGCCTGAGGGAGTACCTTGGGCGAAACCTCGCTTGGTGAATCCTACGGTCAGAGGAGTTCTTGGGCGACCCTGTGGCTTTATGTCCCCTCTGATGAGGGACCATGGAGACCTGGGACCCTGAAGAAGCCAAGACTGACCACGGTGCGCTCTCTGGAGCCTGTGCCGTTGGCTATCACTGGGAAAAGGTGAGCTAAGGGACTGGAAAAGCTGGAGATGGCCTCTCACAGCTCCTGATGAAGGATGGCCTCCTTTCCCTGCTGCGGGAAGGACCCATCCTCTCCTGGGCCTGTGGTCCTTTCCTCTCGCCTGAAGGATCTGGACAACAATTTTCACCTCCCATGAGGTTCCTCCATGCTGAAGGTTGCTCCAGCATCCTGCTGGTGCCACGGGGTTATGGGGAAAACCTTCTCCCGTGGACGCTGTGAATTTTGGGTGTTGTGGACCCCCGGAGCTACGGAACCTCCCAGCCCACCGGCATTGTGCTTCCCAGGAGGACACCACCATCTCCTCAACTCGTTACCTTCCACTCCCCTCTAGTGGTTATGGAACCAGTGGTGGAGGCAGGGAGGCAGAGGGGAGGAGCTCGGTGGTGCAGGGAATTGGCTCTTTATTCATCACTGATGCCCTCTGAAGGGCACAGACGGGTTCCTGCTCAGGGCCAGAGAGATGTGAGCCTTTGTGACACACCCCACGCTGAGCCAGGGCAGTGGAGATGAGGGTCACACCCTGCACCTTCTTTTCTTTAAATAAAATAGATTTTTTTTTTTTTAAAGCACCTCTCTCCCTAAAGAGAGCAACCAAAACAAAATGGCCACAGGGCATTCATCCTGTTGTCCGTATTTCGTCCGCCTCGGTCTCGAGCCCATGAGATTTCGGCGTGTTGGTTCTTTTCGTGGGCTGAGCCGACTGCAACATGTGGCCAAGAGCTTGGAGAAGAAAGATGTTGTTAATCTGATGCTCTGGCCTCAGTTCCTGGTGCTGTCAGCTACCCGGAGAGTTGAAAATGAAAGGATGGGAATGGAGCTGAGATGGGATAATAAATATCAGGCAAGGACCCCCCTCAGTTTCTCCGCTGCCATCCCAAGAGGTTCCCTCAGAGCTGGCGCTGATCCTCGATGAGCAAACATCTCTGTGCTTGTGTCTCCTCCTCGCGGAGCACTCCCCGAGCAGAGGGGAGGGAGCAGGACACCTGAGACTTGACACAGGGGCTCTGACTCCGTTTTCCCATCTGGGATCCTGCAGACCTGGATTTGGGGCACCCCAAAGCTGGGGGGCTTCATCTGAGAGCCAGACCGTGGTGCCAGCACTCCAGCTGGTTCAGGTGGTGATGGAGAGACACAGAGTGATCCCACAGCTCCTGCCCCCACGTTTCATCAGCTGGCAGCACCTTTTTTGGTGCATTCCCATGGACGTCTCTGCTGGGATGGCAGATCCCTGCCGCCAGGGATGGGAAAACAGCTGTCCTGCCTGCCCAAGGAGGTGCTGGGACAAGCCCAACCTTGGAGAGGCACCGGCAGCTGTCACCTTCCCCATGCTCCCCATCGTCCTTGGAGACAACTCCTCTGCCCGCCCTCCTAGAGACCACCCCATCCAGGGCCACTTCTCTGCCACCACGCTGTCCCCAGCCTTTCTCCTTTCTCCCAGCGCGGGGCCAGGGACCTTGGTGTTTGCTTGACAACTGAGACTCCTCTTCTTCTTTTGTTTTTTCCTTTTCCCCTTTTGGAAGTTGGGAAGTTTGGATTTGGAGCGTAAGTCACTACCTGCCGCTCCTCCATAATTAACGTGCTGGGAGTTGCAAGGATGACTTTGGGGTCGCCTCCTAGAATTAATTGAAGCGTGTCTTCCACATTTCGGTGCAGTAAAACCATCATCTGGCCAAATCCTTTCTGGCTGGCACAGCCCTATCCCAGTCCTTTCTCCCTCTGCTCTTTCCTCCTCTTAATTTTTTGTTCTTGGTCTCTTTTATCCTTCCCTCTTAGCGGCATTTCCCACAAAAAACTCGTAACCTCTTTTCCCCTTATATTTGGCAGAACCCTTCTCAGGGAGGTTTGCTTGTTTTGTGCTTGCAGCCCTTTTCCTGGAGTGCATCAATGTGTCACTGTGGTCGGATGTTGGGAAGTTTGGGCTTTGTTTTGTTTGGTTCACAGGCTTTTGACATGTCAAATAACAGGATGGTTTCACCATTTGACAGTAGGAACAAACCCCAAGTGACACACCCCACTGCTGCTTTCAACTCCCCATTAAAGCCTCCCCGGTTTTAATTGCTTTCAGGATTAAACAATGATTTTGAGGATCAAAAAAGTGTGATTTTGAGCATTTTCCCCCTCTCTGCAGGTCACCTTGTTCTGTGAGAGCTCTGTGGGTGGGAGAGCCCTGGTTGCTTTGCTGATGGGAGTTCTGTGCATTGAATCCGAAATGGTTTGGGTTGTTGGAAGGGACCTTAAAGCTCAACTCAGGTGGGCAGGGATACTTTTCACTAGTCCAGGTTGCTCTGAACCCTGTCCAACCTGGCCTTGGACACTTCCAGAGATGGGGCAGGAGAGAGAGAACGAGACAGATCTGATGGGGAGGTTCACCAAATAAATTTGTTTGACCCTTGCCTTGCTGAGCTGGAAGATTTAGGTTTAATTTCCATGAAATCCAGCATTGCCTTTTCTCTGGAATCTGCATTTGAGGGAATTGCTGCTGAGATAAAAGGCATACTGCAGAAAAGGCTGGATTTTGGGATTTAGCAGTGCAGGTAGGAATGCTGAAAGCCTGGAGGGGGCTGGTTGCCATCCGGTATTTTTTCTTGTGATGATGAAATGTGTCTTTCCTGGAACTGAAGTACAGATTCCCGTGTCTCTTGATACCCGTGGTATCTTGAATTCCTCCTGGATGACTGGCAAGTTCTAAAAGAAAAACTTGAGAGTTGGAATTTTGTGTTCCCTCTTCATTTATCCAGCTTTGTTTTCAGTTCTCAGGTTATGCTTGGATATACAAGCCTTGGCTTTTCTAGCAGCAAAGCTCCAAAAACTTGAAGTAATGGTTTGGGGTGAAAAAATGAAATGCTGGAAGTTTCTGGCAAACCAAAATTAAAAAAAAAAAAAAAAAAGGAAAAGGAGATTAAGAAGATACATTCTTTGTAAAGAGACATTTCAGTCAGCCTGAAATTAAATATTTTACTTAAACAGTGGTTTATATTGTAGAATTTCTTTTTAAATCAGAATTTTCATTTAGAGACATTTCAAATATGCCTTCTTAATTTTTTGCCCGTTTTGACTGTTGTTAAGACTCTGTGAAATTTCTACAATTTGCTGCGATTGCAAAAACAGGCTTTAAAAAAAGCATCACCCACCACTACTTCCCCAGGCTTTTTGCATCTTCTGGAATCCCGAGGCAGCATTCCCCGAATAATGAGCTGCTCCCTGCAATACAGGAGCTGCACATCTGCAAGCCAAATTTCACCTGTAGGTGAGTAAAGCTGAGGACAGAATCGGAGAGTCGAGTAGTTAATGAAGATGATTTTTGGCACCAGTTTGGGCAAACATCTCCATCCAGCACAGGCCTGTAACGTGCTCAGAGACAAGTGTGCACCTAAATCCTATTTGGCACATGCTGGAAGCGCTTTGCTGAATCCAGGCCTTGAGTTTTAACCTCCTAAAAAGTCTTGGCAAGCCATGAAATGTGCTTAAAGACCAGCAATGAAAACACGTCGTCGCTGGCAAGAACCTCTTGGTTCTGAGGGATGTTTGTTTTATAGGCCAAAGACAGATGGGAAAAATTCATACATTTCCCAAATAACAATGGGAACCATTTAATCTGAGGCAGCACCATGGGGCTGGGTCATTCACAGATTTTGGATGCAGGTGCTGCTAAACCAGGCTGGGACAGGGTGCCAGCTCGCTGAGAATGGAGGTGCCCAGATGGATCACTGGAGATCCAGGGGATCCCTCCTGCAGGGGTGCTCCAACCCCATGACAGCCATCACAGAGCCACTAGGGGCTTGCAGTTGAGCCCTGAGCACCTGGTGCATGCCTTGTGCCTCTTCCAGAGGCAGGATCCAGAGCCATCCTGGCAGAGCCAGCGGGACTTTAGGGGAAATCATTCTGCCAAGTGCTCTTCAAAGACCTTGGCAGTGGGGATTGGTGGGGAGTGGACCCAAAAAGATGATGGTGGACAGGCCTGGACAGTGTGTGGGAGGTGCAGGGGTCAGAGGGAGGGAGGCTGGGCAGTGCCTGGACAGAACCCTCAGGGAATTCCTGCCCTTCCTGTGGGGCAAAGCTCATCCCCACACCCGTGTGTCTGAAGGAGCTGAGGCAGGTTGCTCTCCATCACAGCCGATGGGATTTGGGAAGGAGCCCACTGGAGTTCAGTGCTCCACTCTGCAGGATGATGGGAACATCCCAGCCAGCAGGGCTGGGCTTGGGATTTTGAACGTCCCAAGGAAACCCCAGGCTCCTGATCTGTTCTCCCCCCTGCTTGTCATTTGGCTCTGCTTCAGCTTCAGGCTGCAGAAGGCAGTGGAAAAATGACATGAAGGAGCCAGATTGCACATCCACCGTGTCAGCTGACTCCAGAGTGGCAGGAGCACATGGACCATTTATTTTTATTCTGGGCTGGGATTGCTCCTCAGTTTTGCAAGAGACTTGGAAGCTGGGGACTCTCTGACTCCCAGGACAGGATGCAAGCCCAGAGTGCAGAACCCACCCTCTGCCAGTGGCCAAAATCCACAGCCTGATTCTCCTCCAGGTTCAAGAGTGTGTTTGTGTTGGTTGACCAGACAGTCCTGGAGATCCTGGAGGGGATGACACATGTAGGGGTTGTGTCCAGCCCTGTTTCCAACAGGAAAGCAGAGTAAGGTACAGTGGTTTCAGCTTCTGGGCCTTTGGCAGGGATCTAAATCTCAACCACTGCTGCTTTCCTTAGGGAAAACTCCCTCTGGGGATCTGCTGTGGCACCAGGAGATGTCGCAGGGTAGAAACATTCCAGGTGGTGCATCCTTTTGCTGATTAATTTATTCACCTGCTGGAGGAAGCAGCATTTAAACCCACCAGGATCTCTAGGAGGGAACCTGGTTTAGACCTGGACTTGGACAATGCCGGATTTGTCCTTTTCCCAGCGTTCTGCCTCCCACCTCTCCTCCTCCTCCTCCTCTTCATTGCAGATGTATCCACACGATGGCACCAGCCCCCAGGCACTGTTCTTCATGCTGAACTGGGATGGGGAGCTGGGGATGACCCAGTGAGGGAGGAAAGTTTCCTTGACAGCAATCCAAGAGGGCTGAAAAAGCAGAGACAAAGCAACAGTTTGTTCTCTGGCCAAGGTGGTGCGGGAAGATCACAGAATGGTTTGGGGTTGGCTTGGAAGGGACCTTAAAGCCCATCTCATTCCAACCCTTGACATGGGCAGAGACACCTCCCACTGTCCCAGGGTGCTCCGAGCCCCAAAGTCCAACCTGAACTGGAACAGGAACCTCACGGCGCAGAAGTCACCCACTGGCAGGATTTGAGCAGCCAAATCTCTAAACCTGTTCCGGGGTTATCTAAATCACCAAATTCTTTCCCCATGCCAGTGAGCTCTGAAACTTCCCTGGAAAGAGGAGGGCAGAGCCCTAAGAACCACTGCTGGAAAAGTTCTCTAAAAGATTTCCAGGTCAGTAAAATAATGTTAGGGCTGAGCTTTTTGGGAGTCTCAGATATGTTCACAGAAACAGCAGGGTCCAGCACAAAGGAGACACACAGATGATGCTTTTCACTTTGTCTTGTGCAGTTTGGGTTGCCCTTTTCTAGGGCATGAACAAGCGCAGGGAGCCAGCCTGGAAGCCAGCTGCATCACCTGCTTTTTTCTCTTGTTTTCTCTCCAAATCAAAGCCAGCACACGTGTTTTCGGCAGGGGGGGTTGGTTTTGTACTTTCCAGCCCCTGCCAAGTCAAACGGGGCCCTGATCCTGTGGGAACACAGGTGGCAGAGCCATTAAAACCACGCAGTGGGACCAAGAGACAACTGTGGGGTTTCCCATCTCTGCCACCTTTATTATTCTATCACTGGTAAGCTGAGGGATGGGGCAGGATCCTGGACAAACTTCCCAAAAATCTGGGGACTGGGGGTAAGAAGGAGCTGATTTTGGGGAATGAAATGTCCCACTTTCTAAAGAGAATGTGAAGCCAGGGGGAGTCATCTTGGTGGTACTAAATGTAAATCTGTGAGGAGGAGGAAGAGGAGGAAGGTGGAGGGGGAAGAGGTTTTGTTTGAAAATGAAATCAACGGCTCCAAGCCTGACCTTTGGCTCCCCCTGACCCCAGCACTAATGAAGGGGAAATGGTCTGGCTGTACAAACATGTCACAGCATGAGGTTCAGGGGCTGAGATCTGGTCACAAAGGTGGGCCAGAGGTGGCTGTTCCCAGGCCCTGCTGGGGCTGGACATGCCCATCCCACCCCTGGCAGGGCCGGGGCTGTGTCCTGCAGCAACCTCTGAGATCTGAGCTCTTGCCTTGGTGTTCTGCTCATCCCACACGGTTGTGGAGTGTGTGGAGTGAAAGCCCTGCAGATCTGCTGCACATTTCGAGGAATGTTAGGGGTTTGGCCAGGGAAGCTGTGGCTGCCCCTGGATCCCTGGAAGTGTCACGGGCCAGGTTAAACACTGGGGCTTGGAGCAGCCTGGGACAGTGGAAGGTGACCCTGCCCATGGCAGGGTGTGGAGGGAGATGAGCTTTGAGGTCCCTTCCCCCCTGAACTGTGCTGTGATTCTGTGAATTTCTAGCAGGAAAGAGCAGCTTCTAATAACATAAAATCCCTTCTCACCAGCATGGTCCTCCTGCTGTGTTTGCAACAAAAATGTTATCCTTTTTGATTTAATTCTATTCTAGTGCAGCGCTAACAAACATGGGCTTAGCCAGGCACTGCTGAAGTCCCAGTGCAGAGCAGCAGAGTTCACCAGGAATGAAATGATCACCTGACATGTGAATACATGGAAAATGACTCGTCCATCTCCACCCTGAGATCTGCATGTGTGGTCTGGAAGAGGTAGGTCTTTGCCTGCCTTCCTGTTGTACTTCATGCTAATCCTCTTCTTCCTCTGCACCTCTCTCTTCCTTCACACTCCTGCTTCCTTTTTTTTTTGTGGTGTGAGTTCAGGAGGGACAAACCTCACCTCAGTCCTTATGTGAGAAGGTTGGGGCTCAAGGTTTGATGGATATTAATTTTTCTGTTGCCTTTTACCTGGTCCAAGTTGCCCAAGCAGCTCTGTCTCCTCAGAGCAGGATGTGCTGTGGCAGTGACTGACAAATGAAGCATAAGCCCAAACCATGGCAGGAGAGGCCCATGGGCCGCCAGCTGTTCCAATGTCCCCAGAGGTGATGGGGGCACAGAGCATGCTTGGATGTCTCTGATGGGGATCACGATGCCTGCAGGGAGAGTGACCCAGGCAATAACTCATGGGAACATGTTCATGCTCCCGCCAGCTCCTCTGACTTCCTGTAGCGCAGGGAAAAAAAAAGAAAAAGGAGACCAAAAAAAATCAATTGACAGAATCCCACCTGGGGGACTTGGGATGCCACAAGGCGCCAGGAGACCACCTTGGATGGATCTAAAGGGCAGCCAAGGTTGGCCTGTGTGGGGCTCACCCTGGGTGTGGTGCGTGTGTGTCTGGCCCCATGGGGGACTCTGCCAGCTTTGGCATGTGGTGTGGTGTCCCAGGAATGTTCCTGTGCCTGCCTCTGGATCCTTGGAAGTACCCAAGGCCAGGCTGGATGGGGCTTGGAGTTCCATGGGACGGTGGAAGGTGTCCCTGCCCATGGCGGGGGGTGGGACGAGATGACCTCTAAGGTCACTTCCAACCAAAACCATTCCATGATTTCTTGGTGAGAAGAACTGTGGCCATGGGGGTCCCTGCCCAGCATTTTGAGTCCGTGACGCCACCAAGACTGCCCTGCCTGATGCTTGGATGGACATTTCCCACCATGAGCTGCTGTCCCATGCGTCACCAGGCCATGCCAGCTGGTCCCTCGCCCAGTTCCCGCTGAGTTCCCACCCAATCGCTAATTTGGGACAGCAAGCCACGGTCTGGCAGGGCCTCTCTTGAACCAGGGTTTTTGCAATAAGGGATGTTAGGAAATTCCTTTATGGATCTCCCAGCCATGGGCAAAGGAAGAATGGGGGTTTTTTCAGCTAGGTGCCTGGACAGCTCCAAAGATGTGGTGAACTGCAAGGAGCCCATTGTCTCCAGGAGCTGGTGAAAAAGCCACAGGGACCAGGCAGGGATGTCACACCCGGCTGGAAAACAATGATGCTGGAAGTGGTGGCGTGAAGCCGGGAATGGGGACTGTCGACTTGCGGAGTGGGAAGAACACACCGGTGACAATGAGGGAAACCCAGAGGGAGCCACTCACGTCCCCAGCCTCAAACTGCTTTGGCATGGGAGCAAATTTCACAGCCCTCAACTGGAAGCACATGCTCAGGCCATATCCGTCATCCAGGCTGGAGCAGGGATGAGGGAGGCAAACCCTTTTGCAAGTGCTGGCCGGGGCAAATAGGACTTATCTTGGAGAAATGAATCATGTTTCAGCGAACGCTTCCTGCAGAAATATTTTTCTCACAGCCTTTGTTCAGGGTTTTGGCAGATCTGGAGTTTGCTGGCGTTAGCAAAAGCTGTCCCTCCCGCCCACTGCTCCTGGGGCTGGAGTAGGAAACAGGGAATAAAGGCAGAGGGGATGTGGAAGGCTAAATCTGTCGCCACTCCCGCTCTGCGCTGCCGCAGGATGTGGAGCTTAGAGGAGAATTTCAAAGGAGATCCCCAGATAAAGTCCAGCAGAGCTGAGTGCTTGGCTGCTCTCGAGAAGGTACCTGCGCTGGGCAGTCAGCTTGGAATTCTGACACTTGGATAAATCCCTGTCAGGTGCTGGGGCTTGTTGGAAATGAGCCCTCAGGTCCTCCTCTCTCTCCTGAAAACCAGCAGGACTAACAGGCAGTGTCTCCTGTTACCGTGTGTGATTAGCCCAGAAAATGAAAAGAAAATGAGAAAGAAGTGCCATATTTTGACATGCAAATCAATCCTGAGCTCCTCAGTCTCCTTCTCCAAAGGCTTTGACAAGGATCCTGTCTGCCTTCCCACCATTCACAAACATTGCTCTGGTTCACAGCTCAGGACACGAGGGAGTAAAAAAGCCCATCTTGGTTCCAGAGAACTTCAAGGATTTTTCTTCCCAGTGGTAGGGAATTTTTCCTGGGAAGGCAATTTCATTCCTGGGCCTGGTAGGCTCCCTGATCATTTTAAAATAGACCCCTGGGTGGAATAAGGCCTTTAAAAGCTCCATTTGCTCCCAGTCGTTTTACACAGTAACCCAAGCTGAAATGAAGGATCTTTATTTAAATATGAATTAAGCCCCAACCTTCCCCTTTACTGCGTTATTTTCCTTTGAGGTTTACTTTGATATTATTTCAAAGTCTTGAAGCTAACAAAATGCTGGCCCATATTTAAAGTGACAGGAGAGTTCTGGAAAAAGATTTAGTAGGCAACTAAAATCTTTCAGTGCAGGGCTCCTAAACAGGGCAGGAAATCATAAAAGGGCTGAGTGCACTTTACCACGCTCCAAACAAATCCTGAGACTACAAAGGCGAGGGGAATGGCATCAAGACCACAAAGAGCATCAAGATGCAGCTGAAAAACCTGGAATTGCTCCATTAAAACACGGGCAAAAGGCTGTCAATCACCGAACCGTGGAACAGCTTGGGTTGGAAGGGTGGTTGAAAGTCGCCTCATCCCACCCCCTGCCACGGGCAGGGACGCCTTCCACTATCCCAGGGTGCTCCAAGGCCCGTCCAGCCTGGCCTTGGTCACTTCCAGGGATTCCAGCCACAGTTTCCAGGGATTCCAGCCACTGTCAGGGCCTCAGTCTATGGTGTTTGCCTCTTTCTGTGGTTTAGGTGAGCAGCTTTTGCCCAGCTTTGGTGCTGCAAGTGGAAGAAAGGTTTAAAGATGAGCCATGAATGTGTGACTCTTTAATGGTAAAGCAAAGAGACCTTGTCTGAGTGACAAAGGACGGGCTGTCCTCTGGGACTGACCTCTCCTTTTGCTTTCCGTCGCTTCCCAGCCATCCATCTGCTGCTGGAGCGGGTTTTGTCTGCCTGAAGCACCACAGAATCCTTTAGGCTGGACAAGCCCGCTAAGAGCAGCGTCCAACTATTCCCCCAGCACTACCAAGGCCACCACTAATTCCTGTCCCCAGGTGGGTTTTGAATCCCTCCAGGACTGGTGAGTTACTTTCACATCACGTCTGACTTCAGTTTTTATCTTTCTGCCTAACCCTGATTCAGGTCCCTTTGTCACTGTGCACTTCCCAACAGCAGAAAACAGAGGATTTATCCTTGTCCGGAGCACGCAGCTGCTCGTGGGTCCTCCCCTGGCTTGCAGGCTGCCTCCTCTCCCAGGTTTGTGTGGGATGCGGGTTCCCCCAGCCAAGATCTCAGTGCTGAGGTGACACTGACCTCTCTTTGCTGTCACCCTGCTAGGAGGGCCTGGATTTGCCACCCCAGAAACAGTGCCTGGGTGGTCCCAGCCAAACTGACGCTTCCAAGTTTACAGGGATCCCTGGGAAAAATCCGCAGGGCTCCCCCCTTTCCCCATCCCTCTCTGCTGTCAGCACTCCTTGATTCTGTGGAAACGGGGTGGCCTTGGGGGTAGCCAGAGAGAACAGACATCCCAAGGGGTGGGACTTGGGGGTTGGAATTGTTTGTTTTGGTTTTTTTTTTAATAGTTGTTATTATTTTTTCATGCCGACTTTGGCTGAAAAAGCAAAAACCCTTTTTTCCACCCTTTTAAAAATGGAGGGGTTGGAGGTGCTAAACTGAGCTGGGATTGAGTAAAAAATTATTTAAAAAAACCCAAATCAGTTTGGTTTAGATCCTCACCTCAGTGCTTGGCTTCTCTCCAGTGAATATTTCACTTTGTGGCTTGCTGGAATAGTTTGTACTGGTTTGTGGGGGTTTTTTTTGTAGTGTTTCATGCGCTCAGACACCAAGCAATCCAGGACCAATATTTAGCCAGGCTCCACATGGGAGTGTGTGCTGCCGTGGAGGAGAAATCCCATTGTTGGGACCCATCTGATCCTGCTGCTTTTAGGGATTTCTCGCTTTCATCCTCTTCTGCACGAGCTACCCTGTCCCTGCCCTTAGGGACATCCCTTAATCTCTCACAGGACGTTGTGGCATCAGTGGTGGGATTGGGAAGGACAGTTTAAATCCCCTTGGGAATTAGGGATGATAAATGCCATCGAAAAAGACTCCCGTGTATGGAAAAGAAAATATAAATACATCCATGTGCTGCCCACGAGGACACAGCTGCAGTTTGGGGTCTGGGTTTCCTGAATGCCCAGCTCATGTCACACGAACTCCAAGCACAAAAAAGCCTTTGCAGCAGTTGATGGAATTGTCTGCTTCCCTCTTCATGGAGTCCGGTGTATTTGCTGTTAAAAATCTGTTACCTGGAGAGTTCACAGCTCCCAAACTTTTTGGAGCATTTTATGGCCCTGGTTCTCTCCTCAGGAAGGGAAGGCACCCATCCGTACCCCACAGAACATCTCTCTCCTGACCATTTAAACAGTTACTCCCTTTTCTGCCTGAAAACAAAAGTTGTATCCTAATTCCAGGCCTCAGATTTACCTTTCCAAGGCCATACACCCACAGGAGCCTTGGCTGACGCCCAGAATTCATGGAAAAGGTTCCAAAGGTGCTTGAGAACATTGATTTTTGTTTATAGAGCTGCAGGGAGAGGTCAAAGGCTTTGATCTACTGAGATAGACCCTTAAATCTTAAGATAGACCCTTAAAATGGTACTGGAATATGGGGGGAGCAGCCCTGACCTTCTGCAGCAGCAGGGAAGGCACATGGCTCAGACCCTTGGGAAAATCCAGCCATGTCCTCCTGCTCCTGAGCACCCCATGGCACAGCAGAGCAGCACCACAGGCTCCCTGACAAGCTGTCAGAAAACCCGGATTTGGATTTCAGTGCCTGTGCTCGGAAAAACATCACTTCTCGTGGTGAAATCACAACCTGGAGCAGTGTTAGAGGTTCCCAAAATTGCAGTTACTGATGCAAAAAAACACACACTCCTCAGAGGGGGGAAAGTCATTCCGTGTGCTGCATCGTCTGACAGCTGTTAAATTCACCTTCTTAAAATGGTGGTTTTGGCTCTGCTGGTTCCCAGAGCCCAGACTGAGATGTCATTTACTTTTAAGTAAGAGCTTCTAATGGATGTGATGAATTTTCCTCCACGCAACCAGGCTTGTTTTAAAATAAACACTTGACATTGGGGCTCGGCAACCTATCAGGGAATTAATGTATTCGATGCACACACAGAGAGGCCCGTGATTTGGCATCTTAAAATGTTTTCCCTCAAAGCTGGTTTGGATGGAATGACATGATTTATTTTTTAATGGCCCTAGACACCACAGCAGGGAGTGGAGGTTTTTTTGTTGTTGTTTGGGGTTTTGTGGGGGGGGGGTAGTTTTTTTTTTTGTTTGTCTATTTGATTTTTTTCTTCCCATAGTTGATGGAGGGAAAAGATCATCTGGGATAGTTTAGCCCCATGTTTCCAGATCCTGGTCTAGAGGAAAGCGTTGGGTTTTAAGGCCCATTCCAAGCCAAATCATCCTGCAGACATCAGCCCAGACAAGTGATGCTCACACCCTCTGCACCCCATCACCCCTCTTCCCACACTGGAGAAGAGTTTCCAGCCAAATTTCTGAGTGTCAAAACATTGTGGGGTGCAAGGAAGAGTCTCAGCCTCTGCTGGGGGCCGTGGAGTCAAGAACATAAATCCCAAACTCCCGGTAGCTGCATGACATCTTTATTTTTACTGGCAAGAGAAGCAGTATACACAGCGACATTGCAGTGTCTTAGCTCATTAAAAATATCTCAATAAATAAAACAAATAAGCAACATATACACTGGAACAGAAAATGAAGACAAAAAAAATATAAAAAAAAAAAAAAAGGAGGAAGGGGATGAGCAGTAGCAAATCATGGAGAAATAAGGGAGAGGTGGCAGAGTGTGGAGGGCAGTCTGTAATCCAGGCTGTACTTGAAACAAATCATGCAGGGAGCTGGGGGCATGGTGGGCTTTTTCCCTTCTTTTCCTATTTTTGCTGAGAGCCTTGGTCCAGTTTTGCCATGACTGTACAAGAAATCAGGTTGGGAATGAAAAAAAAAAAAAAAAGAATACAGTTAAGAGGAAGTAAAACTCAAACCCAAAGATGCCTCATAAATGTGTTCCTGAATTACCATTTTTTCCAGAAAAAAAAAAAAATAGCGATAAAACACCAAACACAGACAGACACAAAATCCCAACAACAATGAAGAACCAGGAATGTTGCTTCTCCTTCTCTCTTTGGTCAGTCATTCTGGGGAGAGATGCTGCAACGTCTCAGCCCCTTCTCTTCGGTGCTGTTTCGCTGCTCAGTCTAAAATGCTCTGCAAGAGTTCAGAGCGAGGGAGGTCAAGGGGGCCTTTTGGACCAGTTTTCTTGAGGTTTTTAAGGTTTCAGAAGCTACAGACTTGGATATATCCCAATTCCACTTCAGTCGCAGACACTGGACAGTCTGGAGGGAAGGAAAAAAAAAAAAGAGAAGAAAAATAAATACACCGAATGCAGGACATCTTTCTGAGATAGGTTGTGTAGGAAAGGGCTTTTTCCCTACAAATCCAGGCCATGGCTCATCACGGTATGTTGAATCCTGCCCCTGGTTCCAGCAGCGTGGAGTTAATCCAGGCACTGGGCGAAATCCAGTGTGCCAGGAGCAAGTGGAAGCACAATCCCTTAGACTTTTGGACAGACAGCCAAATTCTGAGTCTGATAATGTCACAGCCTGGTTTGCACTGGAGTTTAAAATGGTAAATCCATAGGCAGAAGCCATGTAGCCCTCAAAACATCCCTGAATCCCAGAAGAGTTTGCATTGGAAAGGACCTTAAAGCTCATCTCATTCCTTCCCCCTGCCATGGGCAGGGGCACCTTCCACTATCCCAAGTTGCTCCAACCTGGCCTGGAACACTTCCAGGAATGGTAAATTTTGTGGGACAAACCTGACCCAACCGTGCCTACGGGATCCCCCATCTTGCTCAGGGAAGGGATGACTTTGCAGGCAAGGTGCCGTTCCTGCCTTCAGCAAAGCCACTTCAGCTCAGATATCAAAAAGTAGATATAATTATTTCCTCCCACTGAGGAAAGCTTCCATTTAGCTGATTTCCTTTCCTTTCCCTCTCCAAGTTATTAATTATCTAATTACAACCACATTCTGCAGACGAGCTCGGGGACTTGTCAAGCTGCCCAGGACCACTTAGGAAAGCTCCACCTCTCCTGGTGGTTTAGGGATGCCCACGTCTGACAGATGAGAGGCTGAGCCTTTCCCCATCCAGGGAGGGCTCCACGAAAGGAAAATAAAACTCAGGGAGGAGAAAGATACCACGGAGCAATTTGTTTTTTTTTTTTTTTTTTTTTTTTTCCCAGTGAACAGAAGAAAGGGGTGGAGGATGGTCACACGAGGCTTTGCTGTGCCCTGCTCGTCTCTGAATGTGGCTGACATGAAAACGAGGTAAAACCAGATAAAAAGCTGGTCTAGTTCCAGGGCTTTTTTAAAATCCTACCCAAGAGCAGGGAGCTCAGCACAAAGCTGCTCCCAGGGCAGAGCTGACGTTTTTAACCCTGGCTGAGACCCCCTGCTCTGGCTGCTGCTGCCCTGAGGCCTCTCCTTCCTGCTGGTTCTTTCTGGTTTCCAGCTCCAGCTGGAGAACTGGGAATTTCTCAGCAGTTCTGCGCTAAATGGGCTGATTTCCTTCCCCGTTACGGTGAGGCCATGGTGACAGCCTACCCTGCGGAGTGTACATTTCCCAGAGCTCTGGAATGGCTCTGCCACGTTCCACCTGGTGCTAGCTCCATGGAACTGGATTGGCTTTGAGGTGCCTTTCAACCCAAACCGTGCTGTGATTGTGTGAAATTACGCTCTGAAATTAATCACTCTCTGAAGTCAGGCTCCGGATCTGCCCTGTGATCCTCCTGTCAGCAACCTGGGCCCTGCTTGCTGTGCTTCGAGTATTGCAGGGGGAAGGAAGAGCTGAGGAGGAGAGAAAATGCCCCCAAAACCTCTGTGAGCCATCCAAGCTGGCCTTGCACACCTCCAGGGATGGGAACTGCTTTCTCCTGGGATTTCGGGGGGATTTCCAAGCATTTCTTTACACTAACACGGAGCACGGCTGTGAGGCACCGCCACAGCGCAGACCCAGCGCAGCTCCCTCTGCCTGAGGCCTTGCTGATCCATTTTTCCCTGCCTTGGAAGCATTTCTCAGCCCCACCAGGAGCATTCCCCATGGATACCACGGCAGCAGAGAGCTGCTGGCCTGATGGAAGGTGGCAGCAAGCGCACAGCCCTGGTTGCAGGAAATTTCGCAACAGGTCCTCCAGGCCTTTGCTTATATAGGATTGGGATGGGTTTGGTTACAAAAGGATTGAAATAATTTCCATGACATGGCTGAGAGTGCAAATGAAATGTGAAATGCAGGAAAACTGTTGGAGTTTGTTTGGAGTTTTTTTGGTTTTGGTGGGTTTTGCTGTTCTGTTTTTGGTTTTTCCGGGTTTTGTTTTGTTTTGTTTTTTTTAAGGCAGCTTTTCCAACTTCTTTTTAAGTTGAGAGTGTAGAAAAAAGGCTCCTCCTCCAGGACTTTTTTGCTTTCTCACCCTACATCCCAGGTACATTTTAGGGTGGATGGGGAAGGAGAAATCCCATGTGGAGTTGCTTCTTCTTGGAGGTGAGGCCTGAACAAGATGGGACAGAGCAAACATGTCAAGGTGAGGAAAATGTGGCATTCATAGATTGAATCCAAGAATGGTTGGGGTTGGGAGGCATCATAAAGTTCATCCAGTTCCCCCCCTGCCATGGGCAGGGACACTTTCCACTATCCCAGGTTGCTCCAAGCCCCATCCTTAAATACTTCCAGGGATCCAGGGGCAACCACAGCTTCTCTGGGCACCCTGTGCCAGGGCCTCCCCACCCTCAGAGTCAGGAATTTTCTTCCTCACTGAATCTCTCCTCTTTTTAGTGTAAAAAATTATTCTGGAATAGTCCCACCAGTAGCTTCAAGCAATGCTGGATTACAGCACAAAAGGTGTTCCTGCTTTAGAAAATCACTAAAATCCCATTCCTAAGCTCAGGCACCATCATTCCCAGCTGTTTTGGGACTAACTCTTCTAAAAAGCCCTATGGCATGGATTAATCAAAATATCCACAGTCAGGTTTGGACACTTTTCCCCTCAGCGCCCCATCAAAAACCTCCCAAAACTTTTGCTGCTTGAGCTGAAAATTTTCCATGCCCAATGGTGATTCCTCTTTCTTGCCATTGTTTTTGTTTTCCAGGCAAACAAACAGCCTGGCTGTTTCAGGGTATGGGGAGAGAGGGAACCAACCATACTCCAAAACTGCTGATGGCATCCCCGTGACTGGGAGGACCACGGCTAAAGGGATGTTCCCAAATTATTTCATGGAGTTCTCAGCTGTGCCTGGAGCCAAAATTGATGGTAGCCACTTCACAGAGTGGTTTGGGCTGGAAGGGACCTTAAAGTTCATCCCATTCCATGGGCAGGGACACCTTCCATCAGACCAGGTTGGCTCAGAACCCTGTCGAATCTGGCCTTGTTTAAATTTAAATTCCTCAAATTCATTTAAATTGAAGCTTGTTTAATTTAAGTATAAACCTGTTTCAATTTAAACCTGTCCTTGTTTAAATGTAAAACATTTACATGATGGTGCAACAACAACAACAAAGAAATAAGCACTTAAAGCAGCAGAATTCCCTTGATTTTCTGGGGTGTTTCCTACCACGGAAGGCTAAACCCAGCAGAAATCCCTTGATTTTTGGGGTGTTACCAGAAAATGTTAAACCCAGCAGAAAACCCTTGATTTGGGGGTGTTACCAGGAAAGGATAAACCCAGCCAAAATCCCTTGATTTCCATAAACCATGAAACCCGGGAGCCCCCTGGAAAAGGCAGCAGGACCAGGCTGCAAGGCTTCAGAGGGGAGGAAGCAGTGGAGAAAGGAATTCAGATAATTGTGTCCGTGCGAGGGGGTGGAGAGAGGGCCAGAATCAGATCTAATGCTGCGGGTAGGGACAGACTGAAACCAGATCCCCTGGCTCGGGCTGCGCTGCCTCTGCTGCTACAAACCCTTATCAACCATCCGCTCTTGAAGTCTCCCAGATGAAGGAAAAGCCACAATTATGTGCATCTTACAACTGGGAAACCGTCTCAAAACACATCCCTGGCAGAGGTTCATTCCTGAGCTGCGGGGCCCCCCTCAGACCCTTCCTCAGCCAGGGAGAAGCCTCTCTCTGGTTCACCCCAGCCTTTTCAGAGCTTAGGGGATTTATCTGTCCGTGGCTGGTTGGAGGTGAAACATCCTCCCTGTATCCTGCAGCTCCCCAGTTTGTTATCAGGAGCAGTTTGATGGGTATGTGGCATGAGGAAATGGAGATTGAAGCCTTTTCTCCCTGTCCCCCCCAGCCCCGAGGCCCTTTCCAGACCCTCCTGTGCATTGCTGAGGAAGGCCCATGGTTTGCTGACACCTCGCTGTCCGGGGAAAACAGAGGATCCTAAAGAGCTGATGCCACAAGAAGAAGCCAAGGGGAGAGCCCTGGTCCTTCCTGCCTGCGTCTGCTCCCAGCCACTGGAGCAGGATGGAACACTGCCCCAAACAAGGTTGGGGTCTGGACAAAAAGCTCCAGTTGTGAGTGCTCCTCTCGCATATTGCCGGAAATGACTCTGTAATTTTGCTTTAAATATATTCTTTTCCCCTCACACAGCTGCAGAAAGGGTTATTGGTGTCCAAGAATGGTTTGGGCAGGAAAGACCTTAAAGCTCATCCAGTTCCACCCCCTGCCATGGGCAGGGACACCTTCCACTATCCCAGGTTGCTCCAAGCCCAATCCAACCTGGGCTTGAAAGGAAAGAACCCCTTGAGAAGAAGAGAGGGATGGATGCTCACCAAGGAGAGGAATTCAATGACTTCTACCTGTGGGCACAAAAACTACCCATGGAAAAACTTGTCCTTTGGGACCCAAAACACCTAGAAAGAGCCAATTTTTCAATATTTCAGGTGGTAGCCCAGCTAAAATCAATCTTGTGAGGCTTTGCTCACCACAGGGAGGAGAAGGGAATGCTGCAAAGTGAAGCATTTTGCTGCTGGGATACTCAGAGTTGCTCTGTTAGGTTCTGCCTCCCTGAAGCAAAATGCTTCACTGTCCCTCCCTCACCAGAAAATTCAAACATATATAAAAACAGCTTTAAACCAACATAAAAAAAAGAAAAAGGAGCTTTAAGTACCAAAGGCACATTTCCCTCAGCCCTGCACTTCCCCACAGGCCGAGTGGGGCTGGTGGCAGGAGGAGGAGGAGGACGACGACGAGGACGAGGATGAGGAGGCAGGTTTGTGGCAGCCCCTTGTTAAAACCTTGGCAGCACATCGCTGGGATGGCAGCTCAGAGTTGCTGAGGGGTGGAAGCCACTAAGGAGCAGTCAGAGCAGGGCAAAGCAGCGCTGCTGCCCCAGTGTTCGGGAGTAGTTTGGGAGCAGCATGAGAGCAGCACCCATGGCTGCCCGGCTGCCCCGTGGGTGGCTTGGAGGAACAAGCACTGAGCGAGGCCAGTGGCATCTCCCGAGCAGGGATGGGGGCAAGGAGGGGCAGGAGGTGGCCCCCACCAGCCCTCCTGGCTAGCAGAGCTCATCATTGCTTTCTTTGGCTCAAATCCACTCCCCTACACAAGCCACAGGAGAAAGGTGTGGAAGAAAGTGGGGGAAAGGCAGGGAATGAGGTGTTCTCCTAGTGCGGCTCCAGGGAAACACCCAGGGCTGAGGAGGAGAGCTTGCACAGACGCAGATGTGTCCCCAGAAAGCGGCTCCGAGGCTCACACCACGGGACAGAGCAGCCACATCCCCCCTTCCTCTGCCTCCCGAGTCCCACACCCTAAAGCCTTCTCAGATCCAGACGGGCTCCAGCTGCCACAGCACCGGCAATTCTGGGCAGGCACCGCCTGAAATGCACACCCAAAACGGGGCCAAAGCAGCGGGAATGGGTGGAAATCAAGGAAGAGGGGTGGAGTTGTCACAGGTGGCCCATCCGCGTCTGCTGAGATGCTCACAATGATAGATCCCACCCTGCACAGACACAACTAGCAGCCCGAGGGGGAATTTAATTTAATTTAATTTAATTTAGGACTGGCAGCCACTGGGACACGGTCTCTGGTCCCTGTCTGCCTCTGCAGGGATAAACACAACTGAGATATGAGCTGGGCTGTGAGAACACGCTCCTGCCTCCACCCTGTTTTAGGAGGAGGGCAGATATTACTGGCCAAAGAGAAACCTTTCCTCCTCCCACTCGGCGCTCCTGCCAAAATAATACAAATTCTAGGAAAGACACCTTCTCTAAAAATAAACGTATACATCTGTGGCTTTCTTCCTTTTCCAAGGGAACTCTGTCGGTCTGGCTCGCTCAGCCAGCAGCTCCTCTGCTCTCAGAGTTTTCCTGTGTGCAGCTGCAGTTCCCAAACCTCAGCAGCAGCAGCATCCCCGTGAGATGCTTGCTCCGGGATTTTCCTACCCCACGGATGACACTTTTCCTACTCATTTCCCCACTTTACCTGTTCTTGCAAAGATTAAATATTTTGGGAGCGAGTCCGGCTGTACCTGTGGCTGAGAACAAGGAGGAGCAGCCTCATTTTTTTTTCATCAATGCAACACAAAGGCTCTGTAGAAACCTCTGCTCCTAGGAGTAAACCAGGGGAAGGATGACAACCATCCATTACGGCTGACTCAGCTTCATGGATTAATGCCAGTGGAATTAATAACAACAACCCCACCCCCCCCCAGTTTTAAAAGCATCTAGGGTTTAAACTCCTTCTTTCAAATAAAATAATAATGGAAAAACAAAAAAAAAGAAAGAAAAATGGGGCCACCCACTAAAAAGCAGAGACATAAAATCCACAGAATTCTGCAGGTTTCTGGGAACAATCCATGGGACAGGTACAACTGCCCCGGTAACTCAGGGTGCTTTTTCTTGTCCCTGACAAATAGCAGCTGAGACACCTGTGGGCCAGATGTGCACAGCTGTATGTGTGCTGCTGCCTATCAATCCTCAGCTCCCACCCCGCTCCAGATGCTGGCCCTCACAAACATGGCTTGGAAGGCCGGGCTGGAGCGAGGGAACTGCGAGCCCAGGCATTTCCCTCTTCCCAGGAGTCTCCTCCGCACGCAAAGCTGAGCCCTCAGAGTGCCCCTGGCCTGCAGGATGCAAATCTGGGGCAGAGACCCTCAGGGTAAATTTGGGGAGAGACATTGACCTCCCCTAGCTGTGAATTTTTGATGCCCCTGCATGAGTGAGCTGACCCAAAAACCCATCAACACCCACCTTGGAATTGGTGTATTCAGGTGTTTATCCACAGTTTTGCCATCTCTCCATGGGCACACATGTAAAGGATTTTAGTTTTACCTGCAAAAAGTATGGCACTTGTGCCTAAACCTCTGGGAAGTAAAATCTTGCCTGTCCTGAGTTAGCCTTGGAGATGATTGCTGAAAAAAGATCCTTTTTCTTGGCATTTGGAGTAGGAATGGAGCTGTGTTTGCTTCTCAAAACTGCCAGAGATGCTGGAGCACCTTCCCTGAAACATGGATGGATTTAATCCTGCTTTTGCACTCATGGATCCTCACAGAGCATCACAAAAAGTCCTCAGCGGGAAGAAGCCAGGAAGATTCCCCATCTCCTTGCCCACTGTGCTCAACGTCCAAGTTTTGGACTCCCATCCCAGGTGGCATTCCCAGATGTCTGCAGGTGAAAGGATGCTACTCTGGCATCTTCCCCCCACTCTAAGGCACACCCTGAAGGTCCCTGAATTCCTCAGTTCCAATTTCCTGGCCCTGTCCTCAATGTTTCCCACATGGCAGGTGCTGTTCCTTGTTCCTCGATAACCACCCAGGTTCTGAGGAATGGAGGTGATTCACTCCCAGGACTTTGGGAAGGGATTGTACCCGGCCAGGTCTCCATCTGGGATTAATCAGCACGGCTTCCTTGAAGTCAAGGGGCCAAATTCTCACTTGGAATAAACTGGCTTAACCCTGCTGCAGTCAATAAAGGCCCTCTGATCTTTTTTTTATGGCAAGAATCGCTCAACTCTTTAAAATACCTGGGGTTAGACGGTGTTGCCCTCGTGAAGAGGGAGCTATATTTTTATATGACAAACAATCCTGCTGGGGGAGGAAGGAGTCCTTGGCATGGAGTGAGCCACTGTGGATTTTGTGGGACTAGGGTGAGTCATTGGGATTGGCAGTTTTGGCACCCTGGGAATCCTGACAGTGACGTGGAATTTGCATAGGTATGATCGACCTGGCTTGCTCTGCATTCCTTATCTCCTCCTGCCCCGGGGCTCTTTCTCTCCCTTTTCCTAGGCCTGGCAGTTACATCAGCGTGGCACAAAATCCATCCCGGGTCTCACATCACTCCTCGGTCCCACATTTCTTCCAGCCTTTAATGCAAGTACCACACAGTACAGTTGTTTTCCTAAACTTTACAGCTGCTGCCTTCCTTGCAGATGGCTTTGTCCAAGCTTAGAATCACAGAACATCCTGTTTGAACCAGGTTTAAAACCCTTAAACTAGGCTTCTTAAGCCAAGCCCTCGGGATTTCAGCCCCAGCCCTCTAAGGTGTGAGCCCATTCCTTTCCCTGGTGTTTATAATCAGCTCTGCCCCTCTCTTCCCTCCTCCTCCTCATCTCCTTGCCAGCCTATTCCCGAGGGCTTCCTGGCGGTGCCCAACTCCTTGGGGTCTCTGGTGCAGGGCCAGGGGTTCGACCTGATGCAGGCAACAGCAGAGTGTCTGTGAATCTCCCCGGGGGCTGGTCAGGGTGGGGATATTTCATCTTTATTTCTGTGGGTTTGGATGCTGCCGTGCTCCTCCCGCAGCGTGGTCAGCGCATACCCCCGCTCCCCATCCGGGCTCTGAGCATCCATGAATCATTTTTCCAAGACACCCAGGAGCAGCATCACTGCCTCGAACTCGGCGTGGGGCTGGCCAGCTGCTTTATGGGCTTCCCTGAAATTGCTCCGCGGGTCGCGCCGGGCAGGCAAACCACAGGGAGCGGGATAGGGAGCCAGATCTTACTCACAACCTCTTCAGTTTCCAGCCTGGATAGCGCCAGGAGCTTCCCAACCCTCTGCTCTGCTCCAAAAGCCTCCACTGCCATAAATGAACACCCTGAGGGGATTATTTCCCCATGCAATGACTGAGTAATGATTTCTAAAATCTTGTTTAATTCTGCTTGCAGTCTGCACCGCTGCTCCGTGTTCCTTTCCTATCAATAAATTATCCCCTTCAGAGCTCCCATGTCACCTTTTCATCGCACTTTTGGATTTTATGGCTTCACGAGAGGTAAAATAAAGTTATCGCTTCCTCGCTGCTGTGTTTCAAAGGGGAACGAACAGCCCTGCTCCAGCAAGTTCAAATTTTCGGAGGAAGAAGCGTGCCGAGGTGGAATCTCTGCTCGAGGAGCAAACAAGTCGGCTTGCCTGTGTTTAGCGGAGGATGTAATCACAAGTTTAATATTTAATGCGTGCTGCTCGCCTCGCTGGCCGGGCTGGGATTTAGCACATCTCTGCTGACTCAGAGCAGCCCGGCCAGCGACTCCCAGGAACATGATTTGTGAGCGCCGCGCACTCAGCAGCCCAGGAAAAAAAGCCCTGGAAAATCGGTTTCCACGGGCTTTTCCAGCCTGTCATGCTGCAAAAGGACAGATGTGTGTTTTCCTGTCTGCAGTTGTCAGGTTTTTGGGGTTTGGGTGATTAAACGAACGGGTTAAGTGGACGCTTTCGGGCGCCTGAGTGCGGCTGACTCAGCTCGGCAGCAGCTGGCTGGTCTTGTTTAGGTTTGCCAGCTGCAAAAGCTGGACTTGCTTGAACCTCGGCGAGTGACCCCTGCGAGGTTCCCGCTGGGATAATAACCTGTGGCACTGATGCAATCCCTGCTCTGGGGGCAGGCTGGAGGAGATCTCTGCAGCATCTGCTCCTAACAAAGGCTCCCTGCTCGGATTTTGGCAGCGCTGCTCCTCCCTGGGTTCCACAATGGGCAGACCGGAACCGAGCTGGTGCTCCTGGGAGTCAGGGGCTTGCTCAGCAGTTGCTGATGGGCTTCTCTGCTCGGGTTTGCAGCTCAGGGAATCTCAAAATGGTTTGGGTTGGGAGGAACCTCTAAAGGTCGTCTGATCTGACGTCTTCCTCTAGACCAGGATGCTCCAAGCCCCATCCAGGCTGGCCTTGGATGTTTCCAGGGGTGAAGGGAACCTCTGGTGGATGCCGAACAGCTTTTCTGCTCTGCATGACTGAGTTTTACACACTGTTTTTATTTGCAGTACAAGAGGTTTAAGTTCTGTATTCTCCAGGTTAAACCTGACTGTGATATTTATGAAGGGAGGGAGGCTGGGTGTTACATTTAGTGACTGAAATAAGGGTTTAGAGGCTTATTAGGGAATCAGACTGAATGCAGGGAGAGAACAGGGAAGCTTGGATCTGTCTCTGTCTAGAGAAATGTGTTCATGCTTCTGCACACAACACACAGAATCATCTGTGATCCCAGATTCAGTTAAATATCTAGGTGTGGAGGACGTCTGGGGTGACTTAATTTAAGAACTTTTCACTCCTCTGTGTGTTTTTTACCCGTAAAAAATGTTTTGGTTTTCTTTTGAAATTTCTAGTTGCCATTCATACACAGGCACAGATGGGCTTCATCGTATCATAAAATCACAGAATGATTTGGGCTGGAAGGGACCTTAAGCCTCATCTTGTTCTGGGCAGGGACACAGCTATACCAGGGCTGCTCCAAGCCCCATCCAACCTGGCCTTGGACACTTCCAGGAATGGGGAAGATCTGTATCTATACGTGCACTGCACATCTCACCCCTAACACAGCGCTTCCCCATCAGCAAATGTCGGTGTGGATGTATACACGGACATTCAGATTAAAGGCTCCCTAAAAGCAGCAGCAGTTGAAATCAACAGCAGTAAATGAGACAATCTTCCCCGGAGTTGGCAGAAGAAATGCAAAAGCTGGGCCACACTTCCCTCATGGAAGTGCACGGATGCACCCGACAGGAAACTTAACCTGACATCCCACACGGTTTGGCTGAACAAAGTGATCTCTGCCCTCTCCATACTTATTTATATTTTCAGTTGACTGCATAATCTGGCCCTCTAGAAAGTCCCTTCAGGAGGTCATGCAGCTGAAATAATAGCTAATGAATTTGTAAAAAATTATTTCAGACTTATTAAATGCTTTCTTCCTTCCCTTCCAAGTGTTTGCATGCTGCTCCCAAACCAGGCAGGGCTGGAATAAGGAGGCTGGCAGGACTGTGCCAGCTCCAGAGACTTAAGGAGAACTGCTGGCATTGCTGAGATATTCTCATTCTGCTCCCATCTCCTCACTTGGTTGTTCCATCTCTGCTTTTGGGATGGCCTTAAGTCCACGGGATGAGGCTCTTGGACTTCTCCGGTGTTGCACCATCCAAATGATTTCCATCTCTGCTCCATTAATCATGGATTGGTTTGGGTTGGAAGGGACCTTAAAGATCTTTGAGTTTATTCCTTCCAGTGCCTGGTTACACAAGCCAGGCCCTGGCTGCAGGAACTGGTGATTTGTATCTGCTCTGAGGGGGGTCTGCTCCCCTTTTCCATGGATGCCAACGTACTCCTGTGTGCACAGGCTGGGGATGAAGGGCTTAATTTTTGGGGACTCACTGCCTGGCCCCCTGATGAGATCCAGCCAAGTCACCTTGCTGGCTGAGCTAGGGAATGCCTGTGGGATTTTCCTTCCCAGGAAAAGGAGCTGAGGCCTAGTCCAGGAACCAGACATGAGGACAGCCTAGGACATGGCGGGGCAGCTCTGAACCAACTTGTGACACCACTAGGGCTTGAGCCGTGCATTCCAAACTTGACAGTGCTGCTTCGTCCGTACTTATGCTGCTCTTATGTGTTAGGGATTTTAGTTTTTCCAAGAGACCCAAAAAGTAACTAAATGATACAGGCTGCTGCATATGAGTTTAGGCTGGAATTCTCAAAAGGATCTATAAAACTTTCAAAAAACTCCCAGCTCTGGAGGGGCTCTAAATTTCTTTGGCTTCAGATTATTAACTTAATTAATCTGCTAATGTAGGATTTTTGATAGGGTAAACTTCCAGCCTTTGGCTTTTAGGTGGAAAATCTTGAGCATATAATGTTTAAGTTCTAAAATAGCAAAAAAGAGCTTAAAATACATTTTCTGGAATCCTGTCTCAGTTTGTGTCTGATTAGGGTTGGAAATTGCCTTGGAATGTGGAGGAACTGGAGGAAAATTACTCTAAGAGGTATTTGGGCCTGAATTATCCATCAGCACTACTCAGGCAGTTCTTCCTGCCCTGAGTTTTACATCTGTGTGCTGACCAGAACGGTGACTTTTATTTTTATTTAAAGCATCCCTATCCTTACAAAAACCTCTGGTGGTTTGTGAACCACAGCTCTGCCGATTTAAATCGTGCCTAAATATTTAATGCAAGCCTGATTTATGCCGGAATTGCTTGCTCATCAGCTTTCCCCTAATCAGTGGAGTTGTTGGGACTCTTCAGCCCCCCTTGATCACTTTGCAGGATCCTACTCGAACCGGTGACCTCGGGATGGCTCCGGCCCAAGTGACCTCCTCAGAATCGTGGTGCAGAATTCTCCTGGTGGTACCCTGAGATCAGCAGATGCTGGCCTTTCTCTCAACTCCCACTCAGGGCCTCAAATCCCAGGGAAAGCTCTCCTTCCGCTGCTACACCCTCTGCTTTGAAGACAAAAGATGATTCAACAAGATATTTCAAGTGGGGGGGCGGGCGGGAGGGGGGGGATGGTTTGGATGGTTCAGCTGCCTTCCAAAACTCACAGGGCTTTCCAAAGCTGGAGTTAGGACATTTCCAAAGCTGGAATCAGGACATTTCCATGCACAGCCTGCCCTCTCCAGAGCTGCCCTGGCACTAATGCATGGCAAGACCTGTAGCAAAGCGAACTCTCCTGTTTGCAATTCCTCTCCCAGCCCTTCCCCAGTTAGGCTGAGGTGTCCTTTGCCTCCCAAAAGCCCCCAGAGAGCAGCCTATGCATAAATGATCTGGAATCATGATGGATGTGATGAGCCTGTGCCACTCCAAGGAGAGTCTGGGTGCACCAAGTTGGTGCCTGTGGAACCAGAGTCCCACTGTCCCACAGCTATTGGTTAGAGCTGTATTTTATTTTATTCATGGCACAGCCTCTCTCTGCTTCTTTAGGAAGTTATTCCCCACCTCTGCTGCCTGGGGCAGATCCCAGAGAGCAGCACAGCCTGCTCTCTTCATTATCTGCCCCACTAATACCGCATTTTTATTTTTCCCCTCCCTTCTTAGGTCGCTTGTTTAGGGTCACTTTATTCTCAGTGCTGACCCCACGGCAGGGTTTTCCAGCTTCATTGCTTCTGTGACCCAGGAGGGATGTTTTGCTGTCATTTATTAGTTTTTCTGGCCAGAATATAAGAGGTTAAACACTTTGGAGAAGCTTATTCTGTATTTACAGCCGAGGTAGGTTTCTAAATCAACAGTAGGTTGTGTATTGGAGTGACTCACAGAGCCGCTTAAACTTTTTCCTTCCGTTTTTGTCCCTCTCCAAATCTGAGGCGCAGCAACATCTGCAATTCAGATCTCTGAAACGAGAAGCTGTGAAAGGAATATAAAGGGCTCAATGGAAATCCAACCTGGTGGCACATGAATCCCTTCTCTCTGCCAGCAAGGTCCTGCCTGCTGGGAAGGTGGCAAGGTGGGCGCTGCAAGTGTTAACATTTGCTTTTTGAAGGGGAAACTGAGGCACTATCCAACAGCCAAAATTGCGGGGCAGGGTGGTTTAAGGGCACGGTGAGCGCAGGGTGGGCTGTGGGCGCACGGAGAGCAAAACCCACTGCTGCCATCCCATCAAATGGTCCGTGGTCACCGGAGAGGTGTCGTCCTCTCAGTTAGCCCAGAGACTCTGGTGGGAAGTGTCCCCACAAGGGGCATCAGCTGGAAAGAGCCCCAGCATCCCACTTTTTCGCACTTTTTCTGCCTGCCCAAACCAGTGGGAAAACAGGCTGGGGGGCGAACCGAGCAGATGGGAACAAGCTGGGGGCTCCTTCCTTGCTCATCACCTCTGCACCTTGCTGTGCTTCAAACCCCCTGATTTCAGTGTAGAGTTACAGATGCCCCCTTCTTCCTCAGCAGCAAAGGAGGACTGAGGCTTTTCAACGCCCAAATCACAACCAAACCCCTGCATTTCCCCTACCCAGCAGCATTTAGCTAGTCTCTTCTAAGGAACCTGTGGAATCTCTTGAATTTTGGGGGTTGCCCCTCTCCTCTCCCTGCCCCAGGACCCTCAGGATGGTCCTGCCAGCTGTCCTGTGCAGTTTTTGGGGGTCTCAGCTGGTTCTAGGCCTGTGCGGAGGTGAAAAATCTCTCTGTGGTCCAACTGCTTCTCATGCATCCCAATCTTTAGATTTTTAAGGAATCCAATCCCTCAGGACAGATGCTTTCTGTGGGTACCAGCAGCCTTGGAAGATGCTTGTCCTGCAGGATTAGGGCTGACCTGGGAGGCCTGAGATGTTTTTCTTTCCATGTGTTTAGGCCACAAATTGCCTTGCCAGCTCTGTGCATTTTTCCCCCATGAAAGGGCTGCGCTACCCGACCCTCTTGAAGTCATCTTTTAAAATCTGGGCTGTTTATTGGAGTGGCTGTTGATAAAGGAATGGAGTAGACCTGTGCTTTTTGTGTTTGGAGCTAATTTAAAATCTCCTATTAAGAGGAAGACAGGGCAGGGTTAATCACATACTCAGAAAAATACAGCAGAGAAATAAGAGCTGGGTTTTTTTTAAAAAAGAGTTTTTCTATCAGAAAGGCAGCTGTGACTACAAGGTGGAAGCACCTCTGGTGCCACACTCTGACCTTAAATTAAATAACCTGGGAGTCTGTTCTCCTGATGATCACTGATATGAGATGTGCCCAGTGCAAAATTTGGTTCCTCCTCTTCTTGGGCAGTGAGACAGCTCCTGGCTGCTCCCAGACATTCCATGTGCTCCCTGTTAGACTCACAGGAGGTGTTCCCCTTGGATCCAACCCCAGCTGACTCTTTATTTAATGCAGTTTACCCTGCCCTCTAGTGCCAGCAGGTGCTGAGTCAGCAGCTCCTGCGGTTTTCCACCTTTTCCATCTCCCAGCCTGGGAATCTGCTGCTGCTGGGGCTGCCAGGGTGGGGAGACATGAAGAAATCTGGCCAGAAATGTTTGTGCACGGCTGGGATGTGTGGGGAACGGGTACCTCAGTGCAACTTTGGAGTAAACATGATTGCTTTTGGAAGGACCTTTTGGAGATGTTTGCAAGGAAAATGAGCTTTGTGAGGGAAATGGGAATACACGTGGCAGGCTGTGCGAAGGGAGGCTTTGGAGGCCAGGAGGTTGTTTCAGTGATGGGTTTAAAATGAAATCTTCAAGCCTGGGAAGTGCTTGGAGATGTAGGGGATGGGGTAACACCTCGAGATAGAGCTCTTGCTTTTCTCTTGAAGGAAAGGGGGGATAATTTTCTGTTTAAGAAGACATCTGAGAGCCTTTTGTCCCCCTCTCTGCTGGGAGGGGAGGATCCCCAAGCCACAGCCTGGGGTCTGCAGGCACATCAGCGCTCCCCAAATCTCCTCCAAGCCTATCACACCTCACTCCCTCCTTCTGCTGCGACCCTCTTGCTATTTTGAAGACTCCTGCAGATCAAAGCTTTAGAATTTGGAGCGCAAGACAATCCCTTGGTGCCAGCTGCCGGGCTGAGTGTCCCTCCAGCCGGGCAGGATGGGACCCGCCACAGCTTTTGCACAATTTCCTGGGTTATTTCAAGCTGTCGGGAAGGTCCAGCCGTGCATGGGAGGGGCAGGCAGGGCTTTGGTACGCAAGCAAAAATGGAAAAACAGCCTTGGATAAGTCTCCTCCTCCCCTGTCCCCCTCATCTTGGATCCAAAATTGGGGAAAGGAGGGGGGAACACCAGAACAACACCCCAAGCCTGTGAAGTGACCCCCGGTTTTGCTGCGCTGATGCCGGCGGAGCTGTTAGGGTGTTTGTTTCTTTAACGTGTCTCCCAGAGGGAGGATCAGCCAAATGCGATGTGGCAGCTCTGGTAACTCCTCTTGGCTTTCAGCACGGCCCTCGCTGATCACACAACTTGCTAGTGAAGAAGGTACAGCTGTCCAGGCCTTGGCAGGCATCCCCACCCGCCGCTTGCTGCCAAATCCTCGCTTGCTTTTTTATAAAAATTCCTAAGTTTCCTAAGAGAATGGAAATGGAGCAGCCTCATCTGCCTCCCAGTCCCATCCAATGCCTCCTGGACCTGCTGGAGCAAAGCCTGGTGTCCCTGAATCCCTCCATGGTGCTGGGATGTTGGCAGCCAGGGAAAGAGAGAGCCCAAATTCCAGGGCTCCTGTCCTGCTCTGAGGGGCTGAGGGGGGGACCAGGGTTAAGGGTTGGGGCCCCAGCAGAGCCTGCACAGGGCTGGAGCTGTGACTGGGGGTGGTTTGGCATTCCTGGCTGGGGCATTCCCAGCTCATATGACCTGGGAGAAGGTAACCAGCTGGAAGGGGGGGTAAAAGCAAGCTCACCACAGCGCCAACAACTCTCCTGAGTTCTTCCCTGGTTGTGCCATGGCTTCGGGGCTGGAAGTGCCTCATTACCCCTGTTTGCACCTCAGTGGAGCAGCTCCAAACACCCAAATCCCAAACTGTCCCAGCAGCCAGACCCCCTGAAAAGCTTTAGGCATTGATTCCTGGCCCGGGCTCCCTGTGACAGCTCCAGGAAACCTTCATCTCCTCCACTACCTCCTTCAGAAACGACACAAACCCTCCTGGGTTTGGAATATTTTAGCCCCGTGTGCAGTTTTAAGGATGTGCCTGAGCTACAGAGGATCTGCAAGGCAGCATGAGCAGTGCAGTGGATGAGTAATTCAGGGGGGAGCCTATGGATTTCCTCTCCAGAAAGAGCTTTTTTGGATCTTCAAACAACACAAATGTGGCTGTAGCTGTGCGAGAGGCTGTGCAGTAGCATCTCAGTGAAAGATTAAGGGAAAACAGCACTGAGGGACAAAAATACATTTCACAGCTGGTGAAATGATGGCATTAGGAAATAGCTCCAAACGTGCTCTAAACAAGAGATTTATTTTCTGGAGTAGCGGGGATGAGGGGGCAGATCTAAGAATTGTCCTTGGGACTTGTACATGTACCTCAGGCATTGCAGTGAGCATGAAAACCTTGATATTTGCAGCAGAAAATGAGCCAGTGACGCGTATGTGAGAACAATAAACCGGATGAAAAGGGGGGAATAGATTTGCAGACTATTGTATTTAAGGCCAGGCATTTTTCTCTCTGATTCTGACATGATTATCCTGCAATATCATATGATTCCATTAATCGATTCTGACATTATTAGCCTGAAAAATCTTACAATTCCACTAATATGTACAGCTAAGGAATAGCTACAATTTTCAAAGCTGTGTCTTTTTCCCTCAGCAACTTTAAAATATTTACCTTTTCCTATTCTTTGAGAGTGAAACTATTGCCTGGTTTACAAAATAACAGCGCTTAGGAGGAAAACTTCCAGATTAACTCGGTCCTATTGAACATCAGCGTGTTTTGAGCTCCCAGTTCTGTACCCTCAGCCCTCTGGGCACATGACATTGCCCTGGTGGTGCCTGGAATTGTATTTTTGGTGCGACAGGGTCCTTTTGAGGTGCTCTCCACCACCAGTTTCCCTGGCATGAGGAGGGAAAGCAGTGGTGAGTTATTCCTTTGCATGCATTATAATGAGAAATATTGATCATTAGGTAGTTTGATTTAAAGTTTCCAAGGGAACCACTGGAAAGGGATCTCTGATCTCCCCTGTTCATGAGGTGCAAGCTGATTTTAGCAGTTCAAAAGCCTGAACCTCTTCTCAGTCCCAAAACCCGAGTGCAAACTCATCACATTACGATGGAGGCAAGAACGCGGCTGCTCCGCTGCACTCCAGCTCCCTACCAACATCATTTCAGCCCCATCTGGTATAAAATAAATTATTTAGCGCTGGCAATCCCAGGGATCTCTTAAACAGCCCCTTTCGTGGCCAAGGATGAAAAAGCCCTTGTAAAATGTCGGGTTATTCCATGCACAAGCCGCCACGGAGCTGCAAGGGAGCTTTGGAGATCGTGGGGCCGCGCCTGGAGTGTCGTGCTCGCAATCCCTGCAGCAGAGAGGGCTTGGTGCTATCAGAAATGTCCTGGTCTCATTAAGCAAAATAATTAAGGAAAATAAAGTAAAATACGAAGGATAGCCATCTTATCCAATGTGCAAAAATACAAGTTAATATGCTGTGCGCAGAGCGCTTTTTTAAAAAACCGGTATTTTCTCATCCGGTCTGTTTTTATCATGTGGTTTTATGCCCTGGTTTCTCACTGGGAAATTTTCCTGGGGGTGATTCCCTGGTGTTCCCAGAGGCACTGCCTCATGGGTGAAAACGCTCTGCTTCTGTGCAGAGGCTCAATTCCTGCCACACATCCCATGCTCTGCACCCTACTGATGGGTGAGCTCACCCGTATGTTTGGGGGAAGAAAGGCTCAAACACACAAGAATTGGCATAAAAGTTCCCATGGGATGGATTCTGGGGGCTTGTGGCATGGAGGCGGTGATGGGCATCCAGGCACGATGCACACGAGAAGGACAGCGAGGCAGGTGCTCAGCGGGGATAAATTGAAAACCTATTTTCCTCATCCAAACCCCTCTGGTTAATGGGCCATTTATAAATTTCATTGCACCTCTGTCCTGGCCATATTCAGGGTGGGATTTTTGCTGCGGCGGGGCAAGTGTGGTCCTGACAGCCAGCACCCGTGGGTGATGGTACAGGGGTTTCTGGTGGGCCCAGGTGGGTTTTGTGCGGATGGATTAGACTATAAACTCCTTCCTTGTCCTTAACAAGGTGGTTTATCTTCAGTTACCAATGCCAAGTTGCTTGCTGGGAAGTATCTCCCTGTTTACCTTCCTCCTGAGTCCACAATTTTATTTGTTTTATTCTTCACATTTCTGAGCTTCCCCTTCCAGACCGGAATTCCGCCTAAGGAGCCACATCACACGGAGAAATTTCACCGTGGAGTGCATAAAATCTGCCATAAGGGGCAGCCTGAAATGTGCATTTTTGTGTCTCTGGCAGGTTAATTTTGTAGAGGAGCCTGGTTTTGGGGACAGTGGGTGTGGAATCCCCCCGGCCATCCAAAATACTGGTTTTTCTATGAAAGCTTCTCCCTGGTTCCATCTCACCCTACTGAATTTTCAAAGATGGATTAACTAATTATTTTTAATAGGAAGCTCAGCCGTGATTCCCCCATTTCAGCAGAGCAATTTGGTTTATTTACATTTAAGCACAAACATATGATTTTTAAAGGAGGCCTGAACAGCTGAAACCGAGGGCGTCATCAGATAAATGAATGCACAAGGATTTTTTGTGGCTCAACTCACCCAAAACCCAATTCATGCATTTTAAAGCATGTGTTTGGCAGGTCCAATATCTCTTAAGGAAATGTTTTTTGGAGAATGGCAGCTAACAAGGCAAAACTATCTTATTAGGAATTCAATTAAAGCTAGGCCAGGCTTACTGGACCTCTTCCAGTAAATATATATCAAGCTGAACCTGTAGACATCTGTCTGTTCTCTTGCCCCCACCTCCTTCTTCTTCTGTTTTCCGAGTTGTGGTTGAAAGGTGGAGAGGAGATGGGAGAAAGAGGAGGGACTGTCGCTCATCACAGAGTATAGGGCACAAGGATTATTTTCTGGTTTGGTGTCTGACCACTTATGTGATCTGGGGGAGAGGGGTTCTGCCTCAATCCCATCCCTTCCTGAACCACGGGTGTAAAAAGTAAAAAATTCAAAATCCCAAATCACATAATTATAACAAGGAGAGGTTGGGTCTGGGTGGATCTCAGCCCCTGAGCACTGCCAGACACTCCCTGGCCGCTGATTTGGGAAAGAAGAGTCCCTGCTGCCTTTCCTCTGCTTGTTGTGGAGTATTAGATCAACACACCTTTTCCACTCAAAAGGCTCAGGCCACGGGGAGACCCATCCGGAGAAGTCAGGGAACAGATCCGGAGAATTCAGAGACCTAATGGCCAGTTTGAGCCCTCTGTTACCAGCAGGGCTTAGGAGTTGCTGTCTCTTATTTAACGTTTTTATGGGAGCGGTAACCAAACTTCCCTGTCTTATTTGCACCCTCCTCCTGCAAGGAACCTGTCTCCAAATTCCTGACGCTGCTTCCCTTGATGTGATAGAGCAGGACTGATCTCCCCTCCCTGCCCCTGCCCCATGCCCGAGGGAAAGCCCTCCTTACTGCTAAACACCGAAAACCCTGGGGTTTGGGTGGCAGATCACAAATAAAATTCAGGGAAGGATGCCCTATTTTAGCCCCCAAATCCGTGCTTTTAGGCAGGAGGAGAAGAACATGCCGAAGAGTTCCCAGATATCTGATTCCCACATCTTTGCTGCACCGCTGGCAGGAGAAGGACAAGGACACTGGGGCTGGGGGAACCGGCTGGGCCTGGCGTGGAAGTGGTTAAAGGGATGGATCTGAGGGCAAGGGCTGCCTCGCCTTGATTTATGGGCTGGCTGAGTTAATTTGCTCTTTGTGTGTGATTAGTTGTTGTTGCTGAGTGGTCATCTTCCACAGCTACAAATCTAATTAATGCCGCGGTGCCAAGTGTCGGTTTGGTGTTTTGTTGTTTTGGTGGTTTTTTCTTTTTTTAATCCCTGGCAAATGTTTCTACTGTTTTAATTATTGAGAACTGATCATTAATTAATACAACTCCGCTAGCATCCAGCTGGATGGTTTCTTGGTTTTCCTCACTTCCGAATTTGCCTCAAGAAGGGAATCAGGAGCTGTGGGGACTCTCCGAGCAACCCACCGAGATGTCTGGTGGGATCAGCAGCTTGCAAGGAGCAATCTGGTTTTTTTTACCCCCCTTCCCCGTTTTCTGCAAAACCTGGGAAGAAGGGTGAAAAAGCTCCCTGAAATATCTGCTTTCCCCAGCCAGCTGTGATTCCCTGACGGCTTTTCCAGCTCGCTCTGTGTTTCGGGGTTCTGGTGCCGTCCCTTTCCACATTCGTGGCCTCGTCAAACCCTTCCTGCAGCTCTCCAGCAAGACATAAATTCTGGAGGTTTTGGGCTTGGAGATTTCAAAGTCGTGCTGAAGCACATGGAAATGATTCTCAGGGCTACGGCTATAAAAATAATTATATTGCCGGGGGAAAGAGTGACATGAAATGTCCCCAAAAGAGATCTCAGCGGTGGCTACAGGGTCTGTCCCAGCTCTGTAAGAGCCCGCTGTGATCTCCAGGGCTCATTTATCACTGCTACCTACAACTGCAGGAAATATGCCCCCAAAAAGCGCTGTAGGAAGGAATGTGAGGGGAGGTTGCTCAGGACAAGCGTTTCAATCTCTCCCTTTGTTTTAATGAGGATGCTTTGAGTATTAGGGTTGCTCTGCAGAGCTAAGCAGTGTGAGGATGACTAATTTGGAGACAAATTAGGTCTACTTAGCCGAAATGTCTGCCTCGATTGTTCCCTTAATGACCCTTCAACGCACATCTCTCCCGACAGGACTTTCACCGCAGCTCTGCCTCCAGAAGATTAAGTAATAACATGTTTTTACCACTTTTCTAAGCGCTCCTTCGGACCCGATCCAGCATTTTCCCTCCACCATGCGTGTCTCCAGCTCTTTCTGATGGGTAATTCATTTATTTGCGTCTAGCCCCTGGCAGATTTGTCTCTTTGCATGTCTCCTTCTCAGGAGCATTTCCCTTGCACCCTCTTTTTCAAAGATCCCTGAGCCTGAGCGTTTTTTGGCTGACTGCAGCGTGTTTGGTGTCTGCTGGGTAACAGATTTATCCTTTCCCAAGGAAAGACACGAACGTAAACAGAGGATCGAAAATGCATTTTGCTGGGCTTTTTAGAATGCACTGAGATGAAACCCCCACCCCTCCCTGCCGCTACAAGGCTATTAATGTAAATACCAAACTTTACAATCCTTCCTGTCAAGGAAACTTATTTACATTTTTTGAAGGATGCATATAAAAAAAATGGGGCTTTTGGGACAACAAAGGGCTTCGTTCCAGTGTCACTACACCCCCAGTTAACTGTGCTGCTCTCAGACACTATAGAATTAGATTTTGTTCCCAGGGCCAGCAGAGATAACATCTGTTTGCTTCTTTAAGGAGAAAATGAAGTAGGATTGCTGGTGTTTTATACTGGAAACAAGCCCTTCAAGTCTGAAGGGGCAGTGGGATGAGGGCTGTGGATCAAACACATGCCTTAAACGTGGCTTCTCCATCATGAAAAAGGTGGGAAAAGGGGTTCCCAGCGCCAGTGCCAGCCCAGGGTAGGGAAAGAGCTCGTCCCCAGTGAATGGGAAGGAGCAGCAGACTGGTCATGCTGGTGCGGGGCTCTGGGCTGTGTTTTCCTTTACGCTTTGCTGCTGGTCCTGCCATCCCAGCTGGACAGGCTTTTTCCCCGCTAAAATGAATATCAGCAAACACAGCGTCTTTTTTTCCTGTTTGTTCTTTTCAGTTTAGAGCCTGTGGAACATTTGGAAAGCAAAAGGGAGAGGTGGCTGCAAGGGTAGGGGTGCAGGTGCCGGCGGTGAGGATGGGGAGATTTCAGGGGGAGGAAGGCTTGGCTGAAACATCCCACTGCAGTCCTAGAGGTGCAAAAGCTGCGCCTGTTTCTCCCGCAACTCCCGGAGCCAGTTGTCTGGAATTCCGTGGAGCAGAACAGGAAAAGGTCTCGTGGCCAAGGGAGCGGGCAGCAGTGACCTGCGGGTGTTCACAGGGGCCAGGTGGCATTTTCCCAGTTCCCAAGGCTCTGATTTTCTAATCAAACAGCTCCTCTGATTTCTGTTTTGCTTGCAGCCAGAGGGGATTGAGTGTCTCTCCAAGGAGAAAACATTTCCTTACTGCTCTGTCCCCAAAACCTTGGGAAAAGGGAGCGTGGCAGCCCAGCCTGAGCGACACTCACCCCACGTTTGCCGTTCCTACTCCCTAGGAAAGGCAGGCACTGATCCCAAACCCACACGGCAAATTCTTACGAACTTTTTGTCCATTGGGGCAGCACAGCCTGCTCCCCTCTTACCCATAAAAAGTCCCACCACCCAACTAAACTTGCCTGTTTTCAAGGGTTTCTCGAGGACCTTGTTGTAGTTTTATTTTGTATTTTCTGGCAGCCCTAATTTCTGTCGCCATAAACGATAGAATTTGACACCGCACCGCACCAGGCCGTTTGTCAACAACCTTTTCAACAGTCCAACCGCACGCGTGTTCCTGCACAACACAGGCACAGGGAAAGGGGGAAAGTCTGGGGTCTTCCTCTGCAACAGCCACCTCAGAGCACTGGTTTGGAGGTTGGGTTACGGCGAAGGCACCGAATTCCGATTTATTCCAAATCAAACCAAAACATGCTGGGGTTTGCCTCTACATCATGATTTTTCCATTATATCCTCACTTTTTTGGGGGGGATAGGGCCAATCTGAGCATCTACCTATAAAATCTGCCTCATCAGAGCAATGTTAATAATAATTTAATCAATGTGGGGTGTAAAATGTGGTTTAAAATAGGCAGGTTCTGCCCCGTATGCTAGGAGTGGTTGTGTATTAGATAACAGATTTCCAACCATCCTTGGCTAATGGCAACACATCATTTGGGAAACAACAGAATCAATGCATTGTTCCGGCCCAGCACTTTCCTATTCAGCCAATCTAAACTGCTGAAGAAATATGTGTTCGGGACATTTTACATCTGGTTTTGACAAGAAGCCTGGGTTTTTGTGTGGGTTTTTTTGTGTTGGTTTTTTTTTTAAATCTGCTTGCTGCAGTTTTTTAGCCAGATTAGCATGGGAAAAGGCTCTCTGTTTTACAAACGGAGGGTTTAGCTTTTGAAAAACCTACTCAGTTTTGGATTTTTGCAGTTGAAATCAGGGCATGACACACAAAATATAAGAATGCCAGCGATGGCCATAAACACCACAACAACAGTGTTACCTATTTAAATAAAGCTAAACAAGAGGCAGCTTGTGCAGTGGGTAGAATAACCAATTTTGAGTCGTTTTTCATATTTTAGGGAATCACTAGAACAGCTTAATCCAGAACCAAAGTGCAAATTCCAAACCATTTCAGGATGCAAGTGAAACTTTTACATCTAAAATGATTTAAAGTCTGTTTTACACCACTAGTAAGTCCTGGTTTTACATTTTTTATCTTTTTGAACTGAGGCACTGAAGTTGCATCAAGTTTTTGCCTGGTTCTGTATTTTATTTATTTACACGAGCTAACCGAACAAAGATGGATTTGCCTCTTTAGACAAGCCCGGCCAATGGGCTGGGATAAACTTCCCTCTTCATCTCTGCACATGATGAAATTATTTCATTTTTACATCACAAGGGCGGTGGGGGAAAACGTCCCTTTGGCGTGTTTGCTTGGTGAAATGGGTTTGTGGGCTCTGTTTTATGTACGGAGCCCCCGACAGCGCCTGGCCAGACCCAAACTCCGGCTGACACAACGCAGAGCTGCTCTGCTTAATTAGCTGGAGATGAGGGTGTAATTAAAAGGCTTTCTTTCCCCCTCCTTTCTGCCTATTTATTCCTCCCTACCTGAATATTACAAAGGCTGCTGAAGAGGAAGTTGTTTTCTGCTAATGGAAAGTGACGAGGAAGGGTTTGGTGAGGAGAGTAAATAAGAAACTGCGCCTAACGCCAGCCGCTGCTTTACTGTCACTTTGGGGAAGGGAAACTGGACAAACCCAATATTTTAGCAGCGTTTCTCTCATGTCTGTTTGCTTTTTTGCTGTGTGAGGGGGAAGGGGCACAGCCCAGGACTGCAGCCAACATCTGCTGCTCGTTTCTTTTAAGAGAAACAGAATCTGGGGCGAACCCGTCGCCCAGCCCCACCTGGGTCCTGCCGACCCCCTGGCCCCCCAGCTGGGAGGGGATGTGGCCACCACAGGGCTCAGCACTGGGGTTTTTGGGGTGCAGACACCCACAGAGTGGGGCAGCAGCTGGTTTGGATCCCCTTGTCAGCCTGTTGTGGCCATCACTTTTTCCTCTCTGAGTCCTTTTCTGAGGCAGCGCTTTCTGGCAAATCTCACGCGGTGACGGTTTCCCCTCTGTCCCTCATCATCCAGCTCTCAACACCAGCCCCCTCTTACTCCCCATTCGCACACAGCAAAAACATGCTGATTATCATTTCCCCCCCTCTCCTCCAAAATTTGGGGCATATCTCATTTTTGCCTTCCTGGGAGCTCCATTTATTTGAATTTCCGCCGGTGCGGGGGGAGCAGGAGGAACTGGACATGCCTACGCTGCCCTCCAGGTCGGTGACCCCAAACCCATCAGCATTCCTCAGCATTCCACCAAGGGTAAAGGGAAGGAAACAGACCCAGAGCGTCATCGAGGAGAAGAGAAATGGGTACCTACCCCTTGGGCTGGCCCGGCCCGGGCGGTGGCTAGTGGGATGCCGACATGGACCACGCTCCTTCCATCCTCCACACGGAGAAGGCATAACTGAGCCTCTCATGAGCCACGTAACTGCAGCTCGTCATCTTACTGTCCATCTCGTCGCTCTGTAGCACCTGGTAGAGGAAGTCTATGTACCGCGCTGCCAGCTTGAGCGTCTGGATTTTACTCAGTTTGTCAGAGGGCAGCGTGGGGATGATTTTCCTCAGGGCGGCAAAAGCTTCGTTGAGCGACTGAGTCCTCTGCCTCTCTCTGACGTTGGCCAGGATCCTCTGGCTCTGTAGTTCTTCATAAGATTGGGAGCTGGGACTGGACTTTTTCCCCCTCTTCCCTGGGTTGGGGCTGCCATCTTCGCTGGACTTCTTACTGTATCTTCTCTTCCTGCCAAATCTCTTTGGCTGCCTTTCCAGCTCCTCTTCACTGGTCCCCAAGCTATCCACAGGGGAAACAGGAGAACTGGAGCTTTCTTCCATGCTTTCTGCAAGAAGGGGAGGGGAAGAGCCTTTCCCCCCCTCCTTATGTTATGTGAGTGTGTGTATGTCTTAAATATGCTTTAAATTCCTGAGACAGATCCTTTGGAAAAACAGGAGGACTCTTTTTTTCTTTTTTTTTCCCTTNTTTTTTTTTTTTTTTTTTGCTGACCAAACGTTTTCCAGGTTGCTTGAAGGGCTCTTATTTCAAGGACCGAGGTTGTGTAAAAAAATTGAGGTCTTGGAGAGAGGAAGTTATTCTAACTTTTTGGAAACTTTAGCTGAGCTCAGTTGCTAAATAGTTGTCAGAAGTGAGGGAGGTGCGGGGCTCCCTCCTGATTGGCCAGCCAGCTCGGTGGGAGGAAGGCTTTTCCCCTGCTAAACTTTCACAGTTTTATGTTACACTTAACTAAAATCTTGGGAATGCACCTCGAATCAAAGATAGCTGGCGAACGCCACCGCTCGCCCCCGGGGATGCTGGATTTGCAGCACCCCTCCAGGATAGCCCCCCTGCAGCCACCCCGGGGTTTTGGGGGTGCTGCCCAGGGTCCCACTACCAGCTCCGTGGCTGGGCTGTAGAAATTCCATGCCCAGAGCAGGGTGCAGAAGGAGCGAGCCCTCCACACATGAGAGTGTGCCCCATTTTTATGGAATGGGGCCCTATTTTCCAGTCCCCTGGTGCTGGGGGTCCTACAAACCCCTTGTCCTGCAGGGATGGGGTGGGGACCTGCCTCCCCATCCCAGAGGGTCGCCTTGGAGAGGCAAAACTTCCCTGGGGCACGCTAAGCTCTGGGAATGGTGGACACATGGGGGCAGGGGGGCTAAACCCCTACTTGTGGGCAGCATGGGAGAAACTCCTCCTGGATGAACCCACAATATGGATCAGCTGGAGAGAAGCTAATAGTTTGTGGAAAAGCCCATTGAGGGGACCCTGGAGAGGCAACACTGGCTATTCACTTCCATTTGCTCTCCACTTTCCCCCCTGCCATTAAATGCTAAACAGCACATTTTAGGGAATCAGCAGCCAAGGTGGGTAGGAGGACATTTTTTCCTCCTCCAGAATATCTTGCTGCTGAATTCTCAGTATCCCAGCACGCAAAAACTGCGATAGCAGGATTTTTGATCTATCCAACAGAACAGGACTCTTTTTCCCTCTCCATCACACAGTGGGGGGAAATGTGGGAAAACTCTGCTTGCTTCCGTGGAGCTAAGGCAGAGGAAAATCAGATTTGGACCTCTGATTTCAGTTGTAGCCCAAATTGCAGGAGCAGATGCATTCCTGAGTGGCAAAGATCATGCGTTCAATTGGAGCAGGGAAATAAAATGAAACAATAAAAATAATAAAAATAAATAAGACAAAAGATACTCGTGAAACGTTGATGTTGTATCAGAAGAATTAGTTTGGAGTGGATTCCTTTGCAAAGTTTTCCAGTAGGTATCAACACTCATTAATGGAAAAAATAATGTCTGGTTTGATTGGAAAGTGTTCCTTGGTAGGAGAAGGAATTTTTGGCTTGCCTGGGGCTGGCTGCACTGCTGGTAGGTAATGTTTATAGTGGAAAGCCTTCCCCAGGCAGCCCCCGGGGAGAGCCTGTGTTTGCTTTCCAAAGGAAAGGCTTTCAGGTGCAGCACAGAAGTCGGAAAGTGAGGCCATTCTGCAAATAGATTTTTAATCTGATTTAAGACCCCGGTGAGCTGGGCAGGGCGGATGCTGCTCCTGTTCTTGCCCCAAATCTCCATTTCCAGAAGGGTTTGGGGCTGGATCCGAGGGTTGCTCCAGCATCCAAAACCTGGAGTTCCATGAGTACAAGTGGGCTGGTGGGATGGTGCCCACCGGCCCGGTGGACCTCAAAGCAGATGTCGCCCCTTGTGAGGGCTATTTGATTTGCGCAGGAGCTATTTAGGAGTCTCCTGAGTGCTTGGGATCCTTCCCAAGTATTGAGGGAAGCCATCACCAAAGGCTGGAGGGACACCATTCCTGGTTTTCCCAGCAAGCAGGTTCCTGGCTCATGGCACCACATTTATGGGGACGAGGCACTGTGGGTTTGCTGGGATTCACGGAGCACGGGAGGGCAGGGGAGATGCAGGGATTCATAGAGCACGGGAGGGCAGGGGGGATGCAGGGATTCATGGAGCACGGGAGGGCAGGGGGGATTGCAGGGATTCACGGAACACGGGAGGATGGGGGATGCAGGGATTCACGGAACACGGGAGGATGGGGGATGCAGGGATTCATGGAGCACGGGAGGGCAGGAGGGATGCAGGGATTCAGGGAGCACGGGAGGAAGGGGGGATGCAGGGATTCACGGAACACGGGAGGGTAGGGGGGATGCAGGGATTCACGGAGCACGGGAGGAAGGGGAGATGCAGGGATTCATGGAGCACGGGAGGACAGAGAGGATGCAGGGATTCATGGAGCACGGGGGGGCAGGGGGGATGCAGGGATTCACGGAGCACAGGAGGGCAGGGGGGATGCAGGGCTGAACTCCCAGGACGCCCTGCCCAAAGGGGCTGCAGGTGCCCAGAAAAGCTGCTCAGGGAGGCAGCAGGGATGTTTTGGGCTGTGTCTGAGAGCACCAGGAGCAAGGGAAGATGATCCCAGCTGATGAGAAGGGTGAGTGGAGCTGCTGGTTGTGCCTTTCCTCTCCTCTCTTCCTGCCCTGCCAACATTTATTTTCCAGCTTTTTATGGCCCTGCCATGACCACCAAAAGCAGAGCTTGACCTCCCAGGGTGTGAGGTGTTTCCATGGGCTGGGACTTGATCCTACAAGTGACAGAGAAGTTCTGAGGCTGGACTGTGTGCATGGATCTCAACATGTCCTGTTCTCAGCCGGCACAGGGAGTTTGGGATAATCCTATACAAGCACAGCCACAGCTCCTGGGCATCACACTGGAGCCATACTGGGAAAAAGCTGCGGCCATGTGGTGTGATCCTGGTCCAGCTGAGTGGTTGCTGCTCCTGGCACTTTGGGATGTATCTCTCCAGGCTGCACGGCAGCAGCAGCAGAGCAGCCTCGTGCTCCTCTGGGTTAAACAGCTAATATTAAGTAAATAAATTAAATAAAAACCTGCCTCGCTTCAGCAAACGAGACCGAAGGAGTGTTTGCAGGATTGAGGCAGGATTTCTCCCTAAGGGAATTGCTGCTGTGCATAACCTCTAAACGTGCAAAGCCTTTTAGTATCAGGCAGGCTTCATTAGGGGAAATTTATGGTGGGATTTGGCTGTGGGGTAATTATGGAGTCTCTGAGCTCAGCTTCAGCAAGCATCACTCCAGAGCTGCCGTGTGTGTGTGTGTGTGTGTGTGTGTGTGTGTGTGTGTGTGTGTACCCTCCACTGCTGCAGTCCAGCGGTGACAATCCTGCAAATATCTACCCTGGAGCAGACCAAAGGCAGGGACCAGCCCCAGCTGAAACATGATCTGGAACCCCTGGAGGAAAGGGGAGTTTGGGGAGGTTTTTTGGGGGAAGTAGCACAAAGGTGCTGCTGGCAAAGCGGGCTGGGCTGGATCCATCCTTCCTGCCACCACAGTAGGGTGGGAGGGACGTCAGGAAATAAAAACCACCACATAAAAAAAATAGTTCTGGTGGAATTGCAATGCCCTGTTTGAATGTGACACTCACTATCACACTGCTCCCCTGCCTTTACCAGGCTCCCTTACCAGATTTTTTTGTTAGCAGGCAATAATGAATGCGGATTGGGATTGGGGATTTGGGCTTTTTCTTCACAGAAAGCCTGTGGCCCAGTTGTCCCCTTGGCAGGGTTTGGCCAGAAAATCACCCTCTGGCCTCTCTGTGCTGAAGAGGAGGTTTGGATTTTAGCCTCCTGCCACCCCTCCCTCTGCTTGGCATGGGAAGCAGGAAAAGATTGGGTGTCCTGGCAGTGCAGGTAATATCCTTTCAGTGCACCCAGCCTGCTCTCCCAGCTCCCCTCTGCTGGGGGAGTTGCCAGGGATGTCAATTTTTGGAGAAAAACTGGGGCAAAACCAGATGCTTTTTGCCTTCCTCCTCCTGCTATGGAGGAGAGCATCCCTTGTCCTTTCAGAAACATCCTGCTCCCCAGTTGCACCCAGCGTCGAACCACCTCTACCACAGCCAGATCTGATTAAGCTGATTCATTTTTTCCCCTCTTTTTTTTTTTTTTTT
>WBMY01005984.1:102708-136020 GCA_013397315.1 Donacobius atricapilla
TTTTTTTTTTTTGGTTTGTTTTTTAAAAGGGGGTAATTCCTTAGTGCTTGTGCAGCACCCACCGGGAGCCACCCGGTGTGAGCACCTTCCCCGTGCTGCCTTGGCAGCCCCAGCAGGGATTGTCCCTGCTCCTTCTGCTGCCTTGGCTTTGTTCTCTCATGCCTTGTGTCCCCCAGAGCACCCCCCCTGCGGTGACAAGTTCATAATCAAAAGCAAAGGAGCGGCGCAGATGAGGGGCGGGAGGTGAGGGGAGCGGGGCTTTAGGGATGAGACGCTCGGAGCGGAGCATGGTTCCAAAGTAATTGGATACGCTCCGGCCGGAGTTTTGTGCAGGAATGTACATCTGTTTCTGAACTGTTACCAGCTGATGTGCCCTCTCTTCCCTTCTGCTTCCTCCTCGTCCTAAGCCCTGGAGCAGCGGGACCAGCGGAGGAGAGGCTGACCCGGAGCAGCGATTCCCGTGCAGGCTGATCCTGGCAATAAATATGGCAAAGTGTGCCTTGGATCCCCCTGTGAGGAGAGGGGTGGTGGAAGTTCTCTCCTTGTCCCGGTGGATCCACCTGGATCCCTCAGCTTGGTGCTTGAGGAGCCTGGAAATAGGGATCCTTTAAAGCAAGACTTTGCAGGAGGCTGGCAGAAAAAAAGACGAGGGGAGGACTTTGAGATTTTCCCAGTGGATGTCCCTTTCTCCCACGAAATGCCCCCTTTGTCCCTCTGCTTTGTGAAGGTGGCAGCTCCATCCAAGCTTTGACCAAGCAAGGTGTGAATTTCAAGGGTCATCCTGGAGAAGGCTCCAGGGAGAGCTCAGAGCTCCTTCCAGGGCCTAAAGGGGCTCCAGGAGAGCTGGAGAGGGACCGGGACAAGGGTCTGAAAGAACAGGACAAGGGGGAATGGCTTCCCACTGCCATAGGAAGGGTTATATGGGGTACTGGGGAGAAATTCTTCCCTGTGAAGGTGGTGAGGCCCATAGAAGCGCCACTGGAACATGGCTTGGAGAGGAGAGGAGAGGTGCCTCTGAGCCCTTTTACCTCTTGTAGGACACAGGCAGGTGTTTAAAGATATGGATATATTGAAATCAGGCCTGAATTTCTCCCTATCTGGAATAAGAAGGGAGCTCTTCAGTGCCTTCTACAGGTTTTGGGTTGGGACCTCAAGCACGGAGCTGTTTGGTACCCACTCCCATCTGCAGCACTGTCAGTAGGAGGAGGAGAATTTAGGCCAGACCTAGTTCTGCCTCAAATGTGGGGTGCAGTGTTTCAGACCCGATCACGGATCTCTGGCAGGATGAGAAACGCGTGCAATTCCCACATTGGCAGCACAGGGGTGGCAGTGTGTGTCTTGCCGCAGGAAGGAAACCCAAAGGCAGCGGCGTCACTGTCATGGATTCTGTTTTTAATGCAGTGCATGGCAGAAAGAACGGGTGTTCTGGGGAGCAAAAAAGTGATGGCTATCACAATTCCAAAAATAACATTTCTATTTTAGATCATTTGCCTGAGGTTGCCACTAATTGCAGATTGGAGTGGAACATCTCCCTGGGAATCCATGGGCAAGAAATTTTTTCTTTTTTTTCCCCTCTTTTTTGGAAGGTGGAATATTAATTGTGGCTGCAGCAGTAGCAACTGTAGCTTAAAAAACCTGTGCTAGGAAAAATGAAAATATTGTTTCATGAACTGGAAAATCAAAGCATGAGAAATATTTCATTCGCCTCACCTTTTCCTCCCCCATTTCCGGCCTTGTTAAATTGGGAAAGAAGGGCTTCCCACTAATATAAAGGTGAATCCAAAGCCAGCCTGGGTGTTCCAACAGCATTCAGGAATGGCTGGAAGGGTCAAGCTTCTCTTAATTTTTTTTTGGATTGCAACACCAACTTCAAGGGGCTGTTGCACCTTTCACTACACCAGGTTGCTCCAAGCCTGTTGTTTGTATTCCTGTATTCCAATATTTTCGAGGATTAACCAGAATCCTAGAGGTGAACCAGCCTTGTAGTTTAACAGCATTGTGAGGTGAAAAGATGGAAACAAGGTACTGGGAAAAACAAAGGAAAGCCCTGCAGTAATTAAGCTGCTGTTGCAACAAATGGTTTCCCTCATGGGTCCAGGGAAGAACCTGTCTCAAAGCAAAGTTTCTACTGCTGGCTCTGGAATTTAACCACCAAGGTGCAGCATTTGGCAGGTCAGATGCTGGGGAGGGGGAAGCCAAAACCATGAACTTGACATGGTAACTCTGGAGCTGGGCGCATCTGCTGGAGCCCACTGGGATTTTGGGAATTGCCATGATTTGGAACAGTCACAATTGTGAACGCCACCGCCAAACAAGGGATGATTTTTTAGGGTTTCTCAAGTGGGAGAAACTGAATTTTCCAGGAGAAGAATATGGGGTCAGTTAAGATCAGCTGTTTGCAGGTTCTTTGGCTGGCTCTGAACTTCACCTCAGCTTTTGGGTAACTGAGGTACTCACAGTTTGCAAAGCCTGGAGCTCTTCTTTGCCTGGATAACAAAGGGAAATCTCTGTCCTCATTTCTCATCCCACAACACTGCGAGTCCCCTAGGATTTCTTCTTTTCCTAGCAGAGAGAAGTCCTGCCTTTGGAGCATTCCTGTTCCCAGCAGCCTGGCTGTGGGATCATAGAAATGAGACCTGGGTTCCCTGTACCAGAAAGGAAGAGTTCTGCTGCTTTGGCAATTGGGCTTATCTTCCCCAAATATTCGTCTGCTTAAACCAGGGAGCTCCACCTTCTGCCGCAGGGTTTGGGTCCTTTGGGCATTGCTTTCCTGGAAGAGGGAAGGGATAATGCCCTGGGTGACTGGTGAACTTCTCTCCAAGGAGATAAAGAAGAACCTGACAGTTACTGAGGGGGGAAAAAAAGGTAATTTCTAAATAGAACAACATTTTGTGAAATGTGCCAGCATTCCTAGGAAAAGATGGTTTATTTTGGACAACCAGGCACCCTAAGTCCTTCACCTCCACGTGCTGCAGTTTAGGTTTCTGCTGCAGCAATGGGCTGGTGCCTTCTGATCAAATTTCTTGGCTACCAGCTGATTTGGTTTCACTTTGGTGTTTAATTTGATGCTGAAAGGTTGAAATTTTCAGTTTAAGGAAGAAAAAATAATAATTACTGAGTAACTACACTCACGACATCAGAAGGGAGAGCCAAAGCTGCTTAGCTGAGAGGGGAAATTATTTTTCTTAGACTGATTAAAACTTCTGCTTTTTTCTTTGTCTTTACCAACATCTGTTTAACTCAGACACCTGAATAAACTTCAAGGAGAAAAGATAGTTTTGTTAAAGGCTCAACTGGACCCCCAAAAACTTGAGTTCCACTTCTGGGACCCTCAGCAAATCCAGGGGAAACCAGGCTTGACGTTCCTAGCAAGACCTGGGGAGGAAAAAGCAGAAAAGGCCAATTATTTCTTTCAAAAGCAATTAGGTGGAAAAGCCACAAGTCAAACAAACAAGTCCTCAAAACTTGAGGTTGGTTGAATTTAAAAGAAGGGACCATAAAAATTCATAAAATGAGTGTAATTTGGTCTGGGCTGTCGCTCCAGAGATATTGGGTGGGCTGGCTGTTTTCTCAGGAGCAACAGCCCTGTGTTGTTGGCGTGTCACACGCCACAGCACAAAGCCTCCTGGATGAAGCTGCGGCTGCAGACACACGGCCTGTGGACACCAAACTGCTGAGGAGGAAGGAGCGTGTGCACGGCAGCCCAAACGCTGGAAATGAAACGATCAGGGAAACAGCTGCACCCCTCAGAGGCACAGGAAGAGCATTCCTGCAGGACATCTGTGTGGATTTGCGTGTGTTGGGTCAGGAAAGATGTTTGGATGAGGTAGCAGGTATGAATGTCCCAGGCCTGCTGCACCCAGGGTCCGGGGCATCCTTTACCATTCCCATCACATCCTTGGTGTGCTTGGCTGGGCAAGGGTGACCAGCTAATTATTATTATTGAAACCCAGAGTTATTTGGGTCAGAGGGATCTTGGAGGTCCCATCCCACACCTTCCACTATTCCAGGCTGCTCCAAGCCCTGTCCAACCTGGCCTGGGACACTTCCAGGGATGGGGTGGCCACAGCTGCTCAGAGCACCCTGTGCCAGGGCCTCACCAACCTCACAGGGAAAAATTTCTTCCCAATATCCCATCTATCCCTTTCCTGTGCCAGTGGGAAGCCATTCCCCCTGTCCTGTCACTCCAGATTTCCTGTCCAAATTTCCTCTCCAGATTCCTAACTGTCTTCCTTCAGGTATCCTGCCACTGTGGGATTGGACAGTGGGGAGCAATGCTCCAGCGGAATTCCTGGACTCTAATTCCTGTCCCAGGTGCCCACATCCTGCCTGCAGCATCTCCTAGGAGGGGTGGCCTTGAGAAACATTTATTTGACTGAAGCTGTAAGGTGCATCCCAGTGCTGGATGCATCCTCATGGCGGGACAGGTTTTCGTCTCGGTGGGAGAGAACAACATCCGACGTGGTCAGCTTCAAATGTATAAATTATTGCATGAAATTAAGGAGGTGATGCATGAGCTCAAACCTTCTCCAGGAGGTGACCTGGGCAGCAGCTGCAGCCTGTGGATATGGCCTAGCTTCCATGTAATCCAACCCTGGAATTAAACACTGCTCCCTGGTAGCTCTCTCTGCCAGGACGAGCAGCCCAACCTGTGGATTGCAGAGCATTGTATTTCTGTGTATTTTAGCTCAAAACCTCTTTGAAGTGGCTGCTGAGGAGGAGAGATGTAAAATATACCTGTCCTCGGCCTGAACCTCCCCCAGCTTTTTCATTATCAGTTGAGTTTTGCGATTTGTTGTGTTTTTTTTCTGGCATCAATACGGTGGTGAGGTTTCATTTCCTCCTCCTTGGTGCTTTTGGCAAAGCTCGAGTTTGCTGTCGGTTCCACTCTAGGCCCTGTCAGGTGACTCCGAGTCTGATCCATTGACTTGCACAGTCAGCAGAAAACTTTATGTTGCTCTCAGCAGGCTTTGCAGCGACCTTTAATAATTCCCTCCTTCCAAGGGGGCTGGAGCGGGGATCCAGTAGGCATTTGTCGTGTCTCGCTCTCCTCAAGGGCCAATAATTCCATGCAATATTTTCGTAGGCCTTTGATCCATCACTGTTGCTCGATGGTGCTTTGAAGCCTTAATAGCACCCCATATCCCGCACTTATTAAATTCAAATTCTCCAGTCGCATTTCCCTGGAAGATACATAAAAATAACACATGGAGGAAATGGAGCTGGAAGATCCTCTGTATGAGCTGGCTTACATCTCCTGTGTGGGGAAGACACTGAGAGTGCTGCCTTTGCACTCGTGACAGAGCCATCTGCACAGTCTTGACGGAGTGGGGAATATCTGAAAAAGCAATAATAGGCTCGGAGAGCTGCGAGCTGGCTTCAAAGCCTGATTTTCAGGATGCTGCTGGGCAGCCTTTCATTTAGAGGGAATTAGTGTTGGAGGCACCTCACTGCACAGGATACCCTGGGCTCTGGAAATAGATGTATCTGGTGGTCTTAAATGCAATTCCTCTGGAGTTCTTTGTGGCAGATATTTTGTGGTTAGGATAAAGGTGCCATCGAGGGCACCTGGAATCAAGTTGGACTCAATGATCTTGAGGCCTTTTCCAACCTGAATGATTTTGTCTCATTGGAGAGGGAAGGGTAAAGCAGTGGGATGAGCCATTTGCCTGAGAATAGTAGGGAATGAAGTGGGAGATGCAACAGATTTGGGGTGGAAACTCAGGTCCAAGGAGGAGGACAGATGATCCACTAACTATTTGAAGGACTGGGGGAAAAAACAGGAATATCTCAAGGATCCTCTGTTTACAAGATCCCTTTACCATCCTGCTCAAGAGCAACATGCTGGGAACAGCACAAGCCCACAGGGAATCAGGGAAACACTTGTCCCTCTTGATTTTTGGGGTCGCACCAGGAAGCAGGGAGGATATTTCTGATAAATTCCAGTAGAACCACCCAATTTCCACGCGAAGTCCCTTGTGGGGGCCAAGTGACTCACAAGCACGTGAGCAGCCTCTTCCTCGGAGCTCAGCTCCATAAAACCATGTTTTCCCTGGAGAACCCTTCTCCTTGCCTGAGCAGGGAAAGCAGCCTGAGGAGAATGGAGAGAACTTGGCTGCGTCAAAAATAAAAAGGGTGATAAGCAGCTTTGGACAGGGTGTGATGCTTCCCTCAACTCCAGAGTATCCCGGGCTGGCATTGCCTTGGGAGCTGCGAGAATTGGGCGGCTCATGAGGATCCAGGGTCTCCAGCTGCTCGCTGCACAGGCACAGAGAGCACTCCCCAAACCTTTGGCGTGGATGGTGGGACAAATACCTTCTGGCTTACAAGGCAAAGCCCAAATTAACAGCCAGAAACGTCAGCGTCTCCAGGCGTGTTGTGCAACCACAGCTCTGATATTTTGTAATTAGTGCTGCTCCCTGTTTTGTTTTTTTTTTTCTTAAAGCAGGATCTAATTTTTTCACCAGGAGCACGTGGTGAAAAAGTGATTCAGAACCAAATAATAATAATAATAATAATAATAATATTGGTTGCAAATAGACACCTTGTTTCAAGGAAGCTGAGAACTTCCTAAAGGAAGTTTTCACGAGTGTGGAAATTTCTCTTTGGTGGAAAGCAGAAGTTTGATGCAGCAGGGTTGCTGCAAGTATTACAAAAGATCAATCTTCAGCATGACCTTGCTGACAGGAGAATTTTGAAAGCCCCAAAGTGCAACCACTCTGCTTTGTGCAAAAACACTTCTGGGGATGAGGGTTGGGGGATGTTTGGGTGTGCCTTGGCAAACGTAGAAACACAACGTGCAGTTGAGGACGTGTTGGCCACTGGAGGAGATGGCTTTCGTGTGCTGTCCTGTGATGACGTGAACCTGCTGGTGGAAAAAATGTGCTTCTAAGTGACAATTTTGGGTCAGTCAACCAGATGTACTCAGTGTGTGGGTGCTGAACCCTGGCACCCGCAGACCTTGGGCACGTCTCAGTGTTGGCACCTTTGTTCTGCTGTGTGACAGATTGTGAATGTGGAGGATTGAGAAGGGATGGGGTTTTCTCAATCCCAGTGTGGTTCCCAGCACTGTTACCAGCTCCATTCCCAGGAGTGTTGCTCCGCAAGGGGAATGGGGAACACCAGCTCCCCGCGAGCCCTGCAGGAGCGAGGCGAGGCCGGTGCAGAGTGATTGCAAGCAAACATCTGCCGGGCACTGAGCACAGATAAATCCCAAAATCGGAGCAGAGCAGACATGTGATGAAATCCTTCCAGGCGGAGGGGAGGGGGAGTGGGCCAGCAATCCAACGTGTCCCAATATTTTCATTATAAAACACAGCGTATCAGTAACATGCACACGTGAAGCTATGGAAATGCCGGGCCCGTCGCTGTGCCATATGTTTTAAATATCATCAAGTAGGCCGGTTTTGGGGTATATTTGATATTCTGGCTGTAGTCTCTAGGACTGGACCAACCCATTTGTATGGAATATGAATTGGCCTTGAGCTCGGTCTAATCCCTGACCCAAGGAGGGTTTTGCAAAAGGCATTTCTAACCTGAGGAACGATAGGCTCGGTCTTGTGCCGGGGGAGGAGGGCGGGCGGACTCTTGACCTAGATACAAATCTCTGGGGTTAAAATTCAAGAGACTGTTGGATAGCAGGGACCAAAACATGTCACTGATAAGATTTGTTCTCTCTCTCTCTCTCTCTCACTCTCTTTTTTTTTTTTTTTCCTTTTCTTAAAATGTTTTTGCTGGAAAATGCACCTCGCACAAAAATCCTGATCGTCATTCCTTGCAAGTTGCAGTTTTCAATGTTTTCCCTTCAGTGTTTCTCGCCACGAGGAAGTAATGAAATGTAGATGTGTCGGCATTTTAAATTTGGAAATTAATGTGAAACTGCCAGTTTCATTCAGGTCCCCCACATTATTTTGATGGAACAATTAAACATGGAAGAAATCTTACTTCTTATATTATGTCTTCTTAAAAAGAGGGGAACCCCATCCCAATCTTCATTTTGAAATATTCACATAAAAGTCTCCCAGGTTTAGGAGAAAAGCAGAGAAATATTTCTGGGGACAAATTCTTTCATTCCTTTATTCTGTTCCTTTTTGCTTTTCCTTTGAAAGTGTCTCCCTGTCAGCAGAAAGGTGATAAAGCAGAGAAAATTGGGGAGTGGAAAAAATAAATATTTTTAAATTATATTATCAAGCGATTCCTGGTTCTCTCCCTTTTTTTCTTTTTGAAGAAGGGAAGTATGAATGATCTTGGGAGGGGGGTGGTGCATGACAGATCCTTTCCCCTCTTCCCCCCGCTCTTGGCAAGGAAATGGAGTTCATGGCAAGTTGCAGAGGAAAGCACCGTTCTTAGGGAATTTCTGGGGTGGGAAAACTCGGCTCCCTTGTCTGGGCAGTCCTGGTGTCTCTTTGCAAGACGTGGGCTGGGACCCGAACTTCTTGCAGGGCTCCTTCCTGTTCCCACGTCCGTGCCAGGAATTGGGCTCGGCGGGAGGATTTCGGATAGCGTGTCCTGGGAAGATGGGAGCTGGGGGGGATGGAGCTCCCTCTCACACAGCCGGCCTGGATCTGCAGCTCCAACAAGCCCAGGCTGATTTTGCTGCTGGACTCGGCAGATTTGTGTGCAAGGAACTCTCAAGGTGTTGTTTTTGCAGACACTTGCTGGCTACAAAGAGATTTTGGGTTCACCCTGCAAGTCCTGGATGTTAAATACGTTGTTTTCCCCCAAGGGAAGTTTGTTTGCTCCCAGATTTGTTTTGCTCTGGTGCCATTGGGACGTGCAGAATTCGCTCATGGGTGCAATCTAACACAGATGTGAAGACTTGCTATTTCCCCGAGCCTTTCCTTCTTTTGCTATCAGCTTCTGTTCAGGGAAATCAGTGCAAGGGAGTGGAGGGAGTGGATTTGTGTGACTGCAGCTCAGCCTGCAGAAACTACATTGCCAGTGATGCAGAACCAAAAGGGAGAAAAAATCACCCCTCATCCTGATTTTTAACCCTCTGTACGAGTCAATTGTGGGCTTTTGCTGCCAGGGTCCTGTTGGGCGTAGAGGCAGAATCTGTGGGTACTTCTTTGTACATTCCATGAGGAAATCTTGGATAGACCAAACCCTGCTGATCTGGTGAAAATTCAGGCTTGGCCTCCTGGGAGTCATTAGAGCTCTTTCAATGATTTAATCAAGAAGTTTAATGCCAGAAGGGAATGTTTGATCTCTTGGACCCCGAGTACTTTGGTGAGACAATTCCCCGAGGTGTTCGCCAAAAATTTGTCACGCCCTGCCTCTTCCTTTTTATCTTCACCTACTTTTTTATTTTCCCCTGTGTTATTTTTCCTTTCAGTCCCCTAAACAAGGTCCGTAGCAAAGAACAGCATCCCTGCCATGATGGACACATCTCACCCAGCCCCATCTAGAGCTGCTCAGTCCGTGACAGCCCTTCAGTCCACTTATCCAGTGTGACAAGAGCAATGCTGGCTCCTTCCCTGCAGTGACTCATAAGGACAAGTTATTAAGATATTAAGTCCCAGGATGGGGGCCAAGAGGGTTCAGACACCGCCTGCACCACTGTTGCTGTCTCCATCCTTCTCCGGGGCATGTTTACAGATCAGCTGGAAATTTCCTAAATAAGTTGATTCTATCCATCAACAAATCCCCTTCAGATAATGCACATTTCATGGCAGTTTCGAGTGTTCTGCCTACAGGAGAATATAAAAACTCCTTTTGTTATAATATAGCCTCCTTGGCAGCTTGTAACTCAGTGGGAAAGGCTCTGGATTCCTGGAGGAGCGCACTGTGTCAGCGATTTTGGGGATTTCAGGCAGAGGGAGGCCTCACGGGGGGAAAAAACGGAAAGTCTGAGCAAAACTGTGCTCTCCTTTTGAGATGAATGGGTAAAAATTAGGTTGAAGATAAAAGGAGTTTGAGTAAGGGGTGTGAAAAGGTGTTCTTATCCTGGCAGATGCGGTGGGATTTTGCAGGAAGCAGGAGCACTGGGTGCGTGTCGGTCAGATTTCATTCCAGAATGAAAATTTGAGGGAGCAAAGGCTTCCATACACACTTTTCCCAGGGATTTTGTCGCCTGAGCAAGGTGGTGGCAGCAGCTCCTCCACCCCTGAGTCGGTGCATCCCAAAGGGAGATGCCAAGGATCATCCAGAACTTGGGATGTGAGGACAATGGATACTTCCATGGTCTCCAGCGGTGTCCCCAGCCAAGACTTATTCCGAGAGTTTCTCATCCTTCTTTTTCCCAAAGAACATTTGCATTTCCGATGCAGGTTTTTGCTGGTTTTGGTTTTTTTCTGAATTCAGCTGATCCAACCCAACAGAACATTTAAATAAGGAAAAAGTTTCCTGATGAAGCCAATTCCCCTTATCCAATTAATTTTTTTGCATTATCCAAAGTTTTTGCATTATCCAATTCCAGATAATTTTTCTGGAAGGGGTCTTATTTCCTTAGAAATTTGAGTTCGTCTGGAAAAATGCCTCCAGAGGCTGGTAGAGGAGGTAAACATTTTTAAAATTTAAAACCTTTCCTTGCAAATTTGTAATTTTCACTGGAAATCTAACCCTCAGCAGTTATGAGTTTGGGGAAAAAAATTGTGTCTGGGGGCAGTTTGATGGATTTCTCTTTTTCTTTCTGTCTCTTTTTTTCTTTTTCCTTTTTTAATTTTTCGTTTTCTTTTCCTTTTCTCTTTCTTTTTCCATTTCTTTCTTCTTTCTTTTTCTCTCTTTATTTTTTTTTAATTTAATTTTTAAATCCACACAGAACCCTGTTCTCTGCCTTCTTATCTCTGCCCATCTCCATAAAAACCCAGAGAGTTCATCTAACCCTCCATAAATTGCACTGCACCCTTTTCCTACTGATTTTTGGCAGGAATGGCTTAAATTTTAGTACCTCAAGGGAAAAAAAATTACAATGATTTCTTCATCTTCCTTCTTTTGCCCTTTGCTGATCTGCACACAAAAAGTATCTTTTTAAACTAGTGCTGGAGATGTTGTGACTGCCCCCCAAAGAAAATATTGCCAAAGTAGGGAAACTTCCTTAAAAATTGAATCTGGCAATGTTTTTCATTTCTTAAATGTCTTTTGTGCTTTTCTGAAACTTGTGACTTGTGGGATGGGTGAACCTTGGATGCTCTCAAATATGCAGTAGCTCTTCCATATGATGTTTAAAGTGTGGAAGGTGCAGTGATCCCTACTCTGAATATCAAGTTGACAAGGAACTTGAAATGCTATTAAAAGGTGGGAGCATTGATCCTGGGAGATGAATTTAGGATGGGCCTTCCCAGTCCCCTGCTCAGGGAAGCACTGCAAAAAGCTGAACTCCCTGGGGAAAGTACTCTTACAAGTGCTTGTTGTTTTTCAGCCACCATATTAAAAATGAGAGAGAAAGATCCTCCAAAAAAACTTCTTTTTTCATGAAGGGCCTTCCATCAATAACAAAAAAAAAAGATAAATCAAAGGAATATTTCAGGCAGCTGCTTTTAATTAGCTCACGTGACTTGCTTGGGGAAGAGTTAAATTAGAGCTGGTCAATTTTCTTATGGACCAGCAAAGATGAGTGACAGAGCAGGGCCTGACCCAGGTGTGGGGAGCCTCCCTCGGACTCCCAGCACCTCCCAGCTGGTCCCTCTGGTAATTTGGCATCTGCCTCTCCATTGGTCAGCCCCATACCTTGAGCTGGGTTTATTCTACATGAATCTAATTCCAGCCTTGGCTGCCTGGCAGAGGGGCTTTACAGCCCCACCATGAGCTCTTTTTTTTGGGGAGATAATTACCCAAGTTCAAAGTCCCCTCAGCCAATCGTGTCCTGCTATTCATGTGAGCTGTTTCATAACGCTGTTTTGAACCCTGTTGGTGGCATAATTAAGATTTAATTAAATACAGGAATAGAAACATGTTGTTCATTTGACCATCTGTGAGTCAATGACTGCGGTGGTTTTTGGAGTTTCTATGCTACATGCTGTTAGTGAGTGTTTCATATTATTTTCCATCTCCCCAACCATACTTGCACGTTTTCAGAGCCACCGAAGAGCCAGAGCAGATATTATGATGTTATTATAGTCTTGTGTGGGTGATCATCTCTTTCTGCTGCTCTTTCCTATTGATCCTGTCCCTCAAATCAGGCCTCAAGCGTAGCTGGAGCTGCTGGGACCATCGGGAATGGGGATACCAAAAGAAAGATGGGTCAGTCCAAAGATAAAAGGGAAAAGGAAATGGATTTTGTTGATTTGTTTTGTTGATGAAATATTCAAACTAGCATCATCATCTTATTATTATTAGCATTTTTCTTGGTGTCTTCTACAGCACCTGGCACAAAAGCAGCCTAGGACAAACCTGGCAATAATCAAGTGCCCAAAGTGCACATCAGGACCACAGAGTAGCTCCTCCAACCAAAGCCCAGGAAATGTTGAGCTGATGTGCCCAAATTGCGCATTTTTCAGTTTGACAAAAACTCTTTTTGAGTTGGTGTTGAATATAAGTTACATCTAAATTAAAAGGGTGGGGTTTCCCCTAATTAAAATTGGTTTATTTCTGAAACTTTAGATGGGAAATATTTCGATTTCAACAAGATATTATGAGGCTAAATTTGGTTAAATGTTGTGTTTTTAAATAGTGTAAAATTCACCCGGAGCCAAAACTGAAACATTTTGCCTCAGATACAATGAAATGTCATGTTTGATCGGAACATTTCTTTCCCTACTGTTTGCTGGCCTAAGGGATGAAAGAAAAAGAAGTTTAACTCAAACAATATTGATGCCTGCTTGGATTTTTCTTGGAGAGGAAGAAAGAGGAGGGGTCAACCACCCAGCCCCAAAATAAGCACTTTACAAAGCTTGTGCTAAAGCACCTAGGAAAGCATGCCAGGATTTTGCCCTTGCAAAAATCAGAATTTTAATACAATTAATTATTTTTCCTGCATTTTGTTTGTTTGTTTGTTTTCACTCCCTTTTTTTTGGGTTTCTGCTTTGGGGCACAGATGAAGGTGACGAGTCAGGTTAGCAACAGTAATAGGATACTCCCCAAAATTTTGAAAAGGTGTTTGGGAAAATTAATATTTTCAGGAATTGGGGGGGAAGTAAGTGGGGAAAACACTGATGGTTTGTTTCAGCCTCCAAAAGAGTAGATCTGTGTTCTTTCTTAATAGAGAAGTTTGGGTTGAAGTTTTATGGTGATGCTCTTCCTAACGATGGTCCACGAGCACATAAAGCACAGGACTGTGACATCTCCTCTGCCTCTTAATTTATCTCAGTTCCACAGATTTCCAGAGCTCCAGGAATCACTGTTCATTGCCATCTTCTTCCACATGATTCCAGCCTCTTCCTAAATGGGGAGTTGGAGAGGGATCCTGGTGTTCTAAAGGGACATTTTGGGCCCCACCATCCCAATTTCCAAACCAATCCTACTCTTCTCCTGCTGCAATGTGTCCCAACCATCTCTGGCTCTGCTGCTGTTCTTTGTGCCTTTGTTATCTAGGACAAATCATGGATGGCTCATGGCTTCCAGGGCACCAGCAGGTTTTGGGAAAACATGATGGGGTGTTCCAGGGAGCTGCAGGAAGCGACTGAGAGAAGGTCCTAGGGTGGCAAGGAATCGGTTTCATTCTTATAGATAATGTCATCCCAACTTTAATGGTGTTTGGAAGTCCCTGCTGGGCTCAGTCCCACTCTGTGGCAAGCCCTGAGATTTGGCTGGTGTTGGGACAGCAGGAGTTTCAAAATATTTTGCAATCTGTCTCTGCTCCCGTTGAAATCTCTGCCTTGGAAAAATACCACTTTTGTTTCAACTGGTTGCCCTAAAAATGAGCGGAAAGGGCTCATTTTGCCCCCATTGAGTGGCCCTGGCCAATGGGATGGTGATGGGACGTTGCTCATCTCCAACTTTTATTTCCAGCAGCCGGGAATTTGGCTCGGCACTGGAGCTGAACGGAGCCACCGGCCCCGTGCTGAGATGGGGATGGACAGGATCCAAGGGGCTCCGACCTTCCCAGCCCCACATGCCCTTCCTCCACTCCAAAGCGCCCCGGGAATGAGCAAAACTCCAGGAAATGCAGAAGAAGCTCATAAACACCTGAAATCCTTTTCAAAGGGCACAGAGAGAAATTCATCACTCAGTGAGAGCTGTAATTTATTCCAAGTGCTCAGCCCATGATTTGAATATTATTTGACTTTGGAATTTCTTTTCCTTTCAAAAAAAAAAAAAAAAAAACAAACCCCAAACCCACACAGTGCATGGATATTTCTTGTCCTCAAAGTGGAGCTGAGCTATGTTCTTGCCATCCCTTTAACTCATCCCTGACATGGTGTATTTAACAACAAAAAACACACATCCAGCACATGTGGCTGCGAAACAGAACTCCCTCTGGGAGAATTTGCCTCTGGACAGATGTGGCTCAAGTCACCTTTCCATCTGACAGAGCAGATGAGCTCCGGGAGTCCAACTCCATAGGCAAGGAATGATGAGGGGCAAAAACGGGACCTGCGTTATTCAGATTTTCACCCTCTCTCAGTTGCTCTTAGAAATGCCTATTTTAAAAGATTTCTTTTTTTTCCCAGCAAAACTAAATTTTCTGTGTAAAAGGGTGGTTGCTTAGGTTTTTTTTCCCCTGCCCTTTGAATCCAAAATTAGGACTTTAAAATCAGAAAAACACTTGGTTACAAGCAAAGGTTGGCTCAGTTTTTATGAAACATTTTTAGCGTGCTGTAAAATCAACTTTTGGCTTCTAAAACCCAGATATTGTGGAGGAAAACTTTGCATTAATAGTGGGATGAGTACATCTAATTTCATTTTTTAGTATCAGGATTATAAATCTAATTAGACTTTAAAGCAGAATTCTAATTAGGCTTAGAGTTCTAATTCGACTTTGAATTAAGATTAGACTTGGGTATAGAGTTATAATTATACTTGGACTTAGAATTCTAATTAGACTTAGGATTCTGATTAGACTTGGACTTAGAATTATAATTGTACTCGGACCTGGAATTGGAGTACTAATTAGACTTAAAATTCTGATTAGGCTTGGACATATACTTGGACTTACAATTCTGATTAGACCCGGACATAGAATTGTGATTAGACTTGGACATAGAATTATAATTAGACTTGGACTTAAGATTGTAATTAGATTTAGAATTCTGATTAGACTTGGATGTAGAATTGCAATTATAATTGGACTTACAATTCTGATTAGACTTGGACTTAGAATTCTAATTAGACCTGGACTTATAATTAACATTCTAACCAGCCACTAGAACAGGAAAGCTGATCGACTCTTCCCTTGCAATAGCTGCACCTTTCTAGCATTTCAGAAGTTGTAACTTCATCTCTGACCTAGTGGAGGGAAGTGTTTGAGCCTGGCTTTATTTAGGGTCCTGCTTAATCCCTCTCTGAGTGTGGAGGGTGTAAAGATCCCATGAGCTCTGGTTCTGAGGTGGCAGAGACCTCGCTGACGTTTTTCTCTCTCTGCACTGAGATTGCCTGAGCTCGGAGAGCAGCTCAGAGGGAATAAATCCATGCATTATCAAATATTTCCTGGGAATTGGGTTCAGTGGCAGCAGTAACGCTTTCCAGGCTCATGTCTCAGGTACCACCTATCCACAGGGCATTTTCTGAACCTGCTTTGACTCCTGCATCGCTTTGAAAATGCGGGGTTTGGGGAGGATTATTCCCTTCCCGATGTTTTTCTCCTCCCGAAGTAGAAATGTCAGTGTTTGTTTGCGAATGGCTGAAGAATGCTGTGATGTTTTCTCTTTCCCTTTTTTCCCCCTCAGGTGTTTTTTTTTTTGGCACAGCTATGGTGTGATTTAAGATAAGTAAATAAACAGAAAAATAGGCACAGATGTTGAAGACCCTGCCGGTGTGGCTGTCAGAGGGACTTCTCCCGGCTGCACCCCCGTTCCTCTCTGTTACCGAGACGCTCTCCCATTTTCCTCTCAACTCTGGCACCCCACGTTCCAGGAGACTGGCACAAAAGGAGTCTTTATTCCAAGGGAGGGCCGGTGGGTCAGGCACCTCACATCCTAGATCAATAAAGATGCCGGCAAGGCTGGCCTCCCCTTCCCCGGCATCGCTGCTCGCGGGGTCTGGTGTTAGAGAAGATCTCCAGGGCTGCTTTGCGCTGGAGGTAGGGAAGCAGGGAGAGAGCCTTGGCTGTCTGCTGTCTGTGCAAGGAGGTGCACAAGGTGCTTGCATCCCAGCAGGTTTGGAGCCACATGCCCGCGTTCATCCAGGCTTTCTCCGGCCGATGTGAAACTTGGGGATTGCAGCGAGCTGTGAGTTAAAGCCCCGAGCTTCTATCTCTGCTGATAAGAGTGTTTCCTGTATTTAGGCATAGTTTAAATTGAGCTTTCCAGGTGGAATAAAGGGTTATTTAGCCCTGTGAGTTATGATTAAGCTCATTTTCAGAATATCCTGTCCCATGTCCAAGCAGGCAAAAGTCACTTCCAGATTCAGGCGTTTTCTGGGCTCAAAGAGGGTTCAGCCACAGTCATTACAACATTGCACGGACCGAACATTTGGGAACACTGATTCCTGTGCCTGAAACCTGGTTTTACACCTCACATATCATTTGGGATAAATTGTCAGAGCAGCAGGTGTGTAACTCCAAGCCGATCTTTAATTTGATGCGCAGTTAAACATTTTGAAGTGCTCAGATGTCTCGTATGGAAAGATGCCATGAAAGAACGAAGTGGTTGCACTGGATATGAAATATGAATAAAGGAGGTTTTATTTTGTCTCTGTCTTTAGGGAAGCAGGGAAAGGAGACGTCTCCTCCAAGACAAGTATTTCTATGTTAAAAATAATTTGCCACGCTGAAGTAAAATGATGCTCTGTAGCAGCAGAATAAAACAAAATTCCTCTGTGAGCTTCCCAGTAGAATATATATTTTTTTAATTTAATGGAGTTAATCCTTGTTTGTTTACCTTCTTGATTATATTAACCAGCAAGGTAGTGATTAAAGGCAGGAGTGTAGCTCATACTAATTATATTTAAAGCCCCCAAACCTGTTTCTTTTTAGTCAGAGATGATTACAATAAACACACCTGCACTATTTTACAAGCAGCCTTGGCCCTGGCTTGGGGGTGCCAGGAAAGGCCAGGATTTAACCCTGCTTGGGGGCACCTTTTCTCAAAGTGGGTTTTTTTTTTCCCCAAGGAATCTGGGAATCACAGCATGGTGGGACTGGAACAAGCGGCTGGGCAGGTCTTGATTGAAAATAAAAATGGATTAAACACTAACTAAACTCACTGCATCCCTCAGCAGGTAAAGCAGAGGCTGAATGTGCTCCTGCGTGAATGTTCATGGGAGTGTTGGTCAACATCAAGTGGCTCTGCAGGACCCGTTCTGGTCTTAGCCTAAACCAGTACAAACCATTGCCCCTACTGGTTTATACAGGAGCTGGCTGTCTTAATCGTGGAGCACAGAAATATTCTCATAAAAAGTAAATTTCCCCTCAGAGTGCCGGGTTTGGGTTGATATGTGGGGGTTTCAAACAAAAATAAGACTCGCAGAAGTTAATCCACTGCGGCAGAGTGGTTTGGGGAGATAACATCTTCTATTCTTGCTGTTTAATTAAACCCAGATTTTTATTTGCTATACCTTTTAATTAAAGAGGAATAAGATATTTGCCTTCCTAAGACATCTGGTTGATTTTATGAAATATGGGGTTTGGGGTTTTTTTGTTGTTTTATTTTTTAGTTTGAGATTGAAATGCACCACTCTGCTCCAGCATATTTTTTATTGAAGGGAGGTTAGGCAGCTTTTCCGCAGCTCTGGAGGCTGGGAGACAGCCACAACCATGAAATTCCCCTCCAAATTCAAGCTGATCTGCTCACAAACCAAGGAGGAATAAAAAAAACCCACCCTCCTTGCAGCTGTGAACTTGAGCTAGGAATAAGTAGCAAGGTAATAGATATCACAAAGCAAAAGAAGTGGAAAAAAAATTCAAGTAAGGCAAGAAAACACTTCCCTTGCTATTTATTCAGGGGCTTAAATTTATTTAAGCAGTGAGTATTTTAAAAAATACTTATTTTACATTCATATGGTAGTGAGGAATTAAAACAAATTCCCTGGATGCTTTTTTTTAATGTGTTTTTTTTTCACTGCTTTTTACTGCTTGGAAAAGATTAGTATTTATATTATTATGAATTTGATCTCACTATTTGTGCTAAACACCTTTAGGAGTGAGGCTGCTCAGCTCTTCCATGTTTAATTTCATGAAATCTTTCAACAGTTAAGGGCACCGCTTTTCAACCTCAAAATAGGATCCGGTCTCTTCAGATTTCCCTTGAATGTTCCACGTTATTTTTGTAGGGCACAGTTCTTCTTCCACATTATTTAAGGTACCTTGAAAGTCAATAATTTCTGATTTTATTTTTTTTAATATATATCAGCAAAACTTCCTAGGCTTTTCCAGCTTCTTCCACCGAATTAATTTTCACGGTTTTGTGGGATTGCAGAGTTATTATTGATTTTTAACACTACGAATTCACTGGGAAAATACCAACCACGTATTACTTTCATTTTGCAGAGCAGAGTGTTCCAGCCCTGGCTCGGAGTCGTGTGTTTTCCCCCTGTTTTACCCCAAGGAGAACGGTTTGGCTGCAGAAGAGCAGCACCGGGAACACTTCACAGAGACGTTAAGAGCCGGGAAAAAAATATAATGTAGAAAAATGAAAATCAAGTTATTGAAGGAGCGCTTTTTTTTTTCTCTCCTGGTTTTTGTTTGGCTTGGGGATTTTTCACCCCCTGGAAGCAGATCCATCACTATGCTGGGGCACTGTAACATTTCTGAGGCTGAAATTCCTGTCACAATGCACCAGAAATCCTTCCCTGGGGTGTCAGAAGGAGAGTTGGATAGTGTCTGTCAGAAATACATTGATAATATGGAATTACCTTCCTGGAAAAGGTGGATTTAGGAGTGCGGCACGTATTCCAACAGCAGAAAGGAAAACTGATAAGCTGCTCCATTCCAACACAGGAGTTTATCCTCTGTGTTAATTGCATCCTCATGTCAGCTCTGCCTAATTTAAGTATAAGCCAGGCTTATATTTAAACATGTGCTTTGTCACTTCCCTGGTTTGATAAAGTGGGATTAAATCCTGCAAATCTGCCTGTTGGATGTGCAAAATCAATGCAAGGCCGCCTTCCAGCATGGAAATTCTGCCTCCTCTTGCTGCATCACCCAAAATGCTTGAATACGGTGGTGACTTGGGGTGGTTGGTATGCGCCTCCTCAGGAGGGGGAAATTATGGGAAGGGGGGAATAAATGCAGTACCAGAAATGTCTGTGATGTTTCAAACGGCACCAGGAGAGAGGCGCTTGCCGCAGAGGGTCTGCGAGCCAAGAGCCTTGGGAACCACAGAGCCAAATTCCAGGTACCTGAACAACAGAAGAGCTGGATGCTTGTTGAGATTGAGGTCTGAGATTAACTCCCTGGCTGGGCCCGGTGCTGTAACCTCCAATAATGGCTGTTCCAGTTCATGTAAGTTTATTGTCCCCCGGAGAGCCACGGCACTGCGGGCTGGGGAAACCTCTCCCGCGTGCTCTGGCAGGGGATTGGGAACATGCTCCCTTCTGTGGGCACCGAGCAAAATGCCCTCTCTGGGATTCCCAGCTGGATGCATCAGCTGGGAAATGGGGTTTTGATAAGCCTTGTCTGTCAGTGGGATTTGTTGCTGGAAGGGCACAGAGAGAGAAACCCGCCAGGCACCGGAGAGGCCGTGAAGAAGGGCCCACCAGGCCAGTGTCACTTCACGACTGATAACAATTCCTGATCTCCTTTATGGGAGGTTTTATTATTCCCTCTTTTCCTATGCCACATCTCCAGGAGACAGGGACACGGCCGTGAGTGTGCCCCAAGCAGCCAAGACCTGGGATCGCCCTTCCCATCTGCATGCAGCAGTGTCTGACGGGAACGGCCTGGGCTAAAATTTTCCATGCTCGGTGTCTGCCTCAGCCTGATTATTTTTGGAAAGGGCTTTTGGAGGAGATGGCTTAGCCATCCCCGGGACTGGGATCAAAGAAAGAGGCATCTCACCATGGCACAGGGACTTCCAAGATGAGAGTCGAGGGAATGCTGTGCTGCTTCTTGAGGGTGTTCAGGATCAGTAGATGCTCTGCCTGGAAGCCTTTTGTGCCAGCTCATGGTATCTTGGCTCCCTCAGGGAAGTACCTCCCTGATATTTCAGAGCATTCAGATGCTGCAGAGGGGGGCATTGTAAGGGTAAATTATATTTCAGGCTCTTTCTCTGTGCAAGGTGTGTAAACAGGACACGGAAATATGCATAAAAACGGCTTCAGAAGGATAAAACGCAATGATTTGGGGTGAAGAGGCACAAAACATGATCTAAGTGCAGGGATAGATAGCCGTGCATAGCCTTTATATGCAGTTTTTGCAGCAGATGTTTCTGTTCACTGTGTTCTCGTGGTGGTGATCTGCTTTCCCGGGGCTGAGCTGGAGCAGGGATGCTGGCAGGAGTCATCCTCTGCTTTTGGAAAGGCGAGGTTTCAATCCTGGACCACGAGAGGGCACTGCCTGCAGCTGGAATCCCCTCAGCTCAAACACAGGCTTGGACAGTGAATCCAAAACATTATCTGCTTTTATTCCCGTCCCCCTCTCCTGGCAAGGAATTCTTTTTGAGATTGGAATCTCTTTGGCGCTGGAGTTTCCCTGTTCAGATACACTCGGGCTTCAGCAAACAGGCTGGGTGGGAGTCATCTAAAATTAGCCGTCGTGGTGGAAGTCACACTTTGTTCCCACAAAAGGGGCTGATGTGGCTTGGAAGGCTCTTCCCAAGGTCAGGGCTCGCTGCTGACCCCCACAGCAACATCCAGGGTCCCTACACATGGATTTATTGAGGGGGTGCAGCTGGGAAAGCAGAGCTGGGATGCTGCAAGGGGACTCCCGCAAGGCATTTAGGATGCTGAACCAGCTCTGGAAAGCCCCCCCGTGCTTGTTTGCCTCTTTTGCCACCTGTGCAAAGGGGCTGTCCTGCTCTAGGGCGTAGCTTTGACCACAGGGATGGCCAGATCCACTCAGGGAACAGGTTCATTCCTTCCCTCCCAGTGTCTGACCGAGGAGCAAACATCTTCTGCCACAGAACAGCAGTTCTCAGGCTGCTGTGAGCTCCTCCTGCTGATTCCCTGGGCAAGCTTCCTGGGCCATATCCCATGCCCATGAAGAGCATGGCTACAGCCCAGGAAATCTTGTCCCAAATGGCCGTCACTGGGTTTGAAGGTGAATGAAGGTTGTGATGAAGTCACTGCCCTCCCACCTAAGGGTAGCATGATGGTAGCACTCTCCAGGAGAGGGATTTTGGGTGTAAGAGGTACAGAAAGACTTCATTCATTCTTCTCTGCAACAGGCAGGAAATGAAGGAAAGAACTCCTGGGAGCTCCTTTATTAGCTGCAATTTTCCCGAGTATTCCCATTCCATCCTTTCCCTGTGAGGCCCTGGCACAGGGTGCCCAGAGCAGCTGTGGCTGCCCCTGGATCCCTGGAAGTGTCCAAGGCCAGGTTGGACGGGGCTTGGAGCTGCCTGGGATAGTGGAAGGTGTCTCTGCCTGTGGCAGGGGGTAGAATGGGATAATCTTTAGGGTCTCTTCCAACCCAAACCCCCCTGCCACAGGCAGAGACACATCCCAGTATCCCAGGTAGCTCAGAAATGACAACTTGCTGTTGTGGGTCTGTGGCCCTAAAAAAATTTAGAAAACAGAATTGTCCTTTCACCCCCAAATTGTCCCTGAAACTACCAACACCTTCTCAAAAGAACAGCTCACAATGGGGATGTGATTCCTTTTGTTCCAGGGTCTCCAGGTTGATGGAGAACCAGAGTATTGTTCCAGAAAGGGTCAGCAGTTTACTTTTGGAAGAAGGAAGGTGTAACAAATAATTCTCACTTTTCTTGGCAAGGAGAGCGGTGGGCTGGAAACAGGGCTGTGTTTGGAATGAGCAATTCTCCTGCTGCTCGCGGGCCCCTCAGCTGCTCCTCAGAGGCTGGAAGATGAGGGTACCGCTCCTCAGCACCTCCTGGCACCCTTCCATGGGAGGTTTGGCTGTGGACTTGCTGGTGAGAGGATCCTGCCGCTTGGTGAGGTGACGAGGAAAAACAGAGCTTTGACCTGTGCTGTGCTGAAGTGGAAGCAGGGCTGAGGAAGACCAGGAAGGTGGAGCCTGACCCTCGAACCAGGCTGGCCACTGGGATTCCCTGTTTGGGAATGTGTTGATGGACTGAGGAGCCCTGGACAGGTTTTCATAAAGTCACCTTAGAGTCTTGATCTATGCAAGGGTGTCTGGGCTGCTGTACAATCAGGCTGTGTGTGTGCACCATAGGATTTGTGTAATTTATTCCTGGAATAAAATGTCAGGGTTCAGGACATGAGGTGAAGGATCAGAAAAATGAGGGTAACTATCAGTTCCCTGTCAGAGAATCTCACTGTGCTGCCAGTCAGGCCTGTTGGCAGGAGAGCTGTGACCCAAGGAATGAGCCAGAACTGGGAGGAGAGAGGATGGGTGGACATGGAACATATCCACAAAATCCACACTTAGCAATTCCCCTGGATTGGCACAGAGTGTAAATATCCTGCACAGAAATTATTTCCCCCTCATCTTTCTTCCTGGTAGACCACATCCAGGAGCTGAAGTTCAATCAGAAAAGGGCAGGGTTGCTCCAGAACAAATGGGTGTCCAGCCCTACAGCTTTCAGGAATGGCTTTCCTGGAAAAAAAATCTCTGAGGAGCCAATTTGCTTTTGCTCAGTTTAGCAGGAAGGGAGCCATAACACCGGCTTGGCTTCCCTCAGCTAGAGAGAGCTGATGCCCTCTTGATTTGATTTCATTTGCATGAAGTTAATGAGACCATCAGAGGCTGACCTGATTCTGTGACACGTTCACCATTTCAGCAGCTAGTTGCATCCAAATTATTTAACAACGCATCGCCTAAAAAGCGACTTTTGCTTTAGTAATTTTGGGTGCAGCATCAGCTGGAAGAGCCTGCCAGACTCCCGGGAGCCTGGGGAGGGCAGGCAGAGGTGGACTGTCCCCTCCAGGCAGCATCCATCAGCATAGACCAAATGTGGCTTTGCTGAAGGTGATGGAGTGACACAGTGTCAATCAGGATGTGCGTGAGGAGAAACATCTTCATTAGAGGCGATAAATACATTGACTCCTACTCATTGATTCAAGAGCCCAAGGTTAGGGTTTTGGCTCCCAAAGGGAACATTTTATTTCTGGTTTTAACTCTAACCCAAGCCCAAATCCTTACATATCCTGCTAGAAGGTTAATTTGCTGCGGTTTTTCCAAGCTCGGAGTCACCATCAAACCCCAAAGCCATGCTTTGTGTGATCATCACATTTGTGTGATGATTCCTGGACAGCAGCAGGGACAGGTGGGAGTGACCCCACAGCAGGCAGAGCTAGCCAGCCTGCAGACCCCAGCCCAGCTGGCAAATCCTGTAGGAATTCCATGGTGGTGCTGGTAGAACTGGGCTGTGGGAAGCTCGCAGATATTTCTGTCTGTCCTGGCATTGTGGTCTGAGTGTGGAGCACCATGATGGGTGTTTGCACCTCAGGAGGACTTCAGCAGGAGGACTTCTTCCTTCCTCAGCTGGAGGACTTCTTCCTTCCTCAGGTGGAGGCAGCATGCGGAGGAAAAACTCTGACCCAGGACAATTCTTCCTGCTCTGTCATTATGATGCTTTTGGTACCGATGGCTTCTCCAGGTGTGCTGTCCATCCAAACAAGCAGTGCCTGAACTTGAAAGATCCCCCCAAATCACCTTTCAGTGGATGTGTTTTCCTGCTGCCACTGCACACATCCAGCTTGCTTCCAAAGCCATTATCCAGGATTTCTAGGCTGGAGCAAAAGGCAAAGAGAGATTTCTGCTTGTAACCAGGTGCCTGCAGCAAATATTTGTTTCAGGACATGGCATTATTGTCCTGTGCCCAGCACAAAGCTCTGCTGCAGGGTAGAGAAAAGCAAGGCAGACATTCACATCTTTGAAATAAGGGATATCTGGAGACAGGGATTCTGGATGCCCAAAATTAGCTGGGGGTGAAGGACTTTTTAGTCCTGATTGGAGATGATTCCCCAGCAGCCATGACAACCCTGAGAGGCATTTTTGTACCCTAATGACTGTGGGATGTGACCTGAGGGCTCTGGCTGAGGGCAGTTTAGAGGGAGGAATCCCAAATCTCTGTTGCCATCAGTGGGACCTTGGAGAAATACAGATCCTGATGAAAACTGGTGGAAATCCCTACTGGGATTATTTTGGCAGTGTTGGGGCCACTGAGATGGGTGTGGAACTCTCAGCCCTGGCTCTAGTCCCACTGAGCCCTCATCTCATCAGGAAGGTGACAATGTGAGAGCTGCTCCAGGGGTGCTGTGACGCTTTGATGACATGGAGGACCAGCATTTCCAGAGTAGAGAAGTAGGTAAAAGTAGAAAAATGCATTTTCGGGTGGCTTTTTTATTTAAAGATTTTCACCTTTTCAGGGGCAGTTTGCTGTAAAAATTTATCCAATTGTCTTAAGTGGGTGAGAAAGAAAAGAGTCAAAATTTGAGATTGCATGTTTTATTCTAAATTGACTGAAATACATTGTTGCATCCAAGATAAAATTCCCCTTTGGGTGCTGACAGAAAAATTGAAAAGCTAAAAAGGTTCTTCACAGTTTTGTCCTCTAACACCCCTCAAAACCATCAACCAGAGCAAAAGCTCAGTCCCTGACATGCTTTTGCTTTGTAGAGATGGGAGCTGTGAGATGAACTAATGAGAATGATAAATAATAAATACATTTTGTTTTCTTTCCTGCCACGAAACACCATGATAAAGAACATTGAGGCGGAATGGTTTCAGACTGAGGGTGGGCAGGCCCTGGCACAGGGTGCCCAGAGCAGCTGTGGCTGCCCCTGGATCCCTGCAAGTGTCCAAGGCCAGGTTGGACACTGGGGTTTGGAGCAACCTGGGCTAGTGGGAGGTGTCCCTGCCATAGCAGGGGGTGGGAATGAGATGGGCTTTAGGGTCCCTTCTGACCAAACCTTTCAGGGATTCTGTGAAGACATGAGAAATTTTGGATATCTACAGAGCCATGTCTCACCTCCTGGACTTTCATGGTCTCTGAATCCCTGGTGACTTTCACAACCACCACCCTGGATACCTGAAGCCAAGCACTAGATTTCCACAGGTGTTGCTTAGGTTGTTTTCTTATGATCTTGTTTCTCACGTGCTGGAAATGGGATTTGGACATAATCCTCCTCCAGTGGAAAAGAAAATGTTGGGGCTGTGGTTGTGCTGGCACTGGTTTTTAATGTTTTGCTGTTTTTAAGCATGTGCAGGTCCATCGGGAGTGAGAAAGAGAAGCCCAAGGCCCTAGAGCGCGATGAATCAACAAGGAAAAGGGATGGGTGCTGGAAATGCGGTGGAGAAGTGCTCTGGGACAGTGAGTGAGGTCGTTAGTGCAGGGTTCTCACTTGCAGCGCTGGGAATTAAGCAGCTGGTACCCAGTGCTCCGAGCCTCAGGTTTGGCTGCCTTTAAAGGCCTTTCCTTAATCCCACTTTACCCAGGACAGGCGGGCTGTCAGATCTGCGCAAGGGAGAGAGGAAAACACGGTAATTTCAACATTCAAATTAACCTTTAACAAGTCAACTATCCAGCCTCTCCAGAAGAGGAGCCTCATTCAATTGGATCTTCCCAAGGGGAGCTCTTCAGGACAGGAAGCATGGCAAAAGGAGGATCCCAGCGAGAAATATTTGTGTCGTTTAAAATCTGTTAAAAGCAAGAGAAGCTGGCCACTAAAATATCATATTTTTCTGTAGTTGAGGGAGGTATAATCAGTGGTATATCAGGAGTAATTTTCCCAATCATCCAGATAATGGAAATTAATAGGAAAGGAGGAAAAACTCCATTAATTTTTCCTTTCAAGTAAACTGATTGCTTTTTCTCTGCAGGCTCTGTCCCTTTGGCACTTCCCTGTAATATGAAAGAGGAATATTTCTATTCACTGACTTTTCTCTTTCCTTACTTGTGCTGTACTTTTTGAAGGCTCATTTTGATGGCCCCTTTCCAAGATCCAAAGGAACATGTCCGTGTACATATACATCCAAAGGAGCACATAGACTTGGAAAGGGGATTAATTAATTTAAAATGCAAAGTACCAAGAACTACTGAAACCCCCCTCTGCTCCTCCCAGCTTTAAGCAGCACAAAACCTGTTGCCTTCTGAGACTGAGGCCCTGTGTTCAGCAGTTTGGGCAATTTCCCATCTTCAGCACACAGCGACCCGATGAAAAATACATTCTGGAGGAAGAAAGGCCTAAATTCATTCCAGCTAAGTTGGGGATTAAGAACAAACCAAACAGAAAACTGAATAACATCCCTTCACTTCAAAATAGAAATAATTATATAAGATTATAAATTGCAAATAGACATTTACTTCCCCATATTTTGAAAATAGCCTGAAATTTGAATGCTGTCTTGTGTATCCTGGTTGATGTGTTGAACTGTAACCTCTGAGAAACTCTGGGTTCCTGGAACATCTGTATTTTAAGAAATTAAATGCTGTTTGCATCCAAACCCAGGTGTTTTTCTCAGCCAAGTACAAGCTAAAGAAAACTTCTAAAGAAAACACAGAAAATCTCTAAGGCCTCCATCAGAAAAGAACAATTTCACACAGAATTTTTTTTAAAGTCTAAAAATGTGTTCTGAGAACGAAAATCTTTCCTCTTCGTGAAAGGAACCATTCCCTTAGCAAGTTGCTTGGGGGGGTGGGGGAAAGGAGGGGGGGTGTTCAAACAATTTTTTAAAGAAAAAGATCCTACTCAAAAGAAAGTTGAAAAAGAGGGTGAATTACGATTTTCTGCTGTGCCTTGGCTTAGATTTCCTCTTTCTGAAGGTTCATTTCTGTGCTGTTTCAGAGCTGTTTGGATGTGACAAGTGGCCTCCCCAAAGCAACGCACCCCAAGGATTGTCCTGCTCCCCCCAAAACACCGCCCACCCCGGCTCACCGCTCGTATCCCAGGCGGCCCGCTGGGGGCTTTGGAAGCCGCTCCTCAGGCACTGCTCCACGTAGGCCTTGGGGTCGCAGCCGGACAGGAGGATGTCCCCGAGCAGGGCAATGTAGGCGATGGCCAAGCGCAGCGTGTCGATCTTGGAGAGGCGCCTCTCGTAGGGGAAGGTGGGCACGTGGCCGCGCAGCGCCTCGAAGGCCGAGTTGATGCTGAGCATCCTCCTGCGCTCGCGCAGGTTGGCAGCACGGCGCTGCCGGGGCCGCCCGGGAGCATCCGGAGGGACGGGGCGCTGCTCCGGCTCAGCACCCCCTGGCCCTGGCCAGGAGGGCTCTGCCAGGCACTCCAGGAGGAAGTTCTCCAGCTGCGTGTCGGGATCCTCTGGCTCCCACAGGAGGAGTTCTGGGGTGGGGTCTCCCTGCTCGAAGCTGTAGCAAAGTTCCTCCATGCCCTGGCCCACCAAGCTCAAGGAATACTCACGACTTCAAGTTAAACTGGTTTATCAAGAAAATGGGGTTCTGATTCCATTAACAGCCCCCACCCCAACAAATGTGGGCAGGGAGTTCTGGTTGTGTCCTTGGGGAAGATCGTGGAAAAATTTTCCACTGTTGCAAACCCAAGTGGGACTCGGGATTTAAATACTTCGTGTCTTCTCAGCAGGAAATACTTCATAGCTCCTCTTCCCCTCTCAAAACTAATTAGTACACGTGCTTCCCTTTTTACTAGCTGTCCACTACAAAACAAAATGAATGAATCGAAGACAGAAAGAGATTTCTATTGACTTTCTCCTGGAAAATCCACTGAAGCAGTTATTGAGCTCTTCCACAAGTCCAGTGTCTCCACCTGCTGCTTAGAGGAGGTTCACAGGGGGATTTTGTTTGGTGAGGAGCGGTTGGAGGAAGGAACAGAAGAGTCCTTTATCTTTTTGGTGAAGTGTTCATAGGACAAACAAAATGCTATTATATTGCTGTCACAAACACATGGTCCTGCGTGAAGAAGAGCCAGTTGCATCTTCTGCTCCTCTGGAGAGGGAAGGTGTGGGACGCACTGCTGTGCAAAATTGGGGCACGGTGGTACCTCATTAAGTCAGCCAACACCACCTCCTTTGGTTGCTGCATTTCCCATTTACACTCGAATCTCACATTTCCTCTGTGGACATTTAATGCTCTGTCTCACACCACAGCCGTAAAAACACACTGGAATGGTGGAGCAGGTGGGCCACACCTCTGGGAGAGCTGGAAACTGGGAGAGCAGCAACACAGGGATGGGGTGGAAGGTGTTAAGCACCACCAGAGCTTTGGGGCAGGTATATAATGTAAGTGTGTGCTTTGTTCTCTTTTATTTCACCAATGCTTATGTCAATGTCTAAATTGATTCAGAAATAGTTTAAGTTGTATTTTTAAGGACTTGAGTGAATGGAAAGGAATCATGTTTAAAGTTAGAGCAAGCCTAAATGCTTTTCCTGAAACATGTCATAAAGAACTTTTATAAAGGTACTTAATCACGTGCTTGACTTTGCGCACAGACTCCCGTCCTGCTGCTGTGTGGTGAAGTTTCAAGAGACACCTGCGAAGTTTGTGAGGCACAGGCAGATTCCTGATGGGACAAAGCCCAACAGCTTCAGGTAAAGAGCCAGAGAGCAGAAAACGACCTGCATTTTCCATGGATCCCGAAGGATTCTCAGGTTCTCCATCTAACAGTGTCTTAGGGTGCAGTCCTGGCAGCTTTGCTCTGGGAAAAGAGGGATTAACTTTAGGATCAGGCACAGGGTGTTAGGGTCCCTTCTTAGAAACCTGGCATTTTCCCCTGTGGCAATTCTACCTGTCCCAGGAAGCTTAAGGCAGCAGAAAACAGGCTGCGGGAAAGGCTCTTGAGGAGTAGTGGTGAGAAGGTGCCAGTTCAGGAAACATTAGGGCTGCCTGCGTCCTCCTTGTTGTGCGAATTGAACAGGAAATACATTAACTGTAAATCTGCGTAAGAAAGGAAAATGTCAAGTGGGGTAATTCCAGAATCGTTAAGGCTGGACAACGGAGGACAAATGGCTGTTAAATAATTCGAGTTTGTCTTCCTTCCTCTGGTCAGCTCAGGGCGTGAATTCTGTGCAAGTTTTGTACAAAGAAAATAATTTGTTCTGACGCCAACAGAGCAAAATTTTGGTGTAGTGAAAGTTCACGGCGCCAGACATGGAATGCCAACAAGGAACAGGGAAGGAGGGGATGGATGCAGCAATGACCAGAGGTAGCAGAACTGAGGCTTGAACTCGGAGCGATCAACGTGGTCTGCAATGGTTTCATTGAAGTCATGGAACCATTAAGGCTGGGAAAGACCTTCAAGTTCATCAAGTCCAGCCGTGACCCCAGCTGTATTTCCCAGTGTCCTGGCCAAGCAGTGCTCCCAAAGGAAACCACTCATTCCAGGTTCTCTTCCAGACACTTCTCCAGCTCCCCAGTCACTGTGGAGCTGGGCACTTGGTGGTGCTCCTTTGGCATGAGCAGAAGACGTTTGAAAATACCAAACTGGGAAGAGAACATCTCGTGGAAAATGCTCTGGAAGAGGCAGTTGTCCACTGGGAACAAGGGGCAGGGAGCAGGGGGCTCAGCAGATAACTCAGGGAGTTTTATGTGCTGGGTTCCCCTCTCTGAGCAGATGCTCCTCCAGTGCTCCATGTTCCCTCCCAGATCCATCACTGCTAGCAGTGTTGCCTGGGGATGTGTCTGGCTCCACAGATGCAGAGCAGATGTTCCAGTAAGCCTCCTTTTAGCATGTTCAAGGGGAATTTGGCTCTCTTGAAGAGACTCTGGACAAGCAGGAGGGGGAAGGGGAGGGGAAGAAAGAGAAAATAAGAAAAGGTTTCCCCTTGGAAAGCCAGCTATGAAAGAGGTTGGGTCTCAGGAGAGAAGGCCAGGTTCCCATTCCTTGCATGAGCAGCCCTCACCACAGCTCCAGACCTGCTACGCTCCCAGGGTTTCTACAGCTCTGCTCATCAGAGAGGGAGGGAATGTGCAGATAATTGGGATAATTTTTCACCTGTCTGGAAGTTGTTGGTTACGGAATGTCCCAAAGGGATTGAGGGAGCAGGGGGACCACCCTGAGCAGGGGTGCTGTTGCTTATGATGTGTTGTTACAATTTCAAGAGCTGCTCAACTGCTGTTTCCTCCTGAAGTCTCCAGCTCCAGTGGGATCCAAAAATATCATTTGACTGCTGGTCATTTTTAATCAGTAGAGTCTGATGAAAGCAAGTTCTTGAGTCAGGGACTCTGCCCTGGATATATGTCCATGATAGGCAACGGAGACATCATTGTTTGGGTTTGGATTTTCCAAGCCTGGATATCCACATCTGCCTTTAAAAACTTTCCTATTCATGCTGGGAATGCCTTCTGCAGCCTTGTCCCCCTTCCTCTGCCTTCTACACAAATCTACCCACAGTAAACTCTATGATTTCATGGATTTTTGGGTACAAACCTGCTTTCAGGGAATATTTCCACTGCAGGGTTGGTGGGGTTTGTTTGTTTGTTTGTTTGTTGTGTTTTTTTTGTTTTGTGGTTTTTTTCGGGGTTGTTTTTTTCCCTTGTTTTTTTTTGTGGGGTGGGGGTTGGGTGTTTGTTTGTTTGTTTGTTTGTTTTCTGTGTGTTTTGGTTTTGGGTTTGGTTTTGGTTTTTGGTTTTTGCCTTAAAAGCTGGAAGCTGTTACCCTGTACCTGTAGCTCAAAGATGAATGGGTCACCAGAAGTTACTTTGGAAGTAGATTTTTCTCTCCCCTTCTTGTTCCATTTGCCTTATTTCAGACTCAGCTTGGGGAACCTTCCCAATGATAAAACTGATAATTATTATTAATATTTTCTGCTTTTGGTTTTTTTTTTTTTTTGTCCCCTGGGAATTCAGCTTTAATATGTTTCCATCATCTTTAATTGCTTAATAAAGGGAGTCAGCCCTTGGCCTGGACAAAGAACAGATGGCGAAAGGACAGATGCTTCACTTTCAACAGAGATGACTCCAAAGCACAAGTCTATCATGTCATAGCTGCTAATCCAACATTACACTGTGCAGCTCATCCTCAGAGCTGGGAACTGGGGCCCAGATGAGCAGGGAAGAGCAGACAAAAGATGCCAAAAAATCCTGGGGAAGGCTTCATGCAGGTGGGACTGTGCAGCTCATGGTGGTGTGGCTCCCTCCACACATGTGAATGAAGGCATTGCCAAAATGCTGCTGCAGAGGGATCTCCAGGGACTGGCTGGTGGAGCTCCCTGGACCCCCAGCCAGAGGGTGGACACTGAGCTCCTGGAGCTCCTCTGGAGCCACCAGCCAGGCCTGGGACACCTGAATCACTGGGCACATGGTTTGAGAAGAGCTGGGGGCAAGAAAAGTGCAAGTATTATCATTTAGCAATGGAATGTGCTGCTTTTTAACCTGAAACAATTGTGAATGTGAGTACATAATGAGAAGCAGAGCAAGGATTTCCAGGGCAAGAGGATTTCAAAGGGCTGATGGCTATTCCTGGGATGCTCCAGTAATTATGAAGTGAAGCTTTGCAGGATGTTGATTTAAGGGAAGAAGGTAACAGGACCTTTATTCGCTGGGTAGAAACCTCAGAAGTCAGAGATTGTGGAGGAAGACACTGGTGAGTGGTTGTTAATATAACTTTGATTTATTTCAAATTTAGTATAAACGAGTCAAGGTAGTCTCTGCTTTAAATGCCTTTGGTGTTTAAAAGTGAACACAGTCCCTTTAACCTTTCTTCAGAGTTACAGAAAATTAATCCCAGTCTCCAGGAGAAGGAAGGTATTTTCTCTCATAAAATACACTCAGTGGTGGTTTCCCCTTTCCCCCAGAGCCTTTTACGAGTTGGGGGACGACCTCTGAGCTCCTGCTGCCAAGTGATTCTTTATCCAAGTCACTGCTCTGGGACTGCTTGTGTGAGGGAATGGACATTTTTGGGAGATGCCAACCTGTGCTTTGATCTCAAGGGGCATGGGCTTGCTCCTGAAGGAAAATGGTGTTCCTTGTGGAATGGCCTTGGGAAAGCTGCTTGCCCAGAGAAGCTGTGGCTGCCCTTGGACCCCTGGAAGCCTCCAAAGCCAGGCTGGATAGGGTTTAGAGCTATCTGGGATAGTGGAAGGGGTCACGGCCTGTGGCAGGGGGTGGAATAAGGTTTCAGATCCCTTCCAACCCCAACCATTCCATGATTCAGATGCTTCAACCATCTGAAACATCCCCCCAGCAAGTTAACATAGTGCTGGGATTACAGATAATTCCCATGAATTACCTTATGTCCATATCCAATGAGAAATATCTCTAGGGAGAAGAAGGTTTGTCATTCATGTCATTCATGTGACATCTAATGCTGTTCTTAGGGGTTTTATTTGGATATATCTGAGTGGTGGCTTTAGGTACTTCACTCCCAGAAGGTTTGGGTTGCCCCAATAGAAAATATGTTTTCTGCAAGATGCTTGTACAGTTTTTATTGGGGTGGGTTACCCATCCCTGGAGCCCTTTCTTTAGGTACAAGAAAACCTGAATATCTGTGGGTTTTGTCATCATTACTTACTGAAAAAACCCTCAAATTACAGAGAAAAAAAACCCCAGCCCACTGTCTCCCATACCTGTTCCAGTGCTTTTTTCCTTAGTCTTCCTGCTTCCCCTAAGCAGGGAGCTGATGAGGAGACGCAGCTGGGAACAGCCAAAAGGATGAGGCAGAGGAGAGACCAGTGCTTGTGCATCCCCAGCCTGCACCTCTGCCAGAAATCTCGTGATCTTTCCCATTGATGTACCACTTCTATGGGGTTTTGGAGCCTGAGCCTCCCGCTGTGCACCCCGGGAGCAGAGCCTGGTGCCCAGGCTGGGCTGGGACCCATTCCCCAGCTCCCCCCAACCCTGCTGGCTGCACCTGCACAGCTGCCCCTGGGAATGGTAAAGCCTGCAGGTGGCACCTCATAAACCTGCCTGGAGACCCCGGCTCTGCAGACACAGTCCCCCAGGCAGCTTTACAGAGTGATGCCTGCTTGACTGGCAGCTGCTGCCGCTTTATGGGAAGCCAGCACATGTTCCCACTAAAAACCAGGAACAACAGCCTGGGAAAAGCTCCCCGCCTGCGTGAGAGGCCTCAGCCCCGCTCTCCATCTGGAAGGTGGCTCTTCCTGGCTTTTTCCAGCCACCTTGGATGTGCCTTGGATGCAATTCAGCGCCTTGGTTGGCTCTGTGGACACAGTGGCATGAGGGAACACACCCCAAACCTGTTCCTCATGGAGAGCTGTCACGCCAGGTTATGGTGATGCTGAGCTGGGCACAGAGGGGAGGGTTGGGTTGCTTTGAGATTTTTTTT
>WBMY01005984.1:136039-174863 GCA_013397315.1 Donacobius atricapilla
TTTTTTTGTGTTGCAGTAAAGTCTTTTCAAAATCAACAGGCAAAAATATCAGAAATCTGGGAACAAGGTTGGGTGCCAGCCGTGATGACAAACTAGTCTGGGAGAGAAAATCCCATCCCAAATCTGGACAAAGACAGGAGCAGATGGGGGCAACTGGAGGCTCCTGTTGTAACCTATGGAAAATGGATGGGCTATTTATTGAGTATACTTTGTGAAGACACTGTTCTGCAGTTGAATCCCATGCCAACGTGAGGGCATGCCTGGGAAGTTTGGGATGACCTGTCACCCTGATTTTTTCAGCCTTCTCTTCTGTTTCACAGTTTCATGTTTTAGGTTCTTTCTCATGCTCTGGTCTGTAAACACTGGCAAATGTTTATCACAACTTCAAGGTAGTTCTCATTCTTTGTCTTAGAGCTATGGAAAGCTGATGGACAGTTGTCCTGACCAATGGGATGGGGAGAGGTGTCAGCCTTCTCCCCCAGTCCCTGGCCTTTTTAGAGATACTATATATTGGAGTCAGACTTTCAAATAAAGTAGAGTTTTAGTTCATGGCTTCTGATCAAAGTGTGAGTGTGTGTTTGTGTGTGTGTGACAGATTGTGTCAATGACCCACATCGTTGGATGCTCGGGAATAATGATCCCACTCTATTTTTCAGCATTTCCTCCTTTTTCCAGCTGGCAGGTCACTGTTGGATCAAAGAGGAGCCAGTGCTCTCTGACAGACGAGTGTCACAGCCATGAGGGGGGAACCAGAGTCTTGGGGAAGACCACCAAAGCACCTGGAGATGTGGGCAGGCACTTTTTTTCTGTCTTTATTCAACAAGACCCCAAGTAAGTTTATTTACTCAGGTTTTGGGCGTGGGAGTGTCCGCAAATGCCTAATTCTTTCTCTACCCCTGTGCATGAGCACCCCTCTACTCCTTTGCTGCCTGGTGTTATACAGGCTGCATCCTCAACCCATGCAGAAAAAACCACTGACATTTAAAAGAGGATCAGGGAATCCTAAAGGTTGGAAAAGCCCTCCAAGATAATCAAGTCCAACCTTTGACTGAACACCCCATGTCCACTAAACCACATCACAAAGTGACACGTTTCTGTTTTCTGAACACTTCCATGAGTGGTGACTCCACCACTTTCCTGGGCAGCCTGTTCCAATGCTTGGCCACCCTTTCAGTGAAGAATTTTTTCCTCCTATTCAACCTGAGCCTCCCGTGCTGTAACCTGAGGGCATTTTCCCTTGCCCTATTGATATTTTCCTGGGAAAAGAGGCCAACCTCACCTCTCCATGATCAATAGTTGCAATCACAGCACAAAGAAGCCACAGCTCCAAAAATCCCTAGATTGTTTGGTGGGGGCTGAAGGAGTATGCCAGGGAAATTATCAGCAGGTTCCTGTGCTCTTTCCATAAGCATCCAGTGCTGGGAGAGTGTGGAATTCCTGGACAGGCACAGTATGGCTGCTCCTGTGAAATTCAGGGACAAGTATCTTTTAATGCTAAGCAGAACTGGTCAATTAGGTGATGTTAGTTTGAAAAAGTTTCTTTTCTTTTCCATCTGAGTGCATTTGGGGAAGGCTGCTTGTCTTTAGGGTTATACGTTTGGATTTTCCCACCCCAAACAAACAAACAAACAAACAAACAAAAAACCCCCAAAAAAACCCAAACAACAAAAAAAAAGAAATCTGGGCTTTTAATGTAATCTTCTGCTTCAAAACTTGGTACTCAGAGAGAACTATCAAAAACTATTAGTCTGGCACTGACATTTGAGTCAGTCTTCAAGGAATTTGAGATTTCTAGAGGTAGAGAGGGGGGCTTATGTGGGAAATCTCTGGAGAAACCCATGTGCTCTGGGGAGTTCTGGTGAGCTGTGTTGAGAGCAGCTTTTGAAAAGTGGATCTACGAGTTCCACAAGCCATTGACAAGAATAACAGAGCGTGGAGAGATGCTGTGCAACACTTCCAGACCTCAAAGGCTCAGCAGCTCACAGCATTCCTGGGCAAAGCTTGGCTCCATTTCATTCCTTGTTTTTGCTGGAGAGGTGCACTGAACGTGGCTGGGGTATTGCTGGTGGGTGGGTCATGAACTGGGGTCGCTGGCTCATGGGACATCCTGATCGTATGGAAAACCCCTGAAATGGAGAACAGTATTTTATGCATTGAAAATCTCATTCCCAGATGGAGCAACTGAGGCACCACCAGCATGTGGAGGAAGGATTAAATCTCACCAGGCTCACTGCAGCTCCAGAGCTGGGCTCTTGGTAAGTGCCCAGAAGGTCCTGGCTGCTTTGTGTCTTGGTGTAGCGCTCTCTATGTGATATACCCTTCCAGGAAAATGCTCTTTGTTTAAAAGAGTGAGCCCCCTTTTTAAGGCATGATTTGTGGTTTTGAGTGTAGGTCAAATAGCAGACACTTCTGATTAATGCAACGTCGAGAGATGGCAAAAAAAAAATTAAAGAAAAAAAAAATTAAAAAATCACATGTCTTGGTGGGAAAAAGTATAAAGGACAAACATCCAGCGCTGTTCAGCATTTTGGGAGGTGGGGAAATGAGCAGGAAAGATCATACCTAAACAGAAAGCCAAAGCCAGTGCTTGCAATTGCCAAGACATCAGCCAAAAGGAAAACACAACTGTGATGGCAGTAAAATCATGTATGAGTCATGATGGTCCAAGAACAAGTTTGCTTTCTTTTCCCCCCTCATTGAGCAGATGATGATTAAAAGATAAATCATGCCTGGAGTCAAATCAAGTGATTGGATTAAAGTTTAGTTGAGTATTTAGAGACTGTTTTGGACACAATGGAAAGCTAATTGAAAACTTACATTTGTAAGACCCTTGAACTCTCCAGCTCTTAATAAAATACTACTGCAAAGTACACAAGGGTTCCCTGTGGGAGAGATTCCTCTCCACAAGTGCTTTTGCTCCTCAGGTATGTGGAAAAATGGAATTCATTTTCTTGACAAGTTCACCAAAGAAAGGCATGTTCGTGATCATAACTCAGCTATTGCTCATGATGCAGTAACCTTATCTGTTCAGCTCACTGAAAAGCAGCAAAGCAAGACAAAGGGAAGTCACTTCTTAGAAAAAAAAATGAGGATTTAAACACTTCATTCTTTTAACTAGTCTTTTTTCTTCTGAGAAGCTGGTATGCCAGAGCAACTGGCTGCCCGCACTGGGCTGAAGTGACTCTGGAGTCTTAAAAACGATGTAAAAATTCCTTCTAGATGTGCTGTAGTGGGACATGTCATGTTTTTTTTAGGCTAATAATGTAACTGCACTCTGGAATCACCCCCAGTTCTTCAGGAACATACCCAGCCTCCGAAGCATTGTCCTTTCTGGTGGAAATACCAGCGAAACCCACAAACAAAGAGAATAAACTCCCCTATGTCCTCACATACAGGAACAGGCAGAAATGGAAAACCTGGCTCTTGGTGTGACCCCTCTGTGACCAAGCGCAAACCCTCCTTAGGAATCCTGAAGGGAAGCTGCAGAAACTCTGTGGCCAGGTTCATTTGCCCCCTTTGCACTGTGATTTTCATGGACCAAAAATGGGTGATGAATGGGAGCGTGGCAGAACTACCTCCTCCACAAGAGCAAGGTTTTACATTTCTCTAACTACTCTGACCTTTGAAACAGTTGTTTGGGGTTTTTTTTTGGTTTGGTTTGGGTTTTTTGTTTGTTTTTGGTTTTCTTTTCTTTTTTTTTTTTTGTTTTCGTTTGGTTTGGTTTGTTTTTTGGGTTTTTTTTTGTTTTGGTTTGGTTTGTTGTTTTTTTTTTTGCAGAAGGATGTGTTTGTGCAGAGACCACAGGTGGTAGAGAAGGTTTGGGGAGCAGAATGGGAAGAAATTATTATGCTGATTTTAGCTGATGAATATAGGAAGCCTCAAGGAGCGTTTCCCTATTCTTACTAATAGAAGACATTTCCTAATGTTTAAAGTGTTTTTTTGCCTTGTTTCAGCTGGTGTCTGTGACTCCACAGTCTGTCCCTGTGTTCTGGCTTCCTCTTTGCCTTTTACTTAGCTGAAGGGCTTAGTGTGGCTCCCTATGATTTTTCACCCCATAACTTTTTCACCTTTTTAACTTCTTCACATGGGTCCTGTGCTCAAGACCTTCTGGCTTTCCCTTTCCTCAGGTCATGCAGTCACAACCTCACCTTTGCTAAGGCAAGCACAGGTATCTCTGGAGTCTGTGGCCTCGTGCAGCTCGGCCATATCTGCTGGGGACAGCTGAGGCCGTGAGGGTAAGGAATGTGGGGTTAATATTTTGGGGAAATTCAAGTTATCAACTCACTTCAGCAGAGATTTCACTGAGTGCATCCTGTCTCACATGCATCAAACAACAAAAATCTCAAATTAGTCTTAAATAAATGTCACTACAGACCACTTGTTTGTGCTAATTAATGTCCATTATTTGCAACAGAACAGGCAGTTTCCCCACTGGGCAGCAGTGCTGTGTGATGTGCCCACGAAAGTGAGCCCAGCATTTGCTTCTTCTTAACAGCTGTGCTTTGTTCTTCACTAGAAAGCTTTACTGTGTCTTAAAGTGATGAATGTGTTCTGGGAGGACTGGGTAAGAAGCCGTCAGTCACAAGTTGTGGGACACTCCTTGGTGGATTAGAGGGAGATGGATCAGGAAGATTAATACATTTCTTCTCTCCATTGTTGCCAATTCCAAGAGGTTTCACCCCAGAACTGAGGCACGTGTGATGGGCACAGCCCTGGAGGTGACGCTGTGTCTTGCCTGAGGTCGGTTGCCTGTGTGTGAGCTCTCTGTGTGGATCTGCCAGGACCAGGTTGGAGTGAGGAACATCGTGAAGCTGGAGAAAGCTGCTTTGGGGGTGATGGTGCTAACAGAGAACTGGGAAGAAGGGAGAAGGCTCAGTGCCTGAAGGGGATGTGAGAAGCCTGAGGAGGCATTTTTTAGTGATAGGACAAGAGAGAATGGCTTCAAACTGCCAGAGGGCAAGGTTAGATGGGATATTTCTTCTTAGAGGAAGAAATTGTCCCCTGTGAGGGTGGTGAGGCCCTGGCACAAGGTGCCCAGAGAAGCTGTGGCTGAACTGACTGAGGTCATAGTGCAGAGCATTGTCTTGCATGGGAAAACTGCCTTGAATTTCCTCCTGGTCTTGGGGAAATGAGGAGCTGAGGGGGCTTTTGATCTGGCCTTGGTCAAAAAGAAAACTGGTCTGCCTGCTAGCATGTTTTGAGCTTGGAGAGCACCTCTGGAATAAGAAGCTGAACGGAGCCTGAGACCACAGAATCCTAGAACGGTTTGTGTTGGAAGGGATCTTAAAGGCCTCCTTGTTCTGACATCCTGCCATGGGCAGGGACACCTTCCACTATCCCAGGTTTCTCCGAGCCCCATCGAACCTGGCCCTGGATACTTCCAGGGATGGGACATCTACATCGACATTCTCTGGGCACCCTGTGCCAGGGCCTCACCGCACTCTGGGTATGCATCAACTCTGTGTAAGAGCCATAACTAGGAGTAGGTTTGAAGTCTGTGTCTGAGGCTATCTTGTAGTGGGGCATTTTATCAAATAACTCGTAGGTCTCCTTCCACTACAACCATTGGATTTGATAAGTTGGGCTGTCTAAGTGCTTTGACTCAGGCCACAGCCTGTATTGGGCCTCATAAAAAAGGTATGCATGATTTCAGGCTCTCCTCCCCTCCTGGATAACTCATCTCCTCCACTCTAATGAAAGTACTAATAATTATAACCATAGGAGATGTGCATTATCCTGAGGGCCTGTGCACTGCGTCCCCCCTGAGAGCTCTTCTGTCAACTGCTCTTAATATTCCTGTGCTCTTTGCAACCCTTATGGTTAGAAAGCCTCCATGAGGGGGAAACACGCAACAAACACGGCCCAGAACTGAACAAATCACGCTGGGTGGAGTCTGGGGACACAGAGCCCTGGATGGATGCTCAGAGGACAGCACGAACATCTTCCCCCTGCCTTGGAGAACAACTGGGTTCGATTACGTGTTGCGCAAACTCACTCTGGTTTTGTTTTCCCCTCGAAAGGCGAGGGCAGATGTTGTGTTCTGCGGCTGCCATGGGGTTCCAGCCCCTGGGCTGCGTTTCAGGACAGAGTCTCCCACTTTGTGATGCTCCTTTTGGGGGGAGCAGGCAGCTGGAAAAGGGGTTGAGAGCTGTTGGATGTCTTTGCTTACCCACCGCGCTGTGTTTTGTGCCTATGGAAGTAAAGGTAATTTGGGGCCAAGGGACACCAAAACCCAAGGCATGAACATGAAGGAATGTCTGTGCTGAGCTCTGGGGCACCTCCATGGAGTGTTACAGGGTACTTATATGTGTTTCCTTTGGGGAAAAATAGGAATCTCCTGGCTGTGAGAGCCGAGTTTGTGCTTGTGGTCATGGAAGTCCTTTGAGAAAGCCAAGCACGTGTGCTGGCCTTCCCCTCAAAGCAAATATTCTTTGTGCAAGCTAATAATTTTAGCAGGGATTCCTTTCTTCCTCTTGAGGAGAGTTAAATGAAGTTATGGGTCAGTGAGAGGGCATCTGTACAGCATAGAAGAAGAATTTCCAAGGCTTCAGCGTAGTCCCTTCGTTTGGAGAAGGCCTGGTGAAATTTGCTTTCCAAAACATTTTCTTTATTAAAGGTTTTATTGGCACTTTTTCTGGTTTGCAGAAGCTGTTAAGCCCCTCTGAACAGGTAGGACTCAATGGATGGAACTGACAGGAAGAGAGGGAAGTCTTAACCATTTCCATCCACAAAGCAGAACTTCCCAGTAGTTTCCACCATACTTGTCCAAGCTTCTGGATACAAATACTGTGTCATTTCCAGGAGTGAGTGATGTTGTTCCTCCTTCCAGCTGGTAAAAGGGCATTCCCATGTAGGCTTGGAAATGCCAACACAGATCCAGTATGCCAAGGTCCTTCTGCATTCAGATTCTCAGGCTCACCCCAGATCCTTTTTGTTCTGAAAGAGGGTATTGAAAGCTCTCTGAGAAACTTCACTGATAATGTTCAGACCTCCAGCGTGTAGGAATGGGGCAGCTAATAGCTCTCCTTGGGGCTGTAATATCCTCACTCAGAAACCACTTTAAATCAGAATTGAAGCTCGATGAGGACTGTGCATTCACCAGTGAAATTAATAACTGGCTGTTGAGTTTGTAGTTCCCTTGAAAAGGCATTGGGTAAAAAAAACTGACTCATGTTGGGAGAACAGGGGCCAGAAACTGAAACTAATTTTAATGAAAAAGGGTATCCAACAAGCCTCAGGGCTGTAAAATCTGCCTGATCAAATCTCCACTGGACCATACTTCCTTGCCTCCCGATTTTGAAAGCCCAATTTCCTGCAAGATTGCATGATTATTATTTTTTAATCTAACATGTATGGCCGCAAGGAAAAAAAAAAAAAAACAGGAATTTTAAAATAAATAAATCTGGCGATGCAAATGGGATCACAGAGCGGTTTGCTGGAAATGCCGAACATTGTGTTGCCCAGAACTTGGCATTTATGGAAGTGACCAGCAGGGAGGAAATGGAATTGTTCTTATGGCCGATGTCAGCTTGGATCATCGAGCTATGCCGCAGATTTGGCATCCCTGATGGAAAAGAGAGGCTTTCCAGGCCGGTACAATCCCGCTCCAGAGCGTCAGTCGTTGCGTAGGTTGGGGTCGGTGAGGATTGACAACAGGGAGGGACAGCATTCTATGAGTCTGGCGCTTTCTTGTCCCAGATTAATGATCTCCCAATCTGGTTTTCAGGCACACAGACTCAGTCACACGTAAATAAAAAACAGAGGGAAGCTTTTAAGAGACTCAGATGCTTGGTATTCCAAGCAACAGCGAGAGCAATGCCTTGCGAAGATGCCCCGTTGAGTGAGAACATAGCGGGCCCTTTGTGCCTCACCTTTTCCCTGGGATTTCTCTCTGAAGGGATTCCAAGCTCTTTTTCCCACTGGGCTATTGGTCCTGGTTTCAAATTAAAATTGAGTCTTGCCTTAGCAGGGTTCTTCAAAACACAGGTGCTGCTGGAAGGTGGTACAGCCTCCTGAAGGTCTGATCTGGCCCCTGGAGAGGTCTCTTTGTAGGGAGATGAAATCTAAGGCAGCTGCGCTTCCTTAACTTTCTCAGTGTGGAGAGGTCCCTATGGCTGGGGAGGAAGGACACAGCTTCCTGAAGGTCTCAGGAGTTGTGGTCCAGGAGGACACAGCTGTGCCAGAGGTGCAGGAGGCTGAAGCTTATGGTGGTGGTGGGTCAGCACAGGACAAGAGTTGCATCTAAAGCGGTGCCCAGTGGCTGTCCAGGCATTTCTCAAATGGAATTCCAGGCAGAAAACCAGGCAAAGGCAAAGGTGTTGTCATGTGACACTTCTCGTGTTTGATATTTCATGAGCTTCTGGTGGAGCAGCCCCACCTGGTCTGGTCAGGCTCTGCCAGCGCCGTGGGCCAAGATTCAATAAAGTTGTTGTTTCTAGTTACAAAAAAACCCCCACATGAGAGCTGTAGGAATGGCAAAGCCATGGCTTGGCAGGGGATGGGCTTGAGCACCACTTCACTGCAGGAACAACATTAGAGCCCCATCCTGTTCCCACTGAAATTGGTGGAAAAGCTCCCACTGACCCCAGTGGGAGAGGATCAGTCCCCCATTCATGGCCAGGGTGGTTCCTCCAGGGCCTCACTCTTGTTTTCGGGTCTGTGGCTGTTCCAGCGAGGCAACACTGGTGATTGTGGGTCAGGACAGGAGTTGCCTCTAATCAGTGCCCTGTGGCTCTCCGTGCATTTATCAAATGGAATTTCAGGCAGAAAACAAAGGGATTGAAAGGTTGAAAAACAAGGAAGGAATGTGCACTTGGCAGCTCTGCTAACCAGATGTTTGTTTCTTTTTCCTTGTTCTCAACAATGACTAAAAAACTCGTGAACAGTCTCAGGCCCAGTGCAAGGTCAGCCCAAAAAGTAGGTAAGAGGTGTCGCAACAAGGCGGAACAGACAGCTGGGGATGGAAAAAGTTAATTTGTCCCAGAATCTGGGCCTGTGGCTCAGAAAGCACAGCCCAGCCTCCAGAAGGCCTGGGCACATGTGGCGCTCTCCCTTCCTAGCGCGGGCCCCGCCGGGCGCGCGAGGCTCTCCTGGAGGCGCGCGGTATTCCCTCCGCGCTGGCGTTGTGTGTGAACTGCTTCCAAGGGCAGCTGAGCGCTGCAGCCAGAGCAGGAAGCAGCCAGGGCTGGAGCGCATATATGTAAATACACGCATCCATTTCCTGGGAAATGCCTGAGTAACTCAGCAGCAAGCTGTAGCTTGTGTGATTTTGTGGGAGAAAACTGCACTCACAGAGTCAGTTTTATTATATGACAGTTTTTATCGCATTGCAAGAACTGCCTTCCTGAAGAATCCCTGAGATTTTTGATAAAATTGGTCCAAAAAAAGAAAATTTACAACTGGGAACTGGCAGCACAATGCCGTGAGGTTGCAGAGCTGTGAACTGACTCTCTGGCCTCTCCCTGACAAGGTACACTTCTTCAGCAGCATCTCCTGAAGATTGTTCCCAGGACCAGCATCTTTTTCTCCAGTTTCACGGAAAAAACACCTCATTAATCCATCTGCAGGAGAAGCAGATAAATTTAAAAATATAAAAAGAAAAAAAAAGAAAATATTATTAATTTTTATTAGCAAGGAAACAGAGCCAGAGAGGTAGAAATGACTCACTTGTGACTTGCTTATCCATTAGTGATGGGATTAGGAGCTGAGCTCTTGTTATCTGACCAGCTGGCTCTTTCACAGATCACATCTGTCCAGTAGTGACTCCACAGCCAAACAGCAAGTTTGGACAGGAGGCCGAGCTTTACTAAATTGGTGTGCAGGAGACTGGGATTGCCTGATCTTTAGTTTAAATCACCATCACAAACAAATTGTATTTTAATAACTGGTTTTATTAGGTACCACCATTTTCAGGGGAGAAAATAGAAGAGAAATCAGGTGTATTTAAGTTATACAGAGACGCTTTCTTGGGCTTTGTGTGACAGTGAATCGGGATTTTGGATTTCCAGCTGGGTTAGGATCAGCTGAGTTAGGGCCAGCAGCTGCTCATCACTGCTTAACAAACTTGCCCAGATCAATGCTTGTGAGCATGGCATGGATTAATCTGTGAGTAAAAATCAGACTGCACTGCCTGAGGCGGCCAATCCTGGGCAAAATCAAGCTGCAGTCTCCAGAAAAAAATGCTGTGAGTGTGGTTCCAGAGTGTCACAAGGCTGGCATAAGGGCAGTGAGGATGTTCCTCACGTCTAGCTTTCCTCTCTCACCAGCACTTGAATGGCCTCCCAAAGTCAGCCTTGACCCACGACCAAGCTGATTCCTCACCATCCTACAGCTTTGGTGTAACAGGCATGTGGAGCAGCCGGGATGCTCCTCACGCCATCCTCTGGGCTCAGGGACATCATTAACGTGCTCAGGGAAGAGCAGCTCTTGTCTGGTACACCTCAATATATAGAGGGAGAGTAGGGAAGGAGGTTCCTTCTAGAAGAGCTGCTGCGCAAGAATCCAAGCTCATTTTTTATCCACGATACAGCAGGGATGTGGCTGATCTGCTGTGATGAGCCCAAGCCCGTCCATCCTTCTTGATGACATGGAGATGTGTCAGGGGAGGGTTAGATTGGATCTCAGGGAAAGGCTCTTCCCCAGAGGGTGCTGGGGCACTGCCCAGGCTCCCCAGGGAATGGGCACAGCCCCGAGGCTGCCAGAGCTCCAGGAGTGCTTGAATAACACTCCCAGGGATTCACATTGTTGGGTTGTCCATGCAGGGCCAGGGATTAGACTGGTATGATCTTTGTGGGTCCCTTCCAGCTCACAATATTCCATGATTCCTTGTGGCTTAGGCAGTGTTTCCTCTGCCTGCCAGCACTCCCTAATGCCCTTGGGCAAGGTAAGCCATCAGTGCAGGGGCTCTCTCCATCACAATTAGATCCCTTTTCTGTCGAAGCTGGGTGGTGTCATCTGCAGGAGAGGTTTTGTTCCATGTTTGGGAGAAACACTGGCCAATCCTCCCTCCTCCTTCTGCTCCCCAGATCTCTGGCTCTCTTCAGAACCATGCTGAAAAGAAATCTTTGTTTGTTTATGGAGTTTCTGGGAGCTTCAGGTTTGTTTTACTCTGTCCTCCCTTCTGCCAATGCCGGAAGTGCCAGAACATAAAAGAGAGTCATTTCTCTTAGTGTTGTCAGCCATGGTTGGAAGGAGCAGTGCCAGGAATCTCAGGAGAAATCTGCTCCTGATCTTCCCAGCCCAGCCTTGCAGAGCGGAGGGATGGAGAAGAGCTAAGCAAAGCATCTGGGCTGCTGGATGCCATCAGAGCCTGTGCTCCAGCTGGGAATGTGTCGTTGTTCCCTTCCATAAGGGCAGTGACATGCAGAGCCAAGGCCAGAGGGAGGTGGTGGCCATCTGCCTGCAGCTTTTCTGTACCCAAAAGCCTTGATTCACTATGTATTTACCGCAGATAATAATGCAAAACCTCCAGATCCACATTTTGGACCACTTTAGTGCCACTGTGGGCTTCAGGGATGGTCTTACACAAGCCCCCTCTGCCTCCCACCTGACCCAAAAGCTGCTTTGAAAACAAAGTCTCGCTCCTACTTCAAGCAGAGGAATGGAAGTGACCCAGGGAAGTTTGATTCTGCTTTCATGGGCTTCCAGGGTGGAGTCAAGCCCCCTTGTTCCCCAAAAGATGTTGGTGGAGCCAGGGAGATGTCCAAGGAAAGGTGTCAAGCCCTGGCTAAGCTGGTGTTGTGCTGAGGTGCCCAGGTTCCCATCAGAGAGGTGTAATGCAGGGAAGAACCAAATTTTCCTGCAGCCTAATGTAGATGGTGGCAGAAGGCCTTAGGATTTTGGGGCTTCTGTGTGGGACTAGCTGGAATCTGACATCTCACATGCCAAGAAGCAGAAATCTGCTCTTGCTTTGGTGTGGGTGTTACTCTGGGGGGTGGGAGATGTATGCTGCAGATGAAGGATCTTCAGACTTTGACATCAAGGTTGTCTGTGAGCACAGGAGATCCTTCATGGACAAAAATCTGCTTCAGGACATTGAGGACTTAAAAGCATGCCACAGGAGATGGAATTTTTCAGCATGTCCCTAGCATATCCAAGAAGGACAACTGGAGACTGCCTAACCTGGTGACAACACAGGACAGCACGGTCTTCCTGTGTCCAGCAGCTGTGATCCCTTTGCTGAGGGCAGCCAAGAGTTGAATGGATCCCTGTGTGTGAACCTTTCCTTGTTCTGCTGCTGTTATCTCATTCCATGGTTTTCCTTGGCTGCAATCCCAGCAGGATCCTTCCAAAGAGGTCTTTGTGTGAGCTGGAAGAGGAGCACTGTCCTTAAAGGTGCAGGTCTGGAGGCATTTTGTCTCTTACTCTCTCACAGCATTCAGATCTGCCAGGTTCGGATTCCTGCCTGACCTTTTCCCTCTGCTCTCTCACCCTCCAGCTACCTGCAGCTGCAGAGTCTTTTACCTTTAAGCCATCGTTTAGAAGTCTTAGAAATTCCTAGGTCAGGGCCTCGATCCCCTTCTTTTCTACACCCGTACTCAAATATCTGAGCTGTCCCCATGTGAGCTCCCAACTCCGTGCAAAAAATAGGGTGAAAAGTTCAGGAAACCACAATCCATTTCACAGCAGACCTGCAAAGAACAAATATTGATACCAATAAAACAAGGAGGGAGTGGTGGTGGAATTCAGTTGCCAGTGGCTGACAGACCTTCAAATCCTTGAACTGGGAGCAAGGCTTTTAATCCACACACAATAAACTGTCCCACCTCCAGCAGCAGGAGCAAACTGCTTTTTTGAAGGTGGATTATCACAAAAAAAAGCCCACCTCAAAAAAACTCTGCCATTGCTGAGCTTTCCTGTAAATCATCAGCCTGGATATGTTTTATGATGTGATTTATAGAGAGTTTGTTTCTTAAGACTCAAAGCAACATTGCTATAAAAGTATAAAAGATGCATGTTTTGGTGGAGGTTGAATGCCACTGCCTTCTTTTCCCTCGTTGGGAATCTGCTGGGTGGATTAACACCACTTGGAAAGACAAATTCTTCATGTGTGGGCATCCACTGGCAGCCTCAGAGGAGATTATTGTGTCATCATCCTTCTGGTCAGCAGCAGCTCCACAGCTGCTCCTCAAGCTCAGAGATCAATTAACGAGTTGGAAAACAAGGGGAATGTGCTTCCTCCTGCTCCCATCACCAGTCTGGCTGATTCCTCCCTCTGCAGACATTTTCACGTTGCTTGCGCAGCACGGTTTGAGTGTTGTTGTTGCCTGTTTAAGTCATGGAATATATTAGATAATCCCTAGGCCTCTTCCACCTCTAGCACTTGTGGTTCTGCTTAAAGAGCTGTCAAGTCCTGGATTTAAAAGGGCAGAACAAGCCAAGGCTTTTGAGGTTCTGCTGGGAGGATTACATCTTGCAACACATTCTGAAGCCTTCCAAAAGCGCCTGCAATTTCAGGTTGCTGGGCAGAAAGTGTTATTCATGTTCCTGCAGATCTTCTTTGTAGTTCATCACATAATCCCAGTTTTCCTTCTGCATGAAGATCCCACTAGGCTGAGACTGCCTTGGGTGGGAACATGCCCTCTCATTCACAGTTTTTGACTGAAGATGTTTGCCTGTTGCTGGAGCAAAACAAATTCCCTTACAATGAAAAAACCCCCACAAACCCCTGCATATGCCAATTCACTTTTAATTGTGGCTCTTGGAATTTTTAGGAAAGCAAAAGGTCCCAGAGAAGTGAATTGTTGTCTTGCAACCTTGCTAAATGTGTGTTAAAAAAACCCAACCCCTGGCTGATATGTCTTTGGCCTCCGTGCTTTTATTGTGATCTATGGGCTGCACACAACCATCATATCTCCAATGGTGAGGGTGAGAGCTGGGGAGTTTTTGAAGGAGGTTAAGGAGCTTTCCATCTTCAAATCATTTCTTTGGCCCTGGCTGGCTGCTGCTCTTTGTAGTGAGTCCTCACAGTGGAGGAGCCACTGATTTGTGGGACTGCTGAGGAATGACCAGAGGCACTTTGGTGGAGCATCCCTGGACCCAACAGGGCTGCAGCCATGCAGCCAGAAAACCTGAGCTCTTCGCTGGAGAGCTTCTCCCAGTGGAAATACTGAGGGGATCATGGAACACATCCTTTGGCCTCCAAGAGATGGCCTGTTTTGGTCTCTGGGGCCCAGAGATTGGTGGCTGTGGGCACAGTGTCTGCCCTGTCACAGGTGAGTTAGCAAGGCCCTGTGGTCAGATCCTAAGGAAAACATGGAAAAATTTGGTGGTGAGTCTCGGCCTCCGCATTTGCGTGGGTTTGGGGGAAGGTTTATTAATCTGACATCTGGATTTGAGGCTGTAAATGCTCCAGAGACTGTGGGCAGGGAGTGTGGGCTGGGGGAAGGGAGAGGTTGCTGGGTTTGTGTTAGTCATGTGCCATATTAATTAACACAGGCCATATTAGCACCAATATTTACATTATATTCTGGTATCATTGTTCCTCAGCGCGGCTGGGGGAGTTTGTTTGCCTGTCACTGTAACCACACGCCGCTCATTTCCAATGGGACAGCATTCCCAGGAAGTGTCTGTAGTGAATTCCAACCCTGCTCATGCAGTGATATTTCTATGCCAGTCATCCAAGCCCATCTGACTGGGTCTGCCTGTAAACCAGAATAACTCCCTAGAGTAAAAGGAAATGGATTTGGGAGACACCAGTTCACAACCCTTATGGTGGACATGAGGTGTTCCCTCACCCTTCCCTTCCCTTCCCTGTCACTCAGCTGGATTAAAATTCCAATTCTCTCAAAGCAGACCTGGAATTCCTGCTCTCAGTAAGGAGTTGGATTCCCGGTTTTGTGCAAACCCCAGATTTTCCTTCTAAAATTTCAAGCTTTGAAATGGGGTGGATATCTGAGCTAATTCCACAAGTACGCCCGCATTTTATGAATCAGATCTTCTCTGAAGCTGGGACCTTCTTTCAAGTCACAAAAGATCCTAAGATGGGGAAATGTAGAATTTCCAAGCTTTGGATGGGAGTAAAACTGTATCCTTGCCACTCAGAAGAAATCTGTTCCATAAATTGAAAGTTAAGTTACAAGGATCTCAATACCTGGGGATGAAAAAGGCATCGGTTCACCTCTTTTTATGCTGAAACCATGGTAGCATAAAACTTCCTGTGCCAAATTTCCTTGTTTATATTTTGATTTTTTTTTTTCATGGACATTAAGGAATGGTGGTGTTTTGCTGCTTGGTTGAAAAAATTCAGCTTCTTCCTTCATAGTTTTCCTTTCAGCAATCCACAGGCATCACAGGGGTGAAGGAAAAATAATTGGCCTATAACTTTGCCCAGCTCAGGGAAAACACACAATTAACATTGCTGCAAATTGCTCCTGGATTAAATTGCTGAGTTGAAAAGTGGAGAAGCCAAAGACCCCTGGAAATTGGAAAAGTTCCCTCTTCGCCTTGGGATGTTTATGATCTGAAGACACCAGTTGTATCCCTGGGCCTTGTTTCCCTCATGGAGCATCTCCTGGGAATTTTTTCCATTGCAGAGCGGGGGAGATATCAAAGCCAAGAGGGATAAACTGGCATGGGAACATGAGGGAAAAGGTGAAGGCTGTGGGAAACGATGCCTGCAGGCTCTGTGTTCCACATCAAATGCAGGCTCTCCCCAGCCTTCAAACCAGAGCCCTGTAAAACTCTGTTTGAGCCCCTTAATGGGTGTAAAATTCCTTGTCCCCGAGCTTGCTCCCCACTGCTCCCACAGCCGCTCACCTGGACGGAGCCGGGAGAGCAGGAGCATGGAGGCAGCTGGAAGTCTCCCACGATTAGGGAACTGCTCCAGCCCTCCCCAGGTGCCAAGGTGAACATTCTGAGGAGGGACGTGCCCAAACCTCTTGCAAAATCATGGCAAATTGGGCAGTTCTTTGCCTTAGGCTTTCACGTTTCATAGCGTAGGGAGAAAAGGAGGGTGCAGATGTCAGGCATGGAGAGGTGAGGTGGAATTTTGACCATTTCTCTGGTGCGGTTTGGAGTGCCCAGCTCTGTCCTTTAGAGCCCTCTAAACTCCTTCCCATGGGTTTTTTGTTCCATGTGTAAGATCCCAAGCTGTTCAATCAACAAGGATCAGGCACAAGGGGAGCTGCAGATATGGAGCCCCTTGGAACAGAGACTTCCTGAGGTCAAGGGGCTGGGAAAAAATCAGTCCCAAAGGAATGAAAATTCTGATCTACTCATCTCTCCATTTTCACCCTAATGTGTGGGGAGATGCCAGCCCCAGCCCACCCCATGGCAGGGAATAAACCATTCCCTAAACTTGCCTTGCTCCCTTGTGAAAAACACACCTCAAAGCAGCTGAAATGTCCCTTGTTCTCAGCGAATGCCACCCAAACAGTCATGGGGAGCTGAAACATCTTATTTCTAATAGCAACAGAGCAATTTACTGCAGATTCTGTGTAGGAAATGAGAATTTTTCCCCTGTGGGTTGGGTCTGGCCCTGCCCCAGGCCTCAGCTCTGGGAGCCAGGGGCAGAGTAGGAAGGAGCTCTTCCAAAGCACATAAAAAATGGTCATCTGGAGAGGACAGCCACCGAGGAACTGCATGTTTTGGTGGGGTTTTTTTAATAACGGAGGGGTGTGGGTTTTTTTCATTAGCACCAGGCTGTCGGAGCAGTTGAGCTGAGTGTTGTGTGACGAGCGGTGGCTCTGCCTTGGGGCAGGTACTTGAAGGATGCTGTGGAGAGGAAGTGCTTGAGGAGCAGCTTGAGGTTGTGGCACAAGCTCAGGGCTGGCTTCCAGGCTGCCTCATCGCGACACCTCTTGGACCCGTGTCTTCCCACCTTGGTGGGAGGGAGGGCCAGAGCTGCCAACACCTCTTAGTCCTTTTCTCAAGGCAGGTTTTGTCCATTGAGACCTTGGGCTCTGAGGAATCCCTCCTCATCCCATCAGTGGGTGCAGCATCCATCAGACATCTTCAAACCCTGCTATTTTCCACTTTGCAGTGCTCGGAAGGGTTTGGGGAGACTGTGGAAACCATCATTCTGCCCTTTAAAAATGCTTTGTGTTTTAGGAACAGTGGATTTTCAGTTGTGGATGGTCCTGGCTGGGAATGGACCACAACAAAAGCCTGGACACAGCATCCTGCTCCCTCTGGAGAACAGCGGCTGTGTCCTGCAGACGTTGGAGCTTGAGGGATACCACTGGAGGCCAGGTGGAGTCTGTGCAGCGCTGGTCATGGGAGCTTTGAGCACACCGGGGCTTTTCCTGATCAAATCCTGCTTCTCCCCTGCCCCCAAGGAAGCTTGGGAAGCTGTTTAACTTTCTGTGGGAGAAGCAAAGCATTGGAACACGAGGAAATGCCAGATTTATAGTTGCCACTGAAAATCTCACACATGTGCTTTGATGCAGCCTTCGGTAACCTGACTCCCAGCGCTTTTCCTAGAAGCCTGCACTGGTAGCTGAGTTTTGTTTGCCCACAGAAGTTTGGATCAGGCATTTCCAGCCTTGGAATGCTCCATTCTACCACCTAGGCAGCTCCCTGGCACAGGTGCTGGGAGTGTGTGCCCAGGGTGGTGCAAGGGCAGAGTGCACGGGGGTGACTTTGAGGGTGCTGCACCCAACAGCTGACTGGGATTGTCTCTGCTCCCAGGAAACTGCAGTTTCCCAGGTTTTCTGCTGCAGGGGTTTTATTTTCTCAGGCAGTTTTGAAGCATGGTGGCCTCTGAAACCAAGAGCATCCTGTCTGGGAAACCCCAGAAGTGCATCCCCATTGATCCCACCTGTGTTTGTTACAGCATGAGAGAAAGCAAAATATTCCTTCTGAGACAATGGGCTTCATATCTTGTTGATCCATGACTCTGTTTAGGAATTAATATTAGAGATATTCCCTAACTGCAGAGCCCAGCACCAGTACGCTGTGGGCAGGCTTTGGCAGAGCTAAGAGAGCACAGCCTGGATGGGAAGACTGGGAAATCAAGGTACTGTCTGGGAAATTCCTTGGTTTCTAGTTTCAGGGTAAGACTGAGCCCTGTCTATGTCTCCCTGTTCAGGGCTGATGCAAAAAAGGGTGAAAGTCATTAATTAAAAAACCAAAAAAAACAACAAACAAACAAACAAAAAGAAAAACCCCAAACCAACTAATAGAGCTGCTTAGTAAAAATACATTGGCTAATAGTTCGGATGGGGGGCAAGGAATGTGTGGGATCACTCCAGGCTTTCGGGCTGAACTTCCTTCATAGCTGCAGGAATTTAGGGTTACTTACATTACTTTAAGGTAGAAGCTATGATTCCAAGGAGATCATTCATATCCTTTGGAAGGAGAAATGACACGTCTGCTGAGAGGTGGGATGTGTCTCAGCAGCTCGAGGAGCTGGGCATCGCCGTGACTCAGATGGATTCATCGGAAATTACTCAGGGAGATGTCAAAACACAGCTCCATTGCCTTCGGAAATAGGTCATTTGAAGCAAATTTGTCTGCAGATCACTTGGAACTGATTTGACCCCGTGCGGTTGGCAGATCTAAGGGCTGAATAATTGCGTGCTTGACCTAATCTTGCAAAAATCTTCACACTAATGACTAATAGAAATTCCCCGTCTGAAGAAAACATCTGCACGTTGCAAATCTCAAATGTTTGGAGGTTCCTGATTTAAGACCATCCTTGAAAAACAATTTTCACGGTCTTTCTCAGTGATTTACAGTGTTCAGTTTACCGTGCTGCCTTTTAACTTATCTGCTGGGATCCAGTTCAGGACATATCAGAGGACTCCTGTCTATCTCAGCCTGGGAATCAAAATTGGTTCCCTGGCCTAATTCCTTCATATAATACCAGCAGCGACAACTCTCAAGTAAAGATGCAGTAAAAGGGAGAGGATGCAGGAAGACAGATGGAAACCAGACTTTCCTTGAAAAAGCAAGTGTTGACTTGCTCCCAATCCATAAATACCTCTTTGGGGAGAAAACTTGGGATGTGGGAGTGTTTTATGCGGAAGGTGAAGACACAGGGAGGTATCAGCTCAGGAGAAGGTTGTCAGAGGGCCATGATTCCACAGCAGGGAAGATCATTCCCATTCTTACCATTCCCATGCTGCTCCTGGATTGCACTGAAACCAGTTCAGACGTGGGGAGAAATAAACTTAATTTCTCAGACTCATCTCAGTTCACTTTAGGACTGGATGAGTTCTCTATGGGGAGAGAAAAGAGGAGGGAGGATGTTATTCCAAGGAAAAAGGAACCTCTTGACTACGGATTTGGAAGCAATTACACGGAGAAGCCAGGAGGAGAAATGCAAACAGAAATGCAATTACAGGAGGAGAAAATGCAAACTTTGGAATGCACCTGATGTGGCTCCTTGCCAGCTAGAGGGGCAGGAGCCACAGGAAGGAACTGTGAGGGTTAAACCACAGCCACAAACACGCACTGCAATATTTCCATTTCACGCGTCCTTGGGTGTTTTGTTCACTGAGCAGCAGATCCATTTGCCTCCTAAATAAGAGGCTGAACAGTGGGAATTTTTGACCTAAAAAAGGAGATAGCAGAAGGTCTTGCACTCTGGAATCTTTGAGATCTTGGAGATGGAGAAGAATGGGCTGGGCAGTGGGTAAACGCATGGAAATGGAGGGTAAGTGCTCCATCAAAATGCTAAGGCTGTTTGCCCAAATCCATGGGCAGGAGTGGGTAAATGTGGGAACAAAAACCTTGGTCACAGAGCCAGGGCACCCCTTCCCAATACCAAAATCCCACATGCTCTGCTGCTAATTATTCCCTTCATTCCCATGGAAAGAAGGACAAGCTAAAGCAAATGGGCATTCTGGGACATTGGGAAACACTGGAATAAACTGGGATCAGGAAATACAAGGACAAGCTGGGGTTCAAAGGGTAGGAATGCAGGTTCCCAAATAAAGGGGTGATTATGTGAGCACTTAAGAAGGGATTAGAATTGTAGGTGATAATCGTAAGCAGCTGGAAAAGGAGGCCATAAATAAGAGCCAGAAATAAAATAAAAGACAGGTGGAAAAAAAGAGCAGATGAGAGAGGTGTGGTGGGAATCCTGCCCCAATTAAAAATATTAAAACAAATGCTCTGGTGCCCCTCATTTCAAAGGACCATCACACAAATGTATGAAATGAGGTGCCCTGTGAGGTGCTCTGACTCCAACTGACACCCTGGCTTCTCCCACATTTTCCTGGGCTCTGATTTGGGTGGAAGCCCGTGTTCCCTGGGGAAGGGATCTTCTGAAGGAGTTCCTTTGTGGTACGTGCAGTCTTTGGAGTCTTGCTGAAATGCCCCTGCTTCACCATAGGGCTGTGGTTGGGTGGACAACTGTTCTTGATGTTTCCAACATTTCCTTCACAGTCCATGCTGCCTTCTCAGCCAGCTGCTCGGGGCTTAGAGGGAAAAAAGCCTCCCAGATTTTGTCCAAAGCACCGAATATCCCATGCCTGGAGCTGGTTTTCATTTTGCTGCAGCCTTGGAGCTGGGATTGGACCAGGGGGGTTTACAGCTCTTACAGTCCTGTTCCTTGATCTACAGCCCATCACTGCCCTCAGGTTTATGTTAGACCCACAAAACCCCAGTCTAAGTCCTGTGGGTGACCTAGGGATCCACTGCAAAAAGAAAAGCCAATTCTGGCCATTCTCACGTGGCTGGGCCACACATAAGGCTCAGGAAATTGACTTTCACCTGCAGCTTGGATCCACTGAAAAACAAGAGCTCTTGATACTTCCGGTTCTCATCCTTCAGATCCTTTCTATTTCCTTCTCCCTGCTTCAGAAACCCTTTGGAGCTAAAGGCAACAGCACATGGCAGAAAGAGTAAAGAACAAATCCAGTTTAACTTTAATTTGCTTTTCAGAATAAGAAGCTACCCCAAGCCCTTCATACTGATGCGCAACCTGACGTCTTTGCTGTATCTCTTTTTTAATTCCCCTTGCTAGAACCACCAGATTCATGGAAAATCAAGGTGTGTTTAGGCCACGGAGGAGGCAAGGATGTGTCCTGCACTTCTAGTCCTAGTCTGCAGGGTTTCAGCCCTGCGACACCTATCAGGAGCCCAATGAAGAGGAGGAAGCAAGTTCATAGTAGGAGCAACCTGGTCTAGTGGAAGGAGGTTGGAATGAAATGGGCTTTAAGGTCCCTTCTAACCCAAACCATTCTGTGATTCTACCAGTCTACAAGAACATATCTTTTGAGGCCAGAGGATCAAAAGAATCCTAAAGTTATTTCTCCTTCTCCACCCTGCACCACCCCCCGCCCCCCCCAAAAAAATCCTAAAATATTCTCTTGACTTAAGCTGAAATATCATGTTTGTAACCAGCCTTCTTGTCACTGTGACTGCCCATGACAGAGCAGGGAATTGTGGAATCAATGTCTAGTTTATAGTTTGAAAGAGACTGATGTCCACAGCGAGACAGGGTTTGAAGTTGGAGAGACTCTGGTCAGGTCTTCTGTGTTGGGGAGAGTGTGGCCAGGTCGACCCTTTTCTGTCATGTAAATAAAGGAATATCAGTTCCAAGCAGGGCAAATGGTTCAGTGATGCTGGTTTGGGGGTTGGGAGGTCACCACTCAATTTTTGGCTCTTCCAGACCCTTGCCAGCCTGCATTTGGGCTCCTATTCAAAATGTGACAATTCAGCCAAAGACACTGTTCACAAAATTAAATTGGAACTGATGCCAGGTGTCACCCACAGCTCACCGGGGCAGTCTGTTCTGCTGGGTCACCTCAACTCCTTAAAAAGAAAAAACAAAAAAGAAAAGAAAAGAAAACCACAGCAGGGACAGTAAATTTCCAGGCTTGCAGTCTCCTGTGACTTGTTAAAATTGTTCTAATTGCTTTGCTTCCCCTTAAAATGTTTCAGGCAGCCCTGAAAAATGGTAGCTGAAAGGGTCCAGCTGAAAGGGTCCAGTGGGCGCGATCCACTGTTGTGCTTTTCCAGCTTGGATGTAAAAAGGTGTCGGACATTTTAAGAGATGCGTCTGCCTGTGTCCAGCTCCCTGCAGGAAACCAGGACCAGGGGGCCAAGCTGGTTTTCCTCCAGCTTTTTGCCAAGAGTGGAATAGGTTCACTGATCTGCCATCAGCTGCATCCGTCCAGCTGTTTTACTGAAATCAGTGCTATTCCTCTGCTTTTAAGCTTAGACTAACCCTTAAATCCAGTGGGTGCTTTTGGGTTTTACCATCTGATGCTTAAGCAGGTTTTGGACACTCCTTTTCCCACCAATTATATCCCGAATGTGGATTTTGCTTCTTGCTAGGTCTAAACTGAAGGAAACTGAGAGAAGGAGGGAGGTAAAACTCTTCTGGTTTTATGTGGGCAGCGCCTCATCTGTGTTAGTTAGGGTTTTATATCGTTATCGTTAATATCAGTGTTTCTGTTGGGTTTAGCTTGCACAGTCCACGTCCATGTCATACATCCTCAGGGCTGCAGGGATGCAACAACTGCGCCTTCCAGGAACTGCCTCCCCCACCAGCTCCCCAGCTGCTTTTGAGGGCTTTTCAACCATAAAAACAAACAAACGAAAAGAAAAGAAAAGAAAAGAAAAGAAAAGAAAAGAAAAGAAAAGAAAAGAAAAGAAAAGAAAAGAAAAGAAAAGAAAAGAAAAGAAAAGAAAAGAAAAGAAAAGAAAAGAAAAGAAAAGAAAAGAAAAGAAAAGAAAAGAAAAGAAAAGAAAAGAAAAGAAAAGAAAAGAAAAGAAAAGAAAAGAAAAGAAAAGAAAAGAAAAGAAAAGAAAAGAAAAGAAAAGAAAAGAAAAGAAAAGAAAAGAAAAGAAAAGAAAAGAAAAGAAAAGAAAAGAAAAGAAAAGAAAAGAAAAGAAAAGAAAAGAAAAGAAAAGAAAAGAAAAGAAAAGAAAAGAAATTGCAGCCACTTATCTTCTGGTTTACTTGTAGTTCTTCCAGCTGCCAGTAGCCACCACCCTCTGCAAGGATGGTCACTCTCAGGAGGGGAATTACAGTGGGAGAGGGAGAGTTACAGTGACCAGGAGCCTCACGCAAAAAGCAGGAAAACAGCGCTAGAAGGGTGACCAGGAGCACAGCAGGACTGTGAGAGATGAAGGCAGGGGTGAAGAGTCAGGCTGGAATAGCCACGAAATGTCTCCCTCATTTCTCTCAGGCTTCATCCAGCTAATTCCTTGGCAACTCTCACCTTGCAGCCCTGGCTCTGCCAGTGCCTTCCAGTGGCAAAGAAACTGTCAGCAGATGTTCAGACATGTTAAAAACGACTATTAACAGGCACATCTTGCAGTTGAAATGAGGGGTGGGGGCGCTTTGAGAAGGCTCTGAGCTGTGAGAGCTTGGGAGCAGGCCACTCCATGGATGTGGCGCATATTCCCAAGGCCCTGAGCTGGAGAGCACCTCAAGGGCGGCAGTTTGGTCCCTTGGCAGGGTTTTGTGCCCTGCTTTTAAGAGCATGGTGGCTCTCAGTGTGTGTGTGAGCCCTGGGGGAGGACACCTGGCTCCTCCACTTGGGAATTCATGGGTGCAGAGAGCTGGAGAAGTTGCCAGAGGGATCCTGGCTCCAGGGATGTGGCTGAGGGAGCAAATAGCATTTAGGTGTCTGCTGGCCCGATCGCTTCACTTCCTGGCCTTCCCTCCACATCCCCCCAGGCTGGGAGATGTGGGGACCATGTTGCTGTGGGGTTTTAAAGGACTTGGGAGTGCGGGAAGTGTCAGGGGAAGGATAAAGCCAGAGTGGTTTTCTTGTGGTGTGAGCTGAAGATTGTTGCAGGTTTGGGGTTCTTAGGCAAGGATTTTGCAAGAGAATCTTTTTTTTTTTTTTAATTGTTTCCTCTGAAGACAACATGCTTAGCTGGCTCATTACGGCACTTACCAGGAATTTGTCCTAGGACAGGATTAATGAGGCTGTCGGCATGCAGGTTTCCCACCACAGTTCTCTTTCATGGCCTCCCTTGGGAAAAAGGCATCTGCCCAGGGGAAAAAGTTTATGATGGGCAGGCTGCAATCTCCTTTTCCTCAGAAGCTGCACTGATTTTAGGGATGAAAAGATGTTTATGAGGACTTTAACCTAAAACCTTTTTGGAAGTGGTTGCAGTTTGGGACACTTGTGTATGTCAGCAGCAAATATCATTTTGGTTACCAGTTGTTCTGACCTGAGAGAGGATCCAAGGAAATGCCTGGACAAAACATATGAGGAAAAAAAAGGAGAGGTTGCTCAGGTTGTCTTGGGCTGGGCCAGGAGTTGGATGTATGATGACAGAAATACTTTGCCTCTTACCTTGAAGCTCTTTGTGACTTCAAAGTGGCTTTTCTTGGTGTCTGGACAGCTCCCAACAATGAGGATCCTCACCAGAGCTGGGCTTTCCCTGTTCATTCCTTACTGTTGTAGGCAACCGGGAGCGTCCTCCTTTACCTGCGGCTGCTGCCTCATGTGCCTGTGACTCATGGCCCTGCTTGCATCTGAAGTCATGGCTGACGGGGTCTTTTGGGATACTTCCCATTTTGGGATGGCCGTGCCAGAATGCCCTGGATGTCCTGGGGCCGTGTGCAGATGTTACATCCAAGTCTGGATATGTTTAGGAGCCTGGCAGACGTCAGGTAGAAGCTGTCGCGCTCAGGGGACCAGTGGGAGCTTGGAAATCTGGAATGAAAGGCTGAAAGTCAATAATTGCACCCAGTCTGAACCTTGTGGAGGGGAAAGAGGACACTCCAGAATCTCCTTGCACTGACAGGGGAGCCCTATGGGCAGCAATAACCTTGCTGGCCTTCTCCAAATTTTCTCCTTGAAACAGGTCCTTGGCAGGATGTCAGGGAATTGGGATGAGCACGACTGCTGCTGATTCCTGGGGGATTTTGCCTGCTGGGTTTTCATGGCCATCATTGTCCCTTTGCCACCTTTCCCCCTCCCTTTTTAGAATCACAAAATCATTTAGGTTGGAAAAGCCCTTGAAGATCATCGAGTCCAAACGTTCTCCCAGCACTGCCAAGGCCACCACCAGCCATGTCACCAAGTGCTACATCCACACGGCTCTTAAATACCCCTAGGGCTGGTGACTCCAGCACTTTCTGTGAAGAAACCTTTCTGAAAATCCAATCTTTCCACCCAGTTATCCCGCTTTTTCACAGCATGCGCTCTCCCTCCCAGCTCTTCTCTTCCTTCTTGCCGCATATGACTTGCGTTAGCTCTAATGGGAACTTTCCACGCAAATCTCCCACTCAGCTAACAGGGATGGCTCCTGCTTGACAAGATAATCTCACCCATGTGGAGAGCTTTTCAATTAGGGTGGCTTTATAGCTCAGTAAAATTTAAACTCATTAACTTAAAAAAAAGTCAAAAATTAATGCTTTATTTGTGGACAGCAGGTCCAGCACGTGCAAATGGGAACCGCTGGATAGACCTGGGAGGGGAGGATACTATAGATGACATTTAGAAAGGCACAGCATTATTCTTGGGTTTTTTTTCAGGAGCTGAAAAGATCCAGGAGTCTGTGTGTGGCAAATGTCTTCCATCTAGGAGGGTTTGCAGCAGACTTCTAGCATCTCCTGCTTCCTGCAGTTGCATAATCATAGGATCACAGAATCATGGAATGGTTTGGGTTGCAAGGGATCTTCAAGCTCATCCAGATTCACCCCCTGCCATTGGCAGGGACCTTCCACTGTCCCAGGCTGCTCCAGGCCCCAGTGTCCAACCTGGCCTGGGACACTTCCAGGGATCCAGGGACAGCCACAGCTTCTCTGGGCAATCTGTGCTAGGGCCTACCCACTCTCCCAGGGAAAAATTCCTTCCCAATATCCCATCTAACCCTGCCTCTGGCAGTGGGAAGCCATTTCCCTGTGTCCTGTCACTCCAGGCCCTTTTAAACAGTTCCTTTGGGATGCTCCACTCAGTACTCAGGATGGACTGGTACACTCAGGATTGAAAGCAAGATCCAGAATCATATGTAAAAATTGGCAGGATATGCTCCAGGATACCAAAAAAAGAAGTATTTCACATTGCACAGGAGGCCACAGTTCCTGTCTTCTGTGGATATTTTGTTCTTAAACACTTTAGGACTTTGAGATGGCCTGGAAGTGACCATGGAACAAAAAACACACTGGGAAGAGGTCTAAGAATAATAAGTAAATATGTGCTAGGACCTGTATGTGTTCACCTTTACTATTTCTTCAAATCTGGCATTTTCCTCTTTTTCTTTCAATTTGAGGGATGCAGGCTTGGAGCTTTAGGCTGGAATTGAGTGGAATTCATGTGTCTGAACCCAAAATGTTGCTGTCAAGCCTGGGGAGCAGGGTTGGGAGGGGGTGTTGCCATAACAGTGTATATCCCATGTGAAAAGCCTGGCAAAGTCCTGTCAAAGGGATGTTCCCAGATGTGCTGCAGAGACTTTGCCCATTGTGGGATGTGCACATTTCCTTTCCCCCTCTTTGTTCCAGAGAGAGCATTTCACCCACGATGACTTGGCCATACTGCCAAAACAATAAAGCGTTGCATGATGACAAAGGGAGATGCTTGTTGAAAAAAAAACCCAAAATGATGTCTTTAAAAAGTGAAATAAATATAAAAGGGAAGAAAGCAGAGCCAGCTGCATGAAAATCCCCATAAGTTGTGGAGATTTCAGCGCCGGAATGGAATCATGCTGTCAGGAAGGTTGAGATTCCTTGAGGAATGACACAAAGAGGTTGTCCAGTCCCTGTCCAGCAACACAACAGCCTGGCTAAAATCCGTCAGATCCCCCCAGGATGAGTCCTCATCTCACATCTTGCTGCCCGTGGCACACAGCGCTGGGGATAAAGCTGGATATGGTCAGGCACAAGAGAGAGGGGAGGGGTTAGGTTGGATATTAGGAAAGATCTCTTCACTGAAAGGGTGTTCAAGCACTGGAACGGGCTTTCCAGGGAACTGATGGAGTCACCATCCCTGGAAATGTCCAAGGCCAGGTTGGACAGGGCTTGGAGCAATCTGGGACAGTGGAAGGTGTCCCTGCCCATGGCAAGGGGTGGGACTAAATGATCTTTAAGGTCCCTTCCAACCCAAACCATTCTGGGATTCAATGTCCATCTAGCTAAGATTTTAGGATGTTTCTTCCCCTAGAGGGCGGCTGGGCAGTGGAAGAGGCTCCCCAGGGAAGTGGTCACAGCACCAAGCCTGGAAGAGCTTGAGGAGCATCTGGACAATGCTCTCGGCCATATGGTTTCGTTTTAGGTGGTTCTGTGAGGAGTAGGGGCCTGATGATCCTTGTGGGTCTCTTCCAACTTGAGATGTTCTGTGACTGTGATCAAAAATTAATTTTCCTCCTACAGGTGAACATTTTATCCTGGCTTCTGTATCCATCACAGGCAGAAATGCTGTGAAGTTGAGCTCATTCCTGATGTGCTGATGCATGCAAATGCCAGTGCTCTTGCAGGCTTGTTGCAAGACCTCCCTTCTCTAGATTAAGCTATATTTTGTCTACATTTTGGACAATACAGCCGATCCTTTTTTCTCTTTTTTCTTTTTTTTCCTCTTTTTTCTCTTTTGTTGCTTTTTTCTCTTTTTTCACCACCTCTTCAGTTTCCAGGGCCGTGGACTTTGCTACTGGTGTTGCCCTTGAAATGCTGTGCTTTGCTCCCTCATGTTTTGAATCACTGTTGCTCTGGGGAAGAGGAAGTTGCTTTCCATGCCCTGGATGCTATTAAGGAAAATCACCAACTGTCTAATGATTATTATTATTTTATAATTTTTTTTTTCCTGCCCTTAGAACACCAAGAGTAATGAATGTGCTAAACCTCACACCAGCAGAAACTCGAGGAGACAGGACATCTATTTATAAAAATAAAGACAGAAATTGCTCCCAGCATTCACACATCGTTAGGAACTACAGCCCCAGAATGATCCCCTTCAGTCTGAACATGTGCTCACAGCACGGGGAGGGCTGGACCGACACAAAGGCACCACATGAAAATCCCAATCCCACGGACGCCAGGAAAGGTAATGCAGCAAAAAAAAATTAGAAGCCTGGGGACAGTCCCTCCATTTTTGCCTCAAGTGTTTGCCCAGATTGTTTGGGGAAGAGAGGAGGATGGTGAATGAAAGGCGAGCTGCTGGGTCCTGTTCTGGATCCCACCTTGTTTGGAAGAATCACTGAAGGAGGGCAGGTTAACTTGAGATATTGGGAAGAAATTCTCTGCTGTGAGGGTGGTGAGGCCCAGAGAAGCTGTGGCTGCCCCTGGATCCCAAGGCCAGGTTGGACACTGGGGCTTGGAGCATTCTGGGATAGTGAAGGGGGTGGAATAAGTTGATCTTTAGGGTCTCTTCCAACCCAAACCATTCTGGCAGGAGTTTAAGCAGTGACTTGCTGAGCTTAAATGACCCAGAGGGAGGGTGCTGGCCACATGTGCTCCGTTCTGCCACTCGGCTCCCCTGAAAGCCGCTTGTGCTCAAACACGAGCAGAATAATTTCATCTGGCTACGATTCTGAGACTCCGCTCACATCAGTTAAGCTTTTAAAAACATAGCCCTTGCGGCCAGCTCTGCTCGCTGTTGGTGGAAGATTATGTATGGTAATTAGGGAGCGAATCCTGCCTGAACAAATATCCCTTTTCTCGTGCCTAACGAAGCTTTTTGATGTCTTTTCAAAAGGGTCCGCTCGGAGAGGAAGGGCAACACCTGCCGAACGTGGCAGCAGGACAAAAGGGGTGGCAGAAGAAGCGCAGGGAGAGCTCGGGAAGCCGCGTCTGGTTCAGACAGCTCCAGCCACAGCCCCGTGGGCTGGGTCACAGGAGCCCTGTCTGGACCATAAAGCTGTCAGGTGCAGGAGGATCACAGCAGCTTCTGCTCCCTCGTTTACATAAAGATGAAAGGGGGAAAATGCGCCCATGAATATCAAAAGAGCAGATGATTGCAGCCAGTGGCCAGCACAGGCTGTGCTTTCTGTGCTTTGCAAAGCAAGCCAGGAGACAATTAAGGTCTAATGGCAATTAGACCCCTAAGAGCAATAAAATAAGTCGGATTCATTCTCTGTTAGAAACCACAGCTCCATGGTTTTAGACCTTCCCCAGGAAACAGCTCCTTCTTTTCTTTTCTTTCGCTCTTCGTATTTTGATTGTTGTTTCCCCAAGCTTAGCAGGGGCTTGCTGTTTTCTTGATGAAAAATGGACTTCTCTGCTCTTCAATAAATCACAAACAAACAAACAAACAAAACCAACAAACCATTGGAAACTGACATTTCTGTGAAAACTGTCTTGGGGAAAGGCAGGAGGGAAAAATGTTTTTCATTAAATGTTGCAAATGAGGTTTTTTCACCCTCTCCCTTCAAGCATCGACTCTGTGGTGTCCCTCCTGATAAGCAGTGTAAATATATCCTTAACTTTCCCACTGCTTGATCCTCTTTTCTCTATACCAGGTTCGCTCCAGATCTCTCCAGCGGCCTCCTCAAGCCACATTACCCCCTGAAATGTGGGACTTTAGGGTGGAAAAGCCCACCAAAATCATTGAGTCCAGCCATTCCCCCACGACTAAACCACATCCCTGAGTGCCTCATCTACTGATCACTCCCAGGGGTGGTGATTCCACCAATTCCCTGGGCAGCCTGGTCCAATGCTTGCCGTGCTTTGGTTCACCAAAGGTCAAGAAGAGGACGGATCTGGCTGCAGAGAGGGCAGGGAAAGCCCCATGAATCAATTCCCACGAGCCCCAAACACCTTAGGACACCTTGACTTTCCAGTTTGGGAGCTTGAACCTTTTTTTTTTTTCTCCTTTTTTGGTTTTCCCTTTTCTTTTTTCATCTCAGCATTTCAAGTGTAAGATTTAGTGCTAAACTGACAGGCTGAACTTGTAAAGTAACTGGCGAATCTTGAAAGAATTGTGGTTTTCCCCTTCCCCGAGGACGCTGCAAGTGCCACAGTTTTCCACTTTGGTGATAGATGGCACTCGCAGGCGAGCACTTCGGTATCGGAGTGCTAAAGCAGCCACAGGCCTGGTTCCTATCAAGAGTACATTTTGTCACACAGAAATTGAAACAGCATGGGCACCACACGCAGAAATGGCAAGGAGGATTGGACGTAAAATTCATTTTTGCCCCTAAAGGAAGGTGGTTTCTGCTGTCTCAGTTCGCAGGAGAGCCTGAGGATGCTCATTTCCTGGGGATTGCCCACTCCTATGTTTTACCTTCGGTTCTGGGGAGCAGTGAAATCGCAGTGAAATCAGGAAAAAAAAAATCGGCAAAACCCCAAAACAGCAGCTCCCCCTGCCCCCACAAGCTGAACCGAAGGAGTTGGTTTGATTGAAAGGGGATTATCACGTCAGGGACTCGTCTCGGCTTCTCAAGTCTTTCTGGAGTCCAAGAATTAGGAACAAATGTCGTAACCTGGGCACAGAACTTCTCTATTTTAAAGTAGTTATTTCCTTGAATAAATGCCTGTTAAGGACACAAACTGTGTCTGCTCAAAGCACAAATGTCCAAGGGGTGCACCCCAGTGTACTGGACCCATCTGAAGTCCCAATGAACCAAGACTTCTGAGACCTCGAGCACCTGTTTTGCTCTGTGTATTTAAAGAAACTGGCGAACCTCAGGGGAGAGCTGACTTTTTGGGGGTGTCTTGTGCTAAAACTGCAGTGAAGCTTCTTTGAGACCGCCCAAGGAATGAATTGCCCAAGGAAGTAGGAGAGTCCCCATCCCTAGAAGGGTATCCCAGGCATTTTGATGCAAAACTGACTGGAAAATTGTTCACCAAGAAACAGCACTTGATTTGGTGAAATATTGGGATTAAGGATGTTCTCCTAATGAATGAGGGATGTGTCACCCTTTCAAGCTCTTTGGATATCTCCTTTTTTCCTCAGAAAAGTAATCGTAAACACTTTTGGGTTTTACAAATTTCATTTCCCAGTAGTCCCGCGGCTGCTCTGGGTCTGAGGCTTTCCTGCCTTTGGTTTGGAAGCAACTGTTGCTAAGGGACATCCAGAAAGCCAGTGGGATGATTCCAAACAAAGGGATTACAGGCAGAGTCAGCTGGTGTTTTGCTCATGATGGGAACCAAAAAAAAAAAAAAAAAAAGGTAAATAAAAAATAAAAAGCCAGGAGCTGAAGAGCTCTTTTTGATAAGAATATATTTAATTTCTTTTCCCGCCGTGCACTTCCTAGACAACCTTGAGTCGTTCCCTGGGATCTGCCACCACCCCCTTGCCTTGGAGCGGTGGTCAGCGGGCGAAGAGGGCTGAAGGGGTTAAAACCCAAGTCCCACACAGAGCTTCTGCAACTCCCCTTGATTTGGGGGGACCCAACAGGATTTTAACCCATTTTGGGGGACCCAAAGGGAACTTTTTCCAGACCTCAGCCTGTGCCTAGAGCTGGATAACAGCAGGCATTTCATCGGCCTTGCAGGATCACAGCTCGCCTGTGAACCCCGGCCAAGTGAAAAAGGGCCAATTATGCCTTTTTTTTCTTCTTTTTTTGATTGGCTTAAGTCAGTATTTTTAGCATTTCTATTTAAACATAAGCTCAGAAATCAGAGCAGGTAATCACCAATTTCAGCATCAAGTAAATTATTGCAGCCCCACTATAAACCCACAGGGATTTGGGGAACAAAGTCATGAGGAATTCCATGCCAGAGCCGGAACAAGGAGCCCTGGGCTTGACTCTGAGGAAAGCGCAAGCTGGGCACTGCTTTAAAAAAACAGCAACTAGCATGGAACAAATTAAAAAGGGAAGCAACAAACTCCTCTGGGATTCCATAATCGCTTAAACATTCCTCTGGGACATCTGAAGCTGGGAGTGAAAGGGAAGGGGGGGTGGTAAAAAAGTGTTTTCTAACTTGGGAGGAATGTTAGCAATAAAAAAGGACCCGTACGGGTGTGCCACAGCCCAGATTAGTCACAGAGCAGATGTGCAGCCCCGACTTTTCCCGCCTTGTTTTCTCTCCTGCTTCCTTCCTCTCTCTCCTTCCTCTTCCTCGCTTCCACAGCAGTTCCACCTGCGGGATGGAAGCAGCGGGGAGGGAGCTGCAGAGCTGGGAGTGTTCGGTGTCTTAGGTCAGGCAAGGGAACAATTCCCCAAAAATCAGTTCTGGAGGGGCCCAGAGTGGAGGTGGGAGGGAATAATCCAAAGATAAACCATGTGTGAGTTTTATTTCGCTTTCTGCTTGCTGCAGGGAGCTCACAACGGGGCGCAAATAATGAATTTTGGGGGGTTTGCCTCTTTCTCATACCCATAGGATTCACAGGATCATCCCTTTCCTCTCTTTGAACCCCTTGGAGGAGCCACTGGGTGATGCCAAGTGACTCTGGGGTCAACCGAAATCATCTAAATTGGCCTAGACCAATTTTTACCTGCTTATTTAGAATGAAAATTGCTTTTTCTCCACCCGAGGAGGGAGGTCATCTGCTGCAAGGCCTCAAAAATTCCAGTGGGAGCCAAGGAACCCAAATCCCTGTTGTCTGTGAGCGTTTAATGTCCCCTTGGCTTGCACCCCTGTGTGTGTGTCAAGAATGCCAAGTTTGGGTTTATTAAAGGAAGAAAAGGGGAAGAAATAAAAAACCCCAAGTGCCCAGAGCCCGAGTGTGACATAAGGAGCCTTGAGGCAACTTTCATCATGTTTTTAATGTGGTTTCCTTCATCTCCCTGGCCTGTTTGCTGCAGCAGATTGGATTTAGATGATGTTTTTACCAGACCAATGTTAGGATGCTTCCCCCACCCCCATCAGCTCCACTACCCCATGGCTGCACCTAAGAAGAACAAAAATTCCAAAATTTATTCTTAAATGCACAGTTCTGAAGCACAGTGTCATTTTGTTCTCACACTAATTGCAATAAAATAAAAGCATTTGGCCTCATTACTCATCTCTGGAGGGACTGGAAATAGTTTGATCCCTAAAAGAAGTCCCAAGCCTTCAGAAACATAAAATCCCAATTTCAGCCTCAGATTTTGCATGTCCATCCCCAAAGGAAAAATAGGAAAACCCTCCTCATGCTGCAACAATGCTCATGATTTCCAGGTTAGGGTTTTTGCCTGAAAAACAAACACAGCAGAGCGACCTCTCCCAGCACTCCCTTGCTCCTGTGCCTGCTGCGTGTGCTGCATGTGCTGCATGTGCTGCGTGTGCTGCATGCATCCTGGATCCTGTGTGCACCCCCGTGAGCATCCCAGATCCCTGTGTGCATCTCAGATCCCTGTGTGCACCCCTGTGAGCATCCCAGATCCCTGTGTGCATCCCAGATCTCTGTGAGCATCCCAGATCCCTGTGTGCATCCCAGATCTCTGTGAGCATCCCAGATCTCCGTGAGTATCCCAGATCTCTGTGATCATCCCAGATCCCTGTGTGCATCCCAGATCTCTGTGTGCATCCCAGATCCCTGTGTCCATCCCAGATCTCTGTGAGCATCCCAGATCCTTTTGTGCATCCCAGATCTCTGTGTGCATCCCAGATCTCTGTGAGCATCCCAGATCCTTTTGTGCATCCCAGATCTCTGTGTGCATCCCAGATCCCTGTGTCCATCCCAGATCTCTGTGAGCATCCCAGATCCCTGTGTGCATCCCAGATCCCTGTGTGCATCCCAGATCTCTGTGAGCATCCCAGATCCCTGTGTGCATCCCAGATCTCTGTGATCATCCCAGATCCCTGTGTGCACCCCTGTGAGCATCCCAGATCCCTGTGTGCCTCCCTGATCCCTGCTGCACTCCCAAGCTCTCCCTGTCGAGCCTGGCTGTGGGCACGCAGATTATTTTTCCTTTCCCCCCATTAAGGAGCATTGACTCGTTTGCAAACCATTCCCACTGAATCCCATTTTTCTGCTGGACGGGGGGAGAGCAGGAGCGGTAGCTGGAACCTTGCAGATAGGCTGTGCTCAGCACTGGGCTGGCTTAAACCTCTTCTGGTGTTTATAAAGTGTGGGCCAGCAGGTTCTGAACCCCTCCTGTGGAACATGAGTGCCTGGGGCTTCTCCTTCAGGAAACCCAGGAAGTTGTGAAGGAGTTTTGGAGCATTTTCTGGATTCTGCAGATGGGAAAAGAGTTCCAGCAAAAGGGAAGCAGGGAGTGCAAAGGAAAACAGCCTGAAACCAGAACCAGGGTCTGCCCAGTGATGATTCAGGGGAGCGCTGGGAAGGAAATCAGCCTTGGAGGAGTTAAGTGAGGTGCAAGGGAAGATCCTCTGCCATGAAATCCCGGCAGGGATCCCGGGATGTCAAGTGGAAGGGAGCTGTGCTGGCCAGGCCTGCAGCGGAGCTTGCCCATGGCAAGGCATCCTTCAGGTCACCTCCAGAGGCTGATGGATTCCAAATCCAAGATTTCATTTCTGATAGGCTCTCCCCGACCTGATGGAGCTGGGGTGAAGTGAGGCTCTGTTGCTGCAGAAATTGAAGGGAAGTTCTTTCCACAGTGATTTCTTTTCAAGGCCACACCAACGTGGAAATGGGTGGCTCTGGCCAGACTGCAAGACGTGGGCAGAAATTTTTGCTGGCTCTTCAAAGGTTTTACAAAGGCCTGAGTATCCTCAGCTTAGTAATAAAGCCTCAGAGGAAATGAGGAGCTATTCAGGAGGGTCGGATTTGGGTGCATAGCAGTAACCTTTCCCAGTCCAGACCTGCACTGCCCTGTGGTTTTGAACAGCAAAACCATTACTCAAATGTGAGTGTGGAAAGCAGGAAATGGGGATTCCGAGGTCTAATCTGGCCAGCTCTGCTCAGCACTGGACAGTTGTGGCTCTGGGAGATCTCCAGGACAGGTGTTTGTCCTGCTTGGAGCCCAGCTGTGCTTTGTGAATCGGTGACTTGGCTGAAGCTGAGAAAAATGACCTCACCCAAGCAAACATTTCACCCAAGGTCTGCTCACCCCAGCTTGTCCTACAGCTCCAAAGCTTTCCCCCCATCCTTTTTAAGGTGAGGAGAGCTGGGTAAGCTGATGAGCAAAGATATTTTCATTGCTTTGCCTGTGGGAATTGGTAGATTTGGTGTCACACTTTTCTATTTGTCCGAAGGGCGCCTGAGCAAGGAGCTGACCTCCTACCTCATCTCCCTCCTGGTAATCCGCTGTTCACCTCCTGGTTTTCTCCTTCCAGCTGCCACCTTGGCTCACCCTCTGCAGTCACCAAGTGAGAAAATTGTGCTTACAGGAAAATTCCAGTTCTCTTCAGTTAGGAGGAAATCTTTGCTTCTTACCCACCAAAAAAAAAAAAAAAAAAAAAAAAAAAAAAAAAAAAAAGACACGGGATGCCAAAGATCCCAAGGAAAGTTCTGGAACTCCAGCAATTGTGCCAGTAGAAGGTGTTGATCCAAGGGCTGGAACCCCTCTGGAGCCAGGCTGGGAGAGCTGGGGGTGCTCACCTGGAGGGGAGAAGACTCCAGGGAGAGCTCAGAGCCCCTTCCAGAACCTAAAGGGGCTTCAGGAGAGCTGGAGAGGGACTGGGGACAAGATATGGGGGGACAGGACACAGAGAATGGTTTTAAACTGATAGAGGGCTGGGATAGATGAGATCTTGGGCAGGAATTGCTCCCTGGGAGGGTGGACAGGCCCTGGCGCAGGGTGCCCAGAGCAGCTGTGGCTGCCCCTGGATCCCTGGAAGTGTCCAAGGCCAGGTAGAACCTTGGGGTTTGGAGCAGCCTGGGATAGTGGAAGGTGTCCCTGCCCATGGCAGATGATCTTTAAGTTCCTTTCCAACCCAAAGCACTTTATTCTGTGCTCTTTCAAGGCAACACCAGGAAGGAAGCGAGGAGAGCACGTCCCCGGTGATGAACACGGTGTCAGATGCTGGGAGCCTGCCTTCTGCCGAGACAAAAGCCTTGGAATTTCCAGGCATGTTCGTCCCGTGCAGAGGCTGTCACCTGCAATAAATAAAACAGCTTTTTTAAGCAGAGAGCAGGTTGTGATGGATGAGGCGTCAGCTGTCGCTGCAGCCACAACTCAAGTGTTGGAAATGCCATTATGGAAGTGCTCGTAAAAGCTCAGGGGGGCTGGAAAACTCAGCTTCCTGTTTCTGTGCCTTCTTTTTGCACGCTGGACCTACTCTACTGTAAAGCACATAAAGAAATGCCTCGATGAGTTAATAGGAAAACAGGGTTTTGGTATATACATAGATCTTCCTGCAGCAGAGCTGGATGTGCAGAGTCCCGCGTTACTCACAGGGGCTGAAGCCATGGATAAACCATAAACTCCAAGCGCAGAGCTGAGGCAGAAACGGCTCTGAAAATGCTGGTGTGAGGCAAAGGAGCCAGTGGGATGAACAAATCCCTGTGCTCTGCTCCCTGAAGAAGGTTTCAGCAGCCCAGCTCCGCTCTGCTCTCCCAGAGCTGGGAGTGTGCAGTCCCTGGATCTCCTCCTCCTGAGAGCTCCTGATCCTGTGCTTGGCACATCACAGCAGAGCTATTCCCAGCTCTCCTGTCCCACTGAACAAGAGGGACTCATCTCCCCGTCCTTACCTTGCACTCCTCTACCTACAAAAACCCAAAAATCCCACTTCTGCCAGCAACTTTGTTTGGCAAGCCAGAGAGAATGCAAAGATCCTTTGTGATCATCAGCACATCTTGGCTCTGGAGCTTCTGTTTTGAGTTTTGGGGGATCTCATTGCTGCCCCAGCCCTGCCAGCCAAGACAGTGACTGTCACCTTAATAGCCACAGCCTTGCGCCTGCACTCCTGGGAATAATGCAGCAAGCAGGGTATCCTTGTGTATTTCCCAGGACGCTTTAATTTGTGCTTCTGGAGACAAATGATGCCTGAAATTGCACATTACAAGCCCAGCTTTCTGAGGTTTTTTGGTTTGTTCCTCTCTAAGTGCAGGTCTAACATCTTCTCTTTCCAACTGGTTGCCCCCTGTAAACCAGCAAGTGCCTTTTTACCTCACCGGCCTTCCAAAACATGCAATTCAAATGCCTGCCTAAGGCCCTCGTGGCTGAGCTCTGGGCTCTCAGTTCAAACGTGGAGCAGTGTCTATAAAACTTTTTATATCATCTCCAGTAATATTAGAGTCATATTCCCTTGACCATCCTTAGGAAAACAGCTCTTGACACACTACTGGGATGAAAGGAGGGGAACACATGGTATCAGTAAAAACGGAGTTAACAGAGCATTCCAAGCAATAACATTACACTACACGGTGTAGCAACAAGCCAAGAAGTAATAATTATTGGGAGTAAGTGGAATCCAGAGGTGCCCCCAGTGCTGCACTGTGCTCCTTTCAGTGCAAGAACCTCAGGCACTCAGCCATAACAGCCAGTCCCACTGCCAGTATCACGAAAGGTCAGTGGGGACTGACTGAAAGCCTCCCTTTTCCCCAGGGATTTGTGCCAGGGCTGCTGAGTGGATTTGGAGGTGTCCAGCAGGTCAAGCCCAGCAGGGCTGGTGCTTTCTTCTGATGGCAGATCCCTGTGGCTGCCTGAGATCCTCATCCTGGGCTCTGCTGGGCACCCCAGGGCCTTGTCCTGTTTCTCTGCTGGCTTCCCCTAGCAGGACCAGGCCCTGGAGCAGGAGATGCCCGTCAGGAAAGGATGCTGCTCCCGGAGGAGGTTCAGGGGGGTTGAAGCCGGCAGAGGGTATTCCCTGAAGATGTTACCCGGGACTTGAGATGGGAACCAGAAACGTCTGACCTTCTCTCATAAAATGAAAGAACACCCAGAGATGGAAGGGACCCACACAGAGACCAGCTCTTCCCCCCGCACAGGACAGCTCCAAGAATTCCATTCTGGGTCCCTCTCCTGCACGCAGCAGGGAGCAGGTGCTGCCTCTCTCCCATCACCACCTCCCCAGTTCCCCCAGTTCCTGCCCCACCTTTTGGCCCAGCCTCAAGTGGTGGTCACCCTGCAGAGCTCTGGCCCATCTCCATGGACAGCAGCCCCCAGGCCCCTTCCTGAGCCCCCAGCGCTGGGATGGAGAGCCCCATCCTGCCACAAGAGGGGGAATCAGAGGGTTCCCCCTTCCCTGATCCCTTTTTCCCATGCCCTTTCCTGATTCCCCCTCCCCCCAGTCACAATTTCCAGAGGGGATGATCCTCCTGTGCTGGCCCGTTCCTCAGGAGGAGAAATGGGGGGCTTATGCCTCACCCCTGCTCTCCAGGGCCAGGGGGTCCCTCAAAAACCCCCTCTTCTTCCAGAGCCCTGATGGATAACAGAGCTTTCTACTCTTCTCTCACCTGCCCACTCCCATCCTGCCTCTAATTTCCCCCTCTTTAAGCCTCGATGCTGTTTTTATCCCACTTGGCAAAGACCAGAGGGGTTCGGTGGTGGGTGCCTGGGGGGAGCCAGGAATGCGGGGTCGGGATTCGCAGGGCACAGCAAACCCACTTGGCAACTCCTCCATCACCCCCCTCCTGAGACGGAGCCATGAAAAACAACTTCCTGTCAATAAACAGGAACAAAAGCTTGGAAGCATCTTCAAAGTGATGAGTTATGTTGAAAATATGTTTCAGGGCACTTCGAATGTTCCTGTAAACTGGAGGGAAGTGATTGTTCCTGACGCTTTGGCGTTGGAGGGGAGTTTATAAATACCCAGGTCTGCATGANGATACAGTTCCCATTGGTTTGCACAAGTGAAAACACATGCTGGAACCTCAGCCAGCCGTGCTTCTTGTTATTTTGATGAGAAATTCCATAATTAGTGGCAAAAAATAAAAAGAAGCCACACTGCAAGTGAAAGAAAACCCCTTTCTCCCCTTTCCAGCATGTGATGGATACATCAAAGGGGTGTGGTGTTTTTACAAACAGATATTACTTGACAGGCTGGGATGTTCCTTAATCTGTTTGCTTGAGGGAACTAAAGAGAAACATCCAAACAACAAAACAACAAAACAACAAAGCAACCAAATAAAAATGACAGGTTTTTTTTTACTTAAGGAGTCCTTGTCTCCCCACCTGTGGTTCATTTGTCAGCAGTTAAATATCATTACAACATTAACAGCCAATCCCAGAGCAGAAGAGATGGGCTTTGTACAGCCATAAA
>WBMY01005984.1:178880-194171 GCA_013397315.1 Donacobius atricapilla
AGGGAAGAAGGGAGGAAGGGAGGAAGGAAGGAAGGAAGGAAGGAAGGAAGGAAGGAAGGAAGGAAGGAAGGATTCACGCTACAGGGAGCAGAGTTTTGCTCTGTGTGCCATCTGGAGCAGGAAGCATGCCTGGCAGTTCCTGGAGCTGGAATGAGGAAGAGTGGAAGAACAGGTTTGCAGTTAAATATCTGGGATGAGGTTTGGAAAGACCCAGCTCCGCCCTTGGCTTTGCCCCACACTTCTCACATTGCACTGGACTGATCTTTTCTGTTCCTGGTTCCTTCTGGATTCTTCCTCCCCTAAATGTTCAAGGGAAAAGACTCTTTCCAAAATATTCTTCCAAAGGGTGGCGTTACTCCAGACTTGCTGGTCTTGGAAGCAAAAGTCCAAGGAAATGCTTTGGAAGACCTCTGACCCCACAGCCTGTCTGGCCTCATGCCTTATGCAACAGTCACCACAAGCCTTTCTCAATAGCTGGGAAACAGTTGGGATTTCCCTCCTGGAATTTCCCAGTAAAACCAAGGACTGACCCCAAGCTGTCGCACTGTATCCCTGCTCTGCAGCCAGAGCATTTTTTTTTCCTGTCTGACAAAACACACCAAGTTGTGGAGGAAGGGGAGACCTCTGTGGATGAAAAGCCTTCCCAAAACCCCAGTTTTGGAAAAGGTCTGCTCACTTCTGACCATCTCCAGGGATGTTCTGGCTGAGTGTTTGCCGTGCCAGAGATCCTATAAGAAACCCCAGGAACCAGCTGCCAAGGCCTGGATGGCTTCCATTTCTCCCCTGGGCAGCAGGATGCTAATTGCCCTCTGCTAATGATGTCTGCAGGAACTCATGAGGGGCTGCTCTGGAAGAACCCCAGCTCCATCTCTTTGCTTTAACAGGGAACTCAGGAGATGTGTGTGTTTTAAACGACCCAAACCAGAGTACACAGAGCGGGGCTGGGGTCCCTGCCCATTTCTTTTGGATATATCCACTAAAGATCTCATCAGTTCCTATTCCTGAAGTTCATACCACAGCACAGCCAACCCAAAACCATGGAAAGTACAATTTATTTGGAGAGCAAAAAGGGCCTCTGGATCTGCAGCTGCTATAAACTCACAGGAGACATTTTTTTAACAATAAGTGGGAAAGTCTCATTAATTTTGCCTGCCAGTTTCTGAGCTTTTGGGGTATTCCAGCATCTGCCTCTGTGAAGATTAGAAATCCTGTTTCTGTGAAGGCTGGGATCCTTTTCCCAGCAATAAAAAAACAGAGGTTATTTTTAGTGGAGGGTTGAACTTGGGGTCAAGAGAAAACAGGAGATAGATGGGAAATATTGGTTAAAGTCATTATGGGAAACTCCTGTGAGATGAACCTGCACTTGTTCCCGAGGTCTGCCTTTCCCTGGTCTCCATAGGTTCTAATGCCATGGATTTGGTGTCTGTGTGGAGCTGAGGGGGATTACCTTGTCCTTGGACTTGCCCACTGTGAGATGGGATCTTCAGAAAGGTCAAAGAATCACCAACCGCTGCAGCTCTGACCACTTCCTCTCCTTGCAAAGGACTCCCAGACTTCTCCAATCTGCTTCCAAGAGGAAGCTGAGGGGTGCTAAATAGATTTATGGAGAAGAAGAGCACTCCAAACACTCTGAGATTGCTGTTTCTGCTCATTTGCCGTCTTTTCAGCATTTTAAACAGGAACAGTCCTATTACAAAACTGAAAATTCCGCTTTTTCCTTGGGAAGAAAGCTTTGATTTACACATTTTGCATTAAAATCCCCATGGAATTCTCACTCTGTCAAGTTAAAGGGAGATGATAAATTTCAAATGGCAGAGCTGGAGATCAAACAGGGGAACTCCTGGTTCCCTTCGCTTGAGCAGGACCTCAAAAGCAGTTCCTGGAACACTCTCCACAAGAGACTCTTGGGCACGTGCTGATTGTCACACCCTGAGGGGCCAGGAGGTCCCCTGAGAGGTGCAGTCCGGCCACAGCTGCTGAGATTGGGAGACCCCCATCCCTTCTTCCAGCGGCCCAAGGCTGGCACACTGACACAGGGAGAGCCACTCAGGCAGGCCTGCAGGCCCTGGCAGAGGTCTGCACATCCACAACATCCCAGGGTTTGGCTCCGAGGTGAGAGCTTGCTGAAAACCACAAGCTCTGCCAGGAAAGAGCTGCCTTCATTCTCTCTCTGTTTATTGAGCACTTTTCCCAGGCATCTCCACTTGACAGCTGTAACAATGGGAATCTGCCTTTGAATCACTGTTAGCACCGAGGGTATCCCAGATTGGGTGGGGATTGGGACAGTTTGAGTTTCCTTTGATGAAAATGAAGGTGGTGCCATTGGATAACACTGACCTGTAGGGTACTCAGATGTAAATCTCTGGTTGGGAGGCTGTCTTGGGTTCAGTGCAAGATGTATTCCAGTACCATCTATTGAAACTGGTTGGTGAGGTGTTTCTTTCTTATCTCATCTATGGCCCATTCCTCATGGCTCCAGGGGGAAAGGGGGAGGGTGCCTTCTGTCAATGGGACAGCTGTTAAAACCAGGCGGGGCTGTGTTCTTTATCTCTTCCAGGACCCATCCTCCCTTCAGGGATATCCGCTGTGGAGGGGCCATTAAGGATCGCTGCGTGACTGATAACGTTACATCATCCACTGGGAGATGCCCCACTCCGGGGGAGGAGCCAAGCATTCCTACCTGGATAAAATCTGAGAGTCAGAAGACCAGCACTGCCTGTTTCCACTGGATTCCCAGAGGAAGACCAGACCCATCTTGCCACCACTGGACCCTTCTACAGGATCATCTCTGCTCCAACAGAACCACATCTGTCCCTCCAGGAGGACTTAATTGGACTGCTACCAACACCCTCACCCACAGGGTGTTCAGGTCAGGTTCTGACTCTGTCAGTGTTTTTCTCTTTTGTTTGTCTGCTTTTTTGTACTACTACACTTTTATTTTTAATATTCCTAGTAAAGAACTGTTATTCCTATTCCTATCTCTTTGGCTGAGAGCACCTTGATTTCAAAATTATAATAATTCAGAGGGAAGGGGTTTACATTCTCCATTCCGAGGGAAGTTCCGGCTTTTCCCCAGCAGACACCTGTCTTTCCAAACTAAGACAGAGGCACAGGGAGCGCCTCCACTGAGCAACAGAGCAGGAGCTGGATATTCCAGGCAGGCGCTGCTGGGCTGGAATATAAGCCTGGGAATCAGAGTGATGTCATTAGACCTTGGGTGTTCATAAACCACTCCATCACTGCCCTGGTGGTTTGAGTCTGTGTTGGTTGTGGCTTCTCTCGTTGGAGCTCTGTGGTGTGGAACCACCCCCGCGTCCCTCCGAGAGCGGTGTGGCCGCAGCTGGGAGAGCCTGGCTGACCCCTCTGCCCTTGCTGGGAGCCCCACAGGGCTCCTACAGAACCAGCCGGCCAGCGGAAATCACTGCCACCACAACACAGACAAACCACATCCATGTCTGTCCACCGCTTTTTCCAGAATTCCTGGATTCCACTTGCAAATGAAAAGAAAAAAAAAATCCAATTTGGGTTGTTTAGTAACACCAGAAAGCCCTCAATGTACCAGTGAGAAGGAATGAGTCCTCCAGGACCAGACGTGGACATTGGGAATGCCCCATGGCAGAAGCAACGAGCCCATTTCCCACTTACCTTCAAAGCCTAGTTGGGGTCCAATTGTATCTGATACTGTGGCATGGAATAATGTCTGCTTGGGAAAGCTGGGCTATAGTTGGCTGAAGAAAAGAAAAATATCGTTCAGATATTTTATAATCCAAAAAACATGGTCTCCAATGAGCTTTTTCCAAGCACATTAGTGCTACAGCCATTAATAATCATGGAGCTCAAAGAAGGAAAAAAAATCAGCTGGAAGAGAGTTGAAAGGGAAACCTATTAAAATAAAAAAAGCAATTTCCCAAAAATATATACAGCTTCATTTCCAATTTTTTTTTTCTGGGTTTTTTTGGGTTTTCGGTTTTTTTTTTTTTTTTTTTAAGAGTTATTTTTTGCTGTAACTAAAACTTTCAGTGACCTAACAGTCCTTTTAAAAGACAGCTGCAGGGAATAAAATGGGCCTGTTTTGTTCCTCTTGCATTGTTCCTAACAGCGGGACCCATTCCCCCTTGTCCTGATTGAATGCTTCCCAGAGTGTCTAGACATGTCACCACCACTGCTGAGGAGCCAGGAGATACCAGGGCTCATCCCTGGATGAGCTGGGAAGGCCCCTTATCTGTCCTCCTCCCCATGGAGAGTCTCTCCAAATCCCAGACTTGGGTGAAAACCCAGATTGAGATTTCTAAAAATATCCTCTGCGTTGTTCATTTTTAGGTTGTGCTGGGGTCATATTTTCCATGTTCCAGCATGGGAAGCTGAGGTTTCTGCAGGAGAATACAACTTCCCGAGCAGGAATTTGGAGCCATCACCCTGTGCCTGATGACCACAGACCAGAAGGTCATAGGATGAGCTGTCTTATCCCTCCCCAGCCTCTCACATTCCCGCAGCCTGGGACAGCTTTCCGTGCCTTCCAGGGAGGCTCCAGGTGCACGTACCTGGCCCAACGCTCCAGGTGTTCCCAATATTTACCCTTTGTGAGATGTTTCACCCCAGTTTCCACTGCTTTGTCCGACTCTCACTTCACAGCCACTCCTTGGCGTGGCAGTTCCTTGGCCTTGGAATGTCTCCAGCTGGTATGAAGTGCTGGTCCAGTCCCCGCCTTCCTGCCAAAGGTTGTTAGCTCATAGCTCATCTCCAGTCACGCCCTTGGATCCCAGAAATCCCGTGTACTAAGGATAGGAAGGCTCTTGCCGGCAATCCTGAGAGCACTTGAGGCAATAGGAGTGCTTCCCAAATAAAAAATGACAGGGATAATAATAGCCCTTATCCCTGCATCCGCCCTCTGAAGCACCAGGGCTTGGCCAGAGCCTGTCATCTGCCAATTACAATCTATTTCTGCCCCGTGCAGAGGGATCTGGCTGGGATTCCTGGGACTGGGCTGCTAGCATGACTCATTCCCAGCTGATTGCTCAGTGGCTTCAGCCAGGTGCTCCTGGGACTTGCTGTCCTCATCTGCTTTCCACAAGGAATCGATGTTTCAGGGGCAGGAGGAGGAAAGGGAAGGGTGGTGAGGAGCACATCCCTCGGCGTCCTCTGCCCAGAAATTGTCCTGTGTGAGGGCTCAGAGGTCTTCCAGAGGTAAGGGTGGGAAAGACAGGGATGGAAGTCCTCAGTGTGGGTTTCTGTTGTGCTGACGGAAAGATGGAGACACAAAAACGTCAGGGACCCAATCTCAAGGATCCACAAGATTCCTTGAAGGATTTCTTGTGGACCCCTCAAGGATCCACAAGATTCCTTGAGGGATTTCCTGTGGACCCCTCAAGGATCCACGAGGTTCCTTGAGGGATTTCCTGTGGACCCAAGAGCCAGAGGCAGGATGAGATGGAGGAATGACATCCATGGCAGGGTCTGGATGATGAGGCTGGCTCTAGAATTGCAGGATTCCCTGTGGGAAGGCACAGACAAGGCCCAAAGCTGTTCCCTTCCTCAGGAAGCACAGGACTGAGCAGTAGGGCCTTTTTCTGCCCTAAGGATGATCCCCGAGGAATGTCCAGGAGCAAAGGCCTGCACCAGTGTCCATGGACTGCATGTCCATGTTCACCATGTCCACCTTCCAGAGACATCACTAACATCCATGGGCTCATCTCCAGTGCAGAAATGCTGGCTCCTGCTGCCTGTGGTCATCTGGGCCTGGAAGGGCAGATCCATGAGTATAAAAAGGGAGGGAAAACTCCCTTTAACATGTGAGAGGTGAGAGCTCCAGCCCAGGACCCTCCCGCAGGGGGACCAGAGGGGTGAGGAGGGATATTCTCCCCCATCAAGCATGATGGCAGTGGGACCCCTGTCCCACTGGTGTCCCACAAGCTGTGTTTTCCAGCACAACCTGGAGCAGAGGGCTTGGAAATGTGGCCTAGGGGGGAACTGGCTCCAGCAGCATCACAAAACCAGCAGTGTTTTCCAAATTCTGTGGTAATTCCCAGCTCATGGACAGCCATCAGCAGGACTTTGCAAGAAATGAGTCGTGGATAATCCTTCCAGCTGTTGTTATCCCATAGGTGGTGGGGGCAGAGAGGCACCACCATTGCACAGGAGATGGAAAATGAGGAAACTTCCCTGGTGCCTCTTCAAACCCGGCTCCTTTCATTTTTTTCTTTTTCCGCACAAAATAGATGCTGCAGGTGACAAACACCAGCTGAGCAAGGAGGGCAGGGGGATGGAGGGGAAGCCCGATGCCCCAGAAAGTTGGTGCTGGTGTTGGTATGCAAAAGGCAAAGCTGAACCAAGACCACGGCAGGCAGAGGAATGAAATGTGGTCCTAATTACTAGCTAACTATCCCACATTTCACAAGTCGTTTTAATGGCCCAAATCGATTCCTTTCAAGCTCAGAGCCAGTGCTGGAGCGATAGGGATAGAGTTCTCTCACAGGGGGACATGTGGTGCCAGAAGCCTGCTCTGAGAGGAATATTGTTATCTGAAATGACATTAATACATCCTGCTATTCCCTCACGCCGGATCATGTGCTGGGAGGGGACCGTGCTGTTAAAATGTCAGCATTCAGGCAGCATCTCGGCACAGTAGCTGGTGCTGAGGGGTCAGGCAGGCAGCCCTGGGAGTAATCCCTATTGCCCTGGGCAAATCCAGACCCTTCCCAGGAGCCAGATGCTCCATCCCTGCTCCCTCCACCCGTGCTGTGCTTCCAGGTGAACTGGAGAAGGGATGGGTGGCACTGGTTTGGTCCAGGGGGTTTTTTCCCTCCACTGTAATTCCTCTGTGCCCAGCAAAACGCTGCTCCATGATAATGACAGTTCTCACAGGAGATCATTGCTGCTTTTCCGTAGCTTCTGGACACCTCACAGTAATAGGAAACAAGCTACGGAAAGCTCAATAAGAGGCAGCTGCTGAAACTTATATTTTTAAATGTGCCCTTAAAAATAGAATATTTTTCCTTCCCCTTGAGTTTTATTGGACTTTAACTGGAGAGTTGTTAGACTGAGTGAATGCTCTCCCGACTTCACCTGCCTAATGAGTGTCTCTGCTCTGATCTTGTGGCTTGGCTGCTGAGGAAATAAATCAGCAAAGGCAAAGGAAACATCAGCTTCAGGTTTTCCTACTTACAGGAAAAAACCCCACAGCACAATGAAACAAATCCCATGTTTATTATGCACAGCACTGGTGTATGGGGAAGCAGTTAAAGGTGTGATGGTCTCTACTGCTCTGTTACGTGGCTGCTCTGCAGAAAAAACTTGGGGTTTGGAGATGTTTTCCAAGCAGGACACCAAATTTTTTAGCTCCCGTCATTGCCTTAGTTTCTCACAAGCAAATTCATGCCTGGTGCAGCCCAGTTGGGAAGGATTTGGCCCCCGGAAGGCTCCAGGCCAGATGCTGCTGTTCCAACGCCATAACTGGGAGAACAAGCCTGGTTCCCTGCTGGAAGCTCGTTCCGTGAAGCCAAGGGCTTTGCTCTCTCCTCTGATGTGAGTACCTGACACATTGTCAGCGCAGATGACCTCATATCCCCCTCCCCACTCCCCTCTCCTGCTTTTCCACTCCATCTCCTCGGCCTGACTTGGCTCGTGTCTCTCCGGTTTGTCCGGAGCTGGATGAGCTCATGGATGTCAGGAATGAGCTGTGCTGACACCCCTGCCTGGGTAGCACAGCCCAGCATGTGCAGAATCTATTCCTTCCCCAAGCAGCAGCTTTTAACACACCACGTTTAAGGCTTTACACTGAATTTTCAAGCCTAAAAGGCTGCACGGAAGGAGATGCACCAACTCTTTTATCATCATGGAACGGTTTGGGTTGAAAGCAACCTTTGGAGTTCATGAAGCCACGAGCAGGGACACCTTCAATTAGATTTTTTTAATGCCTCATTTTCCTTGCCCATAAGTGGGATATATGAGCATATTTTCAGTCCCAAGCTGCCTGAGCACAGGGAGGTTTAAAGCAGGGCACATGTCGCCATTTGGAGCACACTGCTTCGTGCTGTGCCTTGGCTGGGCTCGTTTCCACCCACTGCTCACTGTAATGGTTATCTGAGGGAAATCTGGGATATGCTGGGATCCAGTTGACAGGGAACTCACCTGGGCCCTACTGAGCGAGTTCGTTGTTTCATTTGGGTCTCCTCATCCATTCCTGAGCTCTGGTTGTCAACACCCGGCAGAGGGATGGAGGCAGCTCTTGGCTGGGGAATAATGCCTTCATTTGGGAGGGGAAACCCACCTAATTTTGGGAAGTGTTACCCTGGCTCTTCTCAGGGACACGGATTTATATTAAATGACAGTCCATCCTGCACTGCACTGTCTCCATTACACCCTACAGCTGTGCCAAAGTGCTCTCCTCTTCCCAAATCCCACGGCAGCAGCTTTTCCACCCAGGGCAGCAACATTTATTGCAGCCAAGGAGAAGTACCACATATCCAACACATCTCCTTTCAGCCCTCATGCCTCCCAGGGAGCTCCTATCCCACCCTAGGGATGAGATGTGTCTCCCACCACCTTCCAGAGCTTGCAGCCAAGGCTGTCTCCCTTGCTCACAAGCTTCATCAAGGAATCATTGGAATCAGAGAGCTCTCCCGGTGGCCAAATTTGAACTCCCAAGTGGAAAACTCAATAAAATCATGTGCTCCTCGCCAGATGTGCTGACAAAATCCATGAGGATATTGAATTGAATTTCCCCTCAGGACTCTGCAGAGCAGAGGGATCGCTTCTGGGGAGAAATACCAGCTCAAGGACATCCCAATGAAACAAAATGGATTCTTGACCAGCTTGGAGCCAAAGTCAGGTGGACAAGCTTAAGTCAGATTTCTCAGCTCAAGACGAGGTTCAGTTTTCTAAAAATCAACTCTCAGATTCCAGACCAAGGAGATGAAAGCTCTGGGATTCATTTGACAGAGATTTCTTGCAAAACTCCTGAGGAACCTGATGTGCAGCAAACCAGATGTCCCCTGCAGAACTCATGCGTGTGAGGGGTTCCCAAGCCAAATTGAATTGAGATGTTCTCCAAAAGCCCAAACAAAGTGATGGAAAAGGTACAATGGGATGCAACTCAACAGGATGTTCAGCTCCCAGGCTGATTGTTCCTGCCCAAGCTGTCTTGGTCAGAAAAGACAGGTCTCTGCTAGGGAGGGCAGGACCTCCCTTTGGAATGGAGAATTTAAACCCCCTCCCTCCAAATTATTAAAACTTTGATATTAAGTCAGCTCTCAGGCCAAGATATGGGGATAGGAATAACAGCTCTTTACTCGTATGTATAACAAGGCAAACAAACAACAACTAGAGCATTAATGATAAACAAACCCAGGAACCTCGAGGGGCTTTTGTTTCACAAAGCCCGGGGCAGTCTGGTCTCGGTGCAGGGCTCCCAGAGCACCAAGCTGGAANAGCCCAGGGGCTCTTTGCTGAGAGTTCATAAATGCTAATCTGTGAAAAAGTTTAAAGATCAATGTCAGACTCATGAATTTATAGGAGGCTGTGATGGAAATGATTGCTGGGCCTGAGAGAAGACTGAGCAGGAAACAGCCTTCCAGCCTCTGATGCTATTTTCGGGAGCAAAGAAGTAAACAATAGCAAAAAAAAAAAAAAAAAAAAAAAAAAAAAAAAAAAAAAAAAAATCATATTCTGATGTGGTGTCAATGTCAAGTCGAATTAAAATTTGACCCAAACAACCAGCTGAAATCTGCAGGGGGAAAAAAGACTCTTTCAGATCACTTCTGTTGCTTCATCTAATTTTTTTAAACATCTTCTTCAGTAAAAATAAAATTATCTCACGTTCTATAGACACCAGGAATATTATTTTTGAAATTAAAGATGCAACATCTCAGTAATTTGGAAACAGTAAATGCCAGGTGTCCAGAACCCCTGTTTAAAAGTCTTTAATGGAAAAAAGTTTCATTTTCATCAAATCTGTTAAGAACAAGTAGGCAATGCTTCTTGGAGGAGAAAAAAAATAAGTATTTCTTCGATATTTTTCAATCCGTGACCAGTTTTCCTGCTACTCTGGTGTGAAGGCCCTGCTCCATCAGCTGTTTGCCAGCCTCCAAGGGGTTGAGAGGTGTTGGAGAGGATGTCCTGCTGAGGAGGACACAGCTTAACCCCTTTTTGGGACCAATTCTCTGCTGGAAACTCCGGCCTCCTTTTCCCCATGTTTTTGCACTTTGCCTAATTTAGGTGCTTTTCCCACCACAGCCATTGGAAGGTTGATTGACTATTGAGAAGTGTCACATTTTTTTTAAGCTTTAAATTTTTTTAAAGATTTATCAGAGGTATCCTTGGTTTCTTTGGCATCATCCTGGCTGGCTGCAGGCACCCAGTTCATGGACATGTGTCTGGAAGCACTGGTGGCAGAGCAGGCAGGCCAGGAGCATCCTCCAGTACAGCCAGATGTTCAAAGCTTGCTGATTAGCATTTTTAACAGCAATCCCTCAATCTCAGTCTCTCCCCTTCTCCTCTGCACCCCACTCATTCAGTTAAAATGATTCTGGAAACCTGGATCAATTATTCCCAGATTTCAGGTGCTGACATCATTCCTTGTACAGCTGCGAGCACAGCGTTAAATCTGTTCACTTTTTTAGGTTAAAGTGGTTGTTATGTTCTGTGTTTCAGCTTCATGCCTGACGCAGTCTGTCACACACACACAAACACACACTCACACTTTGATCAGAAGGCAGGAACTAAAACTCTACTTTATTTGAAAGTCCGACTCCAATATATATCATATCTACAAAAGGCCAGGGATTGGGGAAGAAGGCTGACACCTCTCCCCATCCCGTTGGTCAGGACAACTGTCCATCAGCTGTCCATAGCTCTAAGAGCAGGAATGTAAACTACCTTGAAGTTATGATAAACATTTGCCAGTGTTTACAGACCAGAGTGTGAGAAAGAACCCAAAACATGAAACTGTGAAACAGAAGAGAAGGCTGAAAAAATCAGGGCGACACATGCCTGGCCTCAAGCTCTGAACCTGCAGTGCCCTCATTTCCAAGAGCATCCTGCTCCATCCTTGTGCTTGGCTCATCCCTCTGCAATGGGCTGAACCAAACCTCTGGGGCACAGCACACTCAAAAAAGTGTCAAAACTGTGCCCAAACCTTCCAGATTTGTGGAGTTATTTTCCCCCTCTGCTTTCAAGCTATTGGAGTTGAGTGGGAAATTCCCTTCAGAGTATAAACTGTTCCCTGAGTGTGAAAAAACCACAGTTTCCCAGCTTGAGGATCAAACTTCCACATTTTTGTGAAAAATAGGAGCCCAAAAAGCTGAGCTATCTGGACACCCATGGGAGAGCTGAGTCCTGAACCATTATCCTTCTCCAGGAAGGGATCTTATCCAGGATTTACCTGATCTGGTAGGTCCTCAAATAGCCAAGGGCTCACCTGGACAAGGCCCCTTTGAATTTGCAGGAATTGTATCAAAGTGAGCTGCTGAAGGATTTTCCACTGTTGGCTTAAGGAGGGAGACACCCAAATACCCCTTCCATGCTCAGAAGTGTTTTCCCAGGCAGAGACACTGCAGGAAAACACAAGCTGTGGGTTTGCCTTTCCTTTTCAACTAATAATTAATCTCCTTCCCAGGCATTCAAATGTCCAGCTTGGCAGCAGGGAGGGAGCAAGATCTTTTTGGCAGGAGGTATAAATCAGCAGGGCCCTGCGTGAAAATAAAGCTCTGATGTTTTAGGGAAAGAAATCTCTCTTTTCCTGAACTGCTTCACTGCCATGGGATGCTGTGGTGTGCCACAGAGGCAGCCTTGGGCAAGCCAAGATCAGGGAATCAGGGAATAGTTTGGGTTGGAAGCGACCTGAAAACCCATCTCGTTCCACCCTCTGCCATGGGCAGGGACACCTTCCACTGTCCCAGGTGGCTCCAAGCCCCACCCAGCCTGGCCTGGAACACTTCCAGATGTCTTGGTTGCTCCTGCCAGAGGCTGGTGGAGAGGAACCAGCACATCCTGGAAGCAGCATGGCTCCAGCAGAGGTACCTGGTGGGGGATTTTGGGCTGCGGTTTGGAAGCTGCTCCTGGTTCTGGCTAGTGTGAGTGGAGGCTTTGCAATCCCATCAGGTGCCTGATGCAGAGGATGGATGCTCCTCTCTTGGTGCCTCTGGTGGAGCTGGTGAGCATCCCCTTCAGGCTTAGAAGCCTAAAATTTGGGAAAGAGGAGACAATTCTTTCACCCCTCAGTTTCCTGGGAGGTGTCCCATGGCAGGGGAGTTGGAATTAGATGATTTTTAAGGTCCCTTCCAACCCAAACCATCCGGTGTTTTTTGGTAGAGTGATTTGAGCATGGAGGTGGTTTTTCACCATGAGGAGGGTTCCTTCAGCTACTTCTTTTTTCAATTATAATTGGTTTTAGATTGGTCCCAAACTGCCAGGTGATTAATTGCTGGTGGGATGGGAGGAAAAAAAATAAAGGAATCCTGCAAATTTGAGAAGGCACAGGAGGCTTTGGGGAGGGAAGGGAGGAAAGGTGTTCCATGCTACAAAGCCAAGGAGGGGAATTTGCCATGCAAATAATAATGGGGTTTTTTAATGGAAGGTGCTGGAGCTGTGAGAGCTGGAGGGAAAAACAGGGAAAATGGGATTCACAGCCAGGTCAGCCACAACATGGCACTGGAGTGAGCTGTGGGGGAGAACCAAAGAAAAACCCCAAAGTTTCAGGTGGAAGGAGAGATGTCTAATGAAAAGATGGGTGGAAAGACTGGAAATTAGAGAAAACAGCAGTTTAGAAATTGTGAGTGACACCTTGGAGAGAGTTGTGGGAGCTCACAGGCATGACTGTAGAAAAGAAAAGGTCAGTGGGTGTTGTGGATTATAAATATATATATACACACAGAGATGTACCCTGATGGTGGCACATCCACTTTCTCACCCAGTCCCAACATGCTTGGGAAGGAGTTTTTAGGAGAAACACCAGCAAGGATCCTTCCCCCAAGGCATGGCACACATTTAATCCCCAAGTCTGCAGCCAGAGTCTACAAAACTCCTTACAAATGAGGGGAAAATAATGCGGCTGGAACAACCAAATTTTTCCTCATTAGCCTTTCCCTCATTCTCCTGATCTTAACAAAACGAAACAAAAACCCAAAGAAAAAAAAAACGAAACAAAACAAAAAAATTGGATAACTGGCCTTTCTTAGAAATAACTTCTCCAGATGGAGGTGGACGCGCTGTGCAAGGATGGTTGGATGAGCTGGTGGCATGAAGAGTCAATCCAAAGGATGGAGCTGGAAAAAGAGAGGTTTTTCCTTGTCCAGTGCTCAGCTGGAAGAGATTAATTGATGCTGCCATGCAGGGGATTGGAGAAGGGGCTGTTTATGGCCAAGCCTTGATCCAAGGGTGGCCTGGGATCGTGGACAGTTCTGGGACAATTCCCTCCTACAGCCAACATGTGAGCAGCTCTGGATGTCCAAGCCATAATTTTGGCATTACAGCAAGGGCTGGATCTGTTCAGGCTGGATCCCAGCACCCTGGCGGCTCAGTCCAGGTCAGGGACAGCTGACAGCATTCAGACACAAGGTCCCCGAAGCAGAAGGGCTGGTTTAGTCCTAGGAAAAAACCAAATGTGTCGAGAAAATCCCATCGTGAATCCCTGTAAGGGGCGCCTTTAAACCCGAGTCAACAAACACAGACAGGTCCTGATGGAAATGCATCCCGGCCGGACAGGTCTGGATCCCATAACTGTAAAGGTGTTTTATTTCCTGGAATTCTGACATCAAAGGGGGGATTTTCAAGACAAATAGCTGCTATTTTCATTCCTCTGGAGAAATCATATGATGTGATTGACAATTAAGATCAGAAAAAGGTTTGATGGGCAAAAGATCAGGAAATAAATCCCGCCACACCACCAAATCCAGGGCCGTTATCAAAAGCTATTCCTCCCTACTCAGCACTACGAGGATCACAGGAATGTGGGACCTAATTTAGGGGTAGTTTTTTAGTAACACTTACAGAGGATTGGGGGAATTTGGCTTAGTTTTACCTGCTCCAAAGCTCCAAACTCCAAGCGGGCAGAGCTTGAGTGAAGGAGCAGATTTTGAGCCAGATTCCCAAACGATGGCACAACGAAGACATGGGATTGAGGGATACCCTCTGGACATTTTAACTCTTTGGGGCCAAGATATTTTTCTGCATATCAACACCTCCTTCCATCTAGATTCCTCAGTGGATGGAAAAGTTGCTACACCAGGGGAAAAAAGGGACAATTTAAGACTTCATTGGTAAGTGGCACTGACAAACATTTTGGGGAAACATGGTTGAGAGCTGTGATTGCTCAGGGATGGTAGGAATGAGGCAGAGGGGGTGATACCCACCACAGCCATCCCAAAAATCCAGCAGGGTTAGCAGGCCTAGGACTCTACACCTGAGCCTTGTGTCCACCATTCTCTGTCCACCGGGGAGCCTGGGCTGGATTTGGCATCGATTGACCTTTTTCCTCCAAAGAGAAAATGTTTTAGTTCCTGAGATCATTGCATTTCTGTGTCACAGCCACACAGGCCAGGCTTCTCTGGCAACAGGCAAAGGCATCTGGTTTGTTTTCCCTAGGAAAGCCCAATGGTGTGCAGGAGGACAGCTTGGGATGCGGGGTTGGCTCTCCCCGGCGGGAACCCACAGGTGGTGCTGAGTCTGGAGGTTTGGAAAAGAATCCAGCCATGGGGACATGGAGTCAAAGGGTCTCAGAATGGTTTGGGTTGGGGGAGACTCTGAAGTTCATCCACTGCCACCCCTGCCATGGGCAGAGACACTTTCCACTGTCCCAGGCTGCTCCAAACCCCAGTGTCCAACCTGGCCTTGGGCACTGCCAGGGATCCAGGGGCAGCCACAGCTGCTCTGGGCACCCTGTGCCAGGGCCTGCCCACCCTCCCAGGGAACAATTCCTGCCCAATCTCCCATCCATCCCTGCCCTCTGGCAGTGGGAGCCATTCCCTGTGTCCTGTCCCTCCATGCCTTGTCCCAAGTCCCTCTGCAGCTCTCCTGGAGCCCCTTTAGGCCCTGGCAGGGGCTCTGAGGTGTGCCTTGATCCTTCTCCCCTCCAGGTGAGTACCCCCAGCTCTCCCAGCCTGCCTCCAAGGCAGAGGTGCCCCTATAAGGGGGGAGTCGAGTACAACAATTAAGAAGGAGCTGACAGATCCTTCCTTCCTCCTGCGTCATCCTTCCTACTCTTTCTGGGATAGGGACAGAGTTGGATAAAACTGCTTTCAGATGGACGGCTCTGCCACCAACAGAACAAGCAGATTACTTCCATTTTTCCCCTTTTGT
>WBMY01005984.1:204328-216316 GCA_013397315.1 Donacobius atricapilla
GGGCTTGGCTGGGCAGACGGGGGGCGGGAGGGCACCTTTCTGGGGGCTCAGCACCTAGGGCTGAGTGGGGATGGGTCCTGTGTGGGGTGGGAAGGAGTTTGACCCATTATTTTGGGCCGAAATGGGATGCAGGGCTTGATGGCAACCTCACCTTCAGCCACAGGGGAGCTGGGGGGGCAGAAGGCAACAACCCTCAGCCACTGCCTGCCCCAGGCAATCTCACCTGCTTCAGGGACCTCCAGGCATCCCTAAAAAACGTGGAATTCCCTTCCAAAGGCAGCTGAGTCACGCCCAGAGCACTATTGTCTCCATTATAATTCAATGCCTGATCAATGGGCTGCATCACCCCATGCTGTCTGAGCCCCACTAACACTTTGCAATCCACCCTTTCTCCCATAAAAATGAACAAATAAATCTGTTTCATGCCATAACACACCAGAAAAATGAAATTATACTGCCATTGAGATTCATCCCTGGAGCAAAGGAAGCAATCTTACAGCTGGAGAGTCAATGTCCAGTTGGAGAGTTGGGAATATCTTCTTTTTGCTTCCCTGCCAAAGTTTTATCACTGTGGTGGGTAATATCAGGGAGCTCTCACAGCACAGCTCAGCTCGCCTCACTCAGCAACTGCCAGCTGGCAAAATATGCCCAGAGGATCGTGTGGCTCAATGCTTTTGCTGCCAAAAAAAACCCAAAACAAAACACCAAAAGGCACACAAAAAAAATGAAGGGAAAATCGATGGGTATAAAAAAGCTGTGGGGACAGGAGGTGGAAATTATTGTCTGTGACCAAAACAAAACAAATCCCATCAGGTATTTGCACAAATTTGCATCCCATGAACTTCTGGATGAGAGCTTGGGGTGAGGAACTGACCATATTCCAAGGAATGCCTGGACATGGCACTCAGTGCTCTGGGCTGGTGTCCAAGGGGGGATCAGTCACAGGCTGGGCTTGATGGCCTTGGAGAGCTTTCCCAACCTCAGCTACTCTGGGATTTTACAAAATGGGGACCTTGGGATAATGCTTGTGATGGACACCCCAGTGCAACATCCCCTGGCTTCAAGTGATGATTCACAAGGAAAACTACTTGAGTTTGTGTCGAACTTCCTTTCCCACTGCTCCCCAGCACCCACCTGGCTCCTCGTTATCCCCCAGCCCTTCCCCGCTCCTCCCGCCCCACTCCCAGCCGCCGTCACCTCGTTGCTCATTGTGGTGACACAGAGGTGACACAGCAGAGTTGGGACACACTCAGAGCTCCCTCAGCCACCTCCTGGTACCCAGAGAAACTCGCCTTCACCTGGAGAGCAAAGTGCCACACCTTGGGAATGCTGCCAGGCACCACCTACCTTCTCCTGGGCGTTTGGGGGCCTAAAAACCTGAACCCAGTGTCAACAACAGGCAAACAGGTGTTTCCTCTTTTTGTGCACGCAAACAAATGCGTATCCCTGGTGTGGCACTGAACCTGCTGGCTGCTTTCTGTTTAAAAGTTTCGCTTCTGCCCCGAGGCACTTGCAAGAACAAGGCCATGATGCACATTACAGACAGAAATCTCCTCCCCTGCAGCTGCAGCGCCTCTGTCCCTTGCAAACGGATCAAAACTCGATGCCTCCAAACGAATTCCTGCATCCCCACCAGCTACATAGCTGTGGCTGTTCAGTATTCCCAATTTAGGCATTGGCAGAAACAAAGAGTGAGTGAGTTTAAGAACACATATGCCGAGTGCTGAAGGGTATCCCACCCTTCATTTAAATGGAAGAACTAAAATATCTCGTGTGTGTGTGTGTGCAGACACACAGGCACAGCATTTGCTTCTCCTGTGCCCCATTTGGAAAAACGCTAATGCCTTGTGGGAAATGTGGAGAAAACGTAAATATCGGGTTCTGAAGCAATGCAGTTTGCCGCTGTGCTTTTTGGACTTCCCTGCAGCAAAAAAGTGAGGGAAGAAACACTGAATGCTTCTGCCGCCTCCGTGTCCAAGTTGTTCTGTCCCTTTGGAGCAGGTTCTTTCCACATAGGGTTTTTTATGCTTTACAAATCACATAATCGCAGACTGGTTTAGGCACCTTAAAGCTCACCCAGTTCCGCCCTCTGCCATGTGCAGGGACAACTTCCACTATCCCAGGTGGCTCCAAGCCCCAGTGTCCAACACTTCCAGGGATCCAGGGGCAGCCACAGCTTCTCTGGGCACCCTGTGCCAGGGCCTCCCCACCCTCCCAGGGAAGAAAATTTTCCTGAAATCTCACCTAAATTTCCCTTCTTTCAATGTGAATTTCCCCTCTTTCAGTTTGAATTTCCCCTCTTTTGGTCAGAATCATTGATTTCTCAATGGAATCACCAATTGGTATTGCCTTGGGGTAAAATAACCTCTGCCCCAGCTGATTTCCAGGGAAACGGCTCTAGATGCAAGAATTGGCCTAAAATCCCCCCATTTCCTGGCTGGTACTCAGGCCATGAGGGGTGGGATGGCTCCTCTTCCAGAATCAGCCAGTTCAGGACTGGTGTCCATCCTCCTGAGGAGCACCAAGGACACCAGAGGGACAGCCATGTCAGTGACCCCGCACTGCAAATGATTCAGCAGGTGAGGAGATGGAGACATGCTCTGAGCCCTCAGCTTCAGGGAGAGGCTGATGGTCCCCTCCATGGGGAGACACAGCTCTGGAGTGAGAATTTCATCGAAACACCACGGCAACCCAAAAAAACCCTAAGATTTTGCCATGGAAATGCAAATAGAGATGGTGGAATCAGACCAGCTACACAACACTTCATTAATGTGCATATAATTAGTTTCCATGTTCCCACCACCCTGCCCCTTATGGGACCCTCCTGTATGATGATATTTTTGTTTGCCACAAAGTAAAATTTCTTTCCCCCAAAAGGTTGTTATTCCCTCAGTGGCTCTCTCCAAGCGCTGAGGATGTAAAAGGAGACATCCCAGCAAGGGCAGCAGGAGGGCATTAATTTCTCCTGTTTTTTTTTCCCCTTGCTTTTCCCTTGCTGGAAAACTGGCTCCAGCTGGTGGCACTTGTGACCTGATGATCCAACGTGTCACACAGAGGTTTTAAAGCAAATGGTGAGCCATGGGCAACAGGTTTGGGAGAAGCGGGAAACGGAGGTGCGGATTTTTGTTGTGAGGGAAGATCTGAGCCTGAAAGGCAGGATCCCTGCTACTGGAGGATGGGGTGGAAGTTTCCAGTGGGAAAGGATTGCTGACCACTCCCTGCAGCCCCTGGGCTCCCTCCCAGCTGCCTCTGCTCAAGGTGTTTGCACAGGAGCATGGCAGATGAGGCACAGATGACAAAAAAAAAAAAAAAGAGAGTCTGCGTAAACATTCACCTCAAACACGCTTTTTCCCAGAGATTTCTCGCCTCTCTAGATGGAGGTGACACCCAGTGGTTGCTTGTCCCAGCCTTTGGAACCAGCATGGATGGGAAAGGGTGGCTTCTCTGGGACACCCCGCAATCCCTCGGGATGAGGCCATGGAGGGCAAAAATGCACGTGGGAATATTTGCTCTGTATTTATGGACACCAATAAAACTGGGGAGGAAAGACAATCAGGGCAAACTGAGAAGTGTTCCAGCGTTCGCATTCCTCCACCTTCCACCCCAGAGGCAGGGAGACGCTCTCCCTCATGTCCTGCCAGGAAAAGAGATGGCTGTAAAACTGCTGAGATCATTTGCAGCTCCCCCACCTCCCCCCCACTTCCAATCTGCAAACCTCATCCCTGCTCCCCTCTCAGAGACTAGGAAACGGTTTGAACTAAATTAGCCTGGAAGCTGGAAAGCCTGGGATTGGAATCATTTCCCCGCTGGCCTTCCAGGGGCTCCAACGGGAAAAGCCCCCAGGCACAACTGGAGAACAAGATCTCCTGCCAGGTCTTCTCCTGCTTACACCTCCCCATGCTCCACCTCTGGGATCTGCTTTAGCACTTAGGTGATGGGGCAGCGGGGGGGGGGGGGGGTTGTTTTTTTTCCCTTCAGCCTTTGCAAATGGACTTCCAGATCTCAAAAAGAAAAAAAAAAATTGGCTCAGGCAAACGCAGGAGCTGAAAGGCATCACTTGACAGGTAGAGGTGTCCCTTCTCCCATGACTCCTTTGGTTTTTTATTGCCAAAGCAAGCCCCTCCTGAAGGGAACGGTGAAATGCTGAATGGAAGATGGAGAGGGACTTTCAAAAGGGCATGGAGTGACAAGACTAGGGGAAATGGCTTCCCACTGCCAGAGGGCAGGGAGAGATGGGATACTGGGAAGGAATTCTTCCCCAATTCCTTCCCAGGGTGGGGAGGCCCTGGCACAGGGTGCCCAGAGAAGCTGTGGCGGCCCCTGGATCCCTGGAAGTGTCCAAGGCCAGGCTGGACAGGGCTTGGAGCCACCTGGGGTAGTGGAAGGTGTCCCTGCCCATGGCAGGAGGTGGAATGGGATAAGCTTTAACTCTCTCTTCCAACCCAAACCCTTCCATGATTCTATGTTTCTATGTACTCTTGGCCTCCAGGATTGTTATCTGAAAGACGGCGGTACAACTCATCCTTCAGGTTTTGGGGTTGAATACGCTCCAAACAGGCTTGGGAACAGCAGAGGAACCAAAGGGTGCTGAGTAGGTGCAGTTATGCCTCAAAATGTGGCTAAAGGTTTCCCAAAATCACCTGTGAGGATCTGTTCCTGCATGGATGGTTTGCTTCCCCACAGCCCAGGAAAATGCCCTTTTCCCCGCCTTTCAGGACTACCTCGTTCCCTGGAGCTGACACAGGAGCCTGCAGCAGAGGTGGGTGTAGGACCCAGGCTCCAGCAGGACCAGCTCTGCCTGTTAATCCCCAAACCAGCCTTCCTTCCCGGTGAATAGGAGGCAATTCCAGCACTCTGGCAAAGCCACTCGGAGAGGTGATGGAGCCCTAAGGCTACTCCTAAATCTGTCACACAGCACGTGCTCCTTCCCTCAGCACTTACAGATTGATATTGTTGGGGGAGAAAAAAAAGACCAAAAAAAGCAGGCCTGGCTGTCCCTGTGGATCCCAGAGGAAATAGTTTTATGGGACTCTGGTGGATGCAGAAAATAACTTCCACTTAACGGCAGGCGCTGGCTCAGCGTTTGCTGGCCTGAGACAGATCAAACACTTCAGAGCAATTCCCAAGTTATTGGTCCTCCAGCTCAGGGGTTCCCAGCCAAATCTTTATCCTCTGCTCCTAAAAGCTGGTTCTACTTTAATATTCAGGAATAATATCCCTTAAAACACGCATTTATGAATGAGCAATACTTTCCTCACCTCCACAAAAGCCCGGCCCCAGGCTGGAGTCCAGGATGCAGCAGCAGCATCTCCTGCAAAAATGGTGCTGAGTGGCGGTGTCCAGACCCCTCAAGAGTGTTGGGAATCAGATCCAGCCTGCCACTGGCACCTTTGCAAGCTGGGCATGGGGAAAATCAACCCCAGACATGATGTTTGGTTAATGAGCACCTGTACAATGCTTTTAGTCGTTGTGTGAGGACATTTTTAGTCCTCGTGACCCTTCATCCCTCATTATCCAACCAGCCTGTAGGGATGGGACTTGGTCCCCCAGGCCAGCCAGGCTTTTGAATGGACATTGCAATTTCGGAGTGCAGCTTGGGTGGACTCTGGATTTTTGAAAAATGAAACAGCGCCCAAGCTGGATGAACCTCGGTGGCCAAAACCTTTGCGCTTTGGGAAAGAGCTTGCGCAGCTCAGGGAAAGAAAAACAGCACAAGGTAAATGGAAAACTCTCACCCAGGGCTTTGTTAATCGGCACCAGCTGGTGCTCTGCTAATATTTTGATAAAGTCCTGTTTTCTCTCCAGAACAGAAACTTTACAGAGAATTTTTTTTTCTTTTTGCCCTCCCCCACCCCTTCCCTACCCTTTCCTTCTGTCAGAGTTCTGGCACAGTGCAAAGGGGAACATGTGTAGCAGACAGAAATGCGGGATGAAAGCAGAGAAAAAGAGAGGAGGGTAAGAAATCCCTCAGCTCCATCTGCACATCAAAATCTGGATTGTACCCCCACTGTCCTCTCCTACCTCCATCCCCATCCCAGGCTCCCTCTCTCAGCACTAAAGGGGAGCAGAGCCCACATAAACCTTGACCAAAGGGTGGAGGATTCTCCTTAAAAATCTGAGCAACCAGTGCATTCCATATTCCATGCTGGATTGCTCTTCTCAGCCAATGCCTAGAGAAGCTCTGGAAAAGTTGCTGGGCTTGGTTGTCCCAAAATCCAAGGAAGGGAGATTCCAGGTGTCAAACCCAAGGGATATTTCAGGAATATGCCAGTTTTATGCTGAATGAATGTGTGAGAAAAGAGGGGGGAGGGAAGAAATTATGTCAATATCAACAGATTGGATTTTGTGATCTTGGAGGTCTTTTCCAGCCTGAAGGATCCATGATTCCTATGTCCCTCCCAGGGAGCACGGAGGGTTTATTTTATTTAACCTGCTGTTGGATAATAGGACAGATGTCCACACTGTGTCTTACTTTAGATAGATCTAAACCAGAAACAAATGTTTAAATGGGATGAACAAATGTGTGGAGTGTACCCTGATCCAGGATGTCTGATTAAGACAAGAAGGAGCCCCTGACTCTTACACTTTTTAAAAAAATAAACCCATTTTATCATTTGAGAGTGCTGCTTTCTAGATGGAAAATGGGAGTACCCACACAAAGGAGGGATTCCTGGAACACAATGATTCCTATAGGGAAGAGTAAACCGTATGTGAGAAAATGTAGCTGAAAACAGGCAAAATACAGGAAAATGCAGGAAAATACAGGGAAGATGGTGGCTCTGCCTCCTAGTTTGGTCCCCAGGGGGATGGGGAAAAGAAAAGTCTCTTGGGGAATGGTGAGTGTCTGGAGGAAAAGTACACGCTCAGATGCCTTTGAAAGCTCCAAGGTGGAACAGAGATCAGACTCAGCTCGGGCAAGAAGAGGGAGAAAACGAACATGGGGTGAAGTGGAGCAGCAGAGGCTGCTCAGGGGAAGATCAAAGGAGAAGGGCGGGTTCAGGGAGCCACCTCTGGAGCCAGGGATGTCTCTGGTTGCCCTGGCCTTCCCTGCACAGGTGTCCCTCTGTTTGGACAGCTGTCCCTGCCCCCGGCTGCTCCAAGGGGTCGGTGCCAGTAGCTGGGAAGCTCCCGGGGCTCTCCAGGGCAGCCTGGAGCCTGTGTGTGGTCAGGGCGCTGCCTTCCTTCCCTCACAGAGCCAGGGATTATCCAGAGCACAGCTGAGGAACTCAAAATGCTCCAGAAGGAGGACAAATGGGGGCTGGAAATTCGGCACTGCGACTGCCCGGGGCACCAGCATCAGTCAGTAGGGTTTATTTTAATTTTTAAAGCAGGTATTAAAGATATATCTGTACTTAATGCTTGTCCCAAAAGTCTTCATCCTTTCTGAAGCTGAAAAGGCAGCCAGAGCACCTCAGGGTGCTCACTGCAGGGCAGCAAAAGCAGCAGAGAAGAGCCATTGTTCCATGGGAGTGAACGGTTTGTCCTGCAATTTGTCACCTCTGGCAGGCAGGGCTGGGGCTGCCATCTCAGGAAAAACATCTCACACTGGCTGCTCATGTTCCTGAAGGCCAGAGTCACCTTTTGGTTCTCCTGAGCCCAGAAAACAGCTCAGCTCGTGAGGCCACAGTGTCACCCTCAGCGAGGTCCCACCTGGGATTCCTCTTGCCCTTTTCATTTCCCTCAGCACATCGCCCTGCCCTCAAATCTTTACTTCACTTGTTTGGTTTGTCACCTCTTTTGTACTATTTTTGGAGGAGTTCAGAACATGTTTCTGACTTTGGCCATCTTCTTCCTATAATTATTAATAATATTTTTCCTTCCAGACACTGGCCTCATTCCCACGTTGGCTGCAAGGCTTCCATCGTCATTTAATTCAGCCTTCCTCTCCTTCCAGGAGCACCTTCTCACAACACTGTTAATGAGGTAAATCCATGGAAAATAAAACCTTAGGTAACTAGGGGCTGGGACTTGCAAAAAGCACCTTGAAATACATCCATGGGTATGTCTTGTCCCAGAAATGCTTCCTCTCCCTCTTCCATGAGGCCTGGTAGGACTTCCATGTGCCTGACAGGACACAGGGAGACCCCTAGCACCTCAGAAGGCTTAAAATGCAATTTTTCTCCCTCAGAAGTTGGGATCTGGCAGCCTCCTGCAGTGGGATATTCATGTTTGAACACCAGGGATCTCTTGACACCTCCCACGTTTGGGACCAACCAAGGGTTCACCTTCGGAGCCCCAGGAACCAAGAGAGGTCCCGAGGTTCCAGCAAGGAAACAAGAGGAGACCTCATATAACACAGGGAGATCCCCAGCATCTTAGAAGGATTAAAATACAATTTTTACTCCCTGAAAAGCTGGGATCTGGCAGCCTCTAGAGTGGGATATCAGTGTTAGAGCAGACTGGATCCCCTGAACAAGCCTCCCTCATGTGGGACCAGCCAAGGTACCCTTTTGGGGTCCCAGGAACCAAGGGAAGACCTGAGGTCCTAGCAAGGATAAAAAAAAAAAAGGAAGAGACAAGGGAGAGAAACAGGAAAAAGAGTCTGGTAGAAGCAATAGGAATTCCTGAGCCCGACAAATATTCCTTCTCCTCTGTGGTACTGGCACTCTGTCTCCTCTCCTTCAACCCTGGGACTGCGCAACATTCCCAACACACGTCCCTCTCTCAGCTCCCCAGAACTCCCCACCTCCCTTGCCCCCAAACCTCCACCTTTTCTCCTGCCTGTGTGTGTGTGTGTCCTTACACAAAATCAGCAAGCAGCATCTTGGGGAAAACCCTAAAACCATTTTAAAGGGATTGATGGGAAAATAATGTCCTTGCCAAAGGAGCACAAGCCAAGTGATGTTACTCCCACCAGGCTTCCCAGGGGCAGGGGAGTGCTTTCAGCAATGAAATAACACAGCCTGTGTTGGGACCCCTCCCACCTTCCCTAGATTGAGCAGCACGACGATATCTCTTAAGGCACCACTGGGTTTTCCAATAATGAAACAAGGGACACCTTCATTTTGGGCACCTGGGGTCTGACACAAGGCAGGCTCCTGCCTCCATATAAAGGCAGCACAGCGCAGCTGGGAGAAAATTCATTTATTTGTTTGAATTCGATATTCCTACCTGCTCTGCCAGAAGCTTTCTTTGCCCTCCACAGCCTTGCACTGCACAGCAAGTGGTGTTATACAGGACATCAATTAAAAATCCAAGGGGATTTATCCCACTGAGTGAAAACAACATGAAATTCAGGTTTTTCCCATTTGAGCTCAAAACAAAGCAAATTTTGCCTTCTCTTTGGGGTGAAACCGAAGCACAAAGAAAAATCTGGGGGGCAAGGTGAAGGAAACCAGGTAAGCAGGGTGGATTTTTTCCTGAACCCACATGACTGCAAGCCACATAAACCAAATACTGAACTCAGAGCTGAGTTTCAACATGGCTTTAACCACACGCAATTAGCCCAATTAAAGGAATTTTTTTAAGGCCCTGTTAGGTCCTGCCAGCACTTTAAGTGGGAGCAAACTTACTTTGCCAGCAGATGTTGCCACTTTTGCAGTGGGGCTGGAGTTTGGGGCCACGTTTTTGGAAAAGTTGCGTGCTCAGGCTGTGAGGAAAGGCAGGGAAAAGGTTCCCTGTCAAGATGAAATACATTAAAAGAAGCTCACATGCTCCCCGATCGTGCTGTGCCAAGCATCAGGGAATGTGACCAGCTGAAATTGCCTCCCAAAAAATAAAAGCAAGGGGGTGGTGGGGACTGCTGGAACCCAGGATTATATTGAAAAAGAAAACAAAACCTGGAAACATTTGCCGAACAAAACCAGATTTTGGTGATTATTTTGTAATTATTCATGGTTGGAGGGATGGGAAAAAAACCAGGATTTAAATGGGCTTATTTGTTTGTTTGTTTGAGTCCAAATGCTAATGGTGATGGTTAATGGGAATAAAAAAAAATAAAAAGGGAAGAAATGTGTATAATTGGCATGCAGTGCATTAGTTCCCAAGTCAACCAGCAAAACTGGTCTTATCACTGTGGGCCCTGTGTGGATTTTATTCCTAAATCTGTCTTTCAAATCCTGGGTGCTGTCCAGGAATTACTCTAATAAAAAAAATTTAAAAGATATCCTGGAGTTTTAGGAAATACATTTCCCTGTACACCATACTCCATCAATGATACTGGCATGGAAAACCAGGGAAAAAAAGTCCATTTCTTTCTCATTTTTTGTAAGTAAATAGATTTAAGAATGGTTCTGGGCTGCTCTGAAATGGCTCTGTGGCCCTTGGAAGCTCTGTCTTCAATCTGAAAGTGAACTCAGAAGTCCAGGAGTGCTGGTGAGCAACAGAACTGCTGGCTTGACAAGCCCAAGGCAGGATGTGAGGACTCAAGGATCCCCTCAAGGCTCCCTGGCATCCTCGTCTGCTGTCTGTGAATATCCAAGGACAATGATTCTGCAAGCTTCCCAGCTGGGCAAAGATGCTGCTGCCCTGCAGGACAAACCAGAGGAACTGCACGTGCCAAACACAGAATCCCAGAGTGGTTTGGGATGCAAGGGACCTTAAAGCTCACCCCATTCCACCCTCTGCCCTGGGCAGGGACACCTTCCACTGTCCCAGGCTGCTCCAAGCCTCAGTTTCCAACCTGGCTTTGGACACTTCCCGGGATCCAGGGGCAGCCACAGCTGCTCTGGGCACTCTGTGCCAGGGCCTGCCCACCCTCCCAGGGAACAATTCCTTCCCATTATCCCATCTAGGCCTGCCCTCTGGCAGTGGAAAACCATTCCCCATGTCCTGTCCATCCATCCTTTGTCCAAAGCCCCCTTCCATGGTCAACAACAAAACAACCAGCTCAGACAATTGTCCTGATAGCTTGGGAGGTGACAGGCCTTCCCAATGTCCATCAGTGATTTACAGGCACACATTCCCCTGACACCTCAGACATTTAAAGGCCTCTGAAAGAGCCTAAGCAGGAATGGAAAGGCCCAAAATCTCTCTGTTTCTCAGAGTATGGCCTTGCACTGACTCAGACCAAGACCTCACAAGGTCCCAGATGTGATATCCCAGACATCCTGAATGGTGGCACAGCCATTCCTGCCCTCTCTTGACTCCTGGAAGAGCAGCCACTGCCTGAGGCTGTTCCTGTTTCCTGTTTGAAGCAGCCCTAGCCATGAACAAACACCACGGGCGGGCACTGAAACCGCCAAGCTGAGACTTTTTGGGTTCCTTCCTAAAGATGGGAGCACAGTGCATGGAGCTGCACTGGGTTACTCCAGACAGATGTGCCAGAGGTCCCAGATCCTTCTGGAGCAGCGCTGGGAGACTTGGCAGCCCAGCTCTCCAGCCCTAAAGTGGCAACATCTTTGAGCAATTCACTCCAGTCCAGGATGTCTGAAGCATTTTTTCCATCCAGAGACCTCATCCCGGCCCCTGCTGATGAAACACTTGGAGAGGGCCGTGTCCTGCTCCTGCAGTGTGGCATGAGGGAGAGCTGGGAGTGCAGCCACGGGCCAGAAAGAAGGGACAATTTCCTGTGAGGAAGGACAAACAGGTACAGGGATTCATTTTCTGGAGACATGGCCAAGAAATCCTTTTTCCTGAGGAAGGATGGAAAAGGAGAGCTTTGGGTGAAAGGCTGAAGGAGCCTCATGGGATGGCAGGTGCTGACCACAGGAGCAGCAGCCTCTTCTTTTGTCCCTACCCAGGGGACAGGGCTTGTCTGCTGCACCAGGGATGCTCCATTCTTCCAACGGGATCCAGACCCACCTGGTGATCCTGGCTGGTGGGAAAGATCCCATTCAGGCCCATTTTGACAGGGGCACTTTAACAAACCCCACCTTGCAGCTGCCAACAGGCACTGGCATTAGCTGGATTTATAGCCAGGCTTTATCTGTTGCCTGCAATTCTAATTTGTGGCTCATAGGCCATAAAATTCCAAGTTTTCCAGGCAGGGGAAAAAAAAAAAGTGACGATTGACTGTTACTGCTGCCTCTTTTTTTTTTTTTTTTCCAC
>WBMY01005984.1:216337-232226 GCA_013397315.1 Donacobius atricapilla
GGAGCTGTTCCTTATGCAGTTGTAACCAAATGGTAACCAAATAGACTCTCTAATGGCCAGCGCTGTTTATTCCAAAACAGTATGGATTTTCCATTTGTGATTCAAAAACCATAGGGTGTCACTTTCCCTGCTTGGCATGAAGCAAGGTCAAGCTTTGGGGATGCAGAGAGGATCCTGAGGAAAGCTGTCCCTGCCTGAAGGAGGATCCCTGAGAATAAAAATGCATTTCGCTGTGGGTGAATGATGGATTTTTAAAAAGCATCTCCAGCCTAAGCTGCAAACCAGTCATTGGTTTCCCAAAGTGAGTATTTATTAGACTCTTCACAACTCAATGCTTTTTATTCCCACTTAAAAATCCATTTTTCTTGGTCAAGCTTCCATTTACACTGGAAATTGGATTTTGAAAAGAGCTTCATCAATAGTACCCAGCCTACCACACGCCAGGGATGCTTCCTCTGCCATTCCCACACAGAATAACAGAGCCATGCTTAGTTCCACTGGCTTCCATCCTGCAGCCTGAGGTCCACGGAGCAAAGTCCCTCTCCCTCCTGATCCAGGAGAAAATTTGGCAGCATCTTAGAACTCCAAAACCAGCTGCAAACCTGCAGGAACCCGAAGGAAGGTGGGTGGGGGGAAATGCTGCAGGTCAGAAAGATGGGATTTGTCACACGTGGGATTTTCCACATTCCCGTGAATTCTGAAAGCCTGGAAAATGCTGGCATGTTTACCTTGCAGAGCCAGGGAAAGCATCCAGGCTCTGGTGTGTTAGAGCAGGTAAGATCAGGGATTTGGGCTTGGATTTCCAGGAAGGTATCGAGTGATGCAAACGAAGGCTCAGGAGAAAAGAGCCAGGTGGGATCAGATCCTACCCCAGCATCAGGGGAAAGACCCCACAAAAAGAACGACCTCGGTAAGCGCAAAGGAGATTTGGGGAAGCTTTTTTGTGAGGAGCACCAAGAACTGGAATGAAATGCACGAGGAGAGGGTGGTGCTCCTGGGAAGGAGGCTCAGTGCACATCCCTGGGAATAGGTTAGACTGGGAACACGGCGAGCGTGCGGGAGAGCGCTGGGCTGGGCTGGGCTGGGCAGAAGAACAGAGTCCAGCCCAGGCACAGCTCAAGGGACCACAAAGCATTTTGGCAAGCAGAACCTCCCCCAGAGCCAAAGGGCAGAGCATGGAAGCTTCCTTGCAGGCCAATTACCTCGGCAGGAATCTAAAAGATATTCCCATTGCCTGCGAAGCCGTGCGCCAAGTCTGGTGTTTGTTTGTGTCTGTGTTTATTTCTCAGAGCGTTTCTTTCTCTGCACCCCAGGGAACTGGCTGGATGCAAGCTCTGGCCTTCTCATGGAATAAGAATTAACTCCTGGATCTTGGCAGCACCGGCAAGAGACCGGCTCCTGCTGAATTGCAGCCTGATGCAAGTCCCATGAGCCACAACATACCCAAAAATCAAGTTCTGCCTGTGCCTCATCTGCCTGGAGACCCAAAAAGCCCAGGGCCCCTCTGTCCCCTGGTTCTGTGTTGCCGTGTGGGGTTCTCAGCTGCTTGGGCACCTGCTGTGTTGAGGCCACTCAGAACCTGAAGTACCCGCAATGCACGGCTCCTTGTCAATTTTACAGGTGAACAGAGGGGCAGAAATCAAGAGTGAAAGGTGCAGCACTGCCTCAGACAGCAAAATAAAGTTTTGCCCGAGTCCAGTTTCTCACTGGGCTTTGGAAGTCCTGAACCAATTAAAATCTTCTGGTACAAACTGGTTTTGCTTCTCCAGTGGAGGACGTCACCTTGCACACAGGGAGGTTCTGACCCATCCTTTGAGCAGCTACTTCTGCTGTTAGGAGAGGGTGAGTAAGAGCTGAAACACGTGGGCACTTCAGCATTTGGAGCCATTTGGTGAAAAATCCTCTCTCTCTGTCCCCAGTGGGGCTAAACCAACGTCAGTGCTCGGCAGTTGCAGGGAAATGAATCGCCGGGTTGGACTTCCCGCAGGCCTGCGGTGAATCACAGCCACCAGACGTGGCACTCATCCGCAGCAACCAGCTTGGACTTGGGGAGTCTGGGCACAGAGATGTGATGGAAAAACCCCGAATTCAAGGAAAAAATGGGCCTGGCTGCACCCAGGCTTGGATGTTCCCATGGGATCTGAGCCACGTCAAGCTGGAGAGCTCATTGCTCCATCCCCCATGTGGTTGTTGTATGCAGAGGAGGCTTCAGACACTGGGAAGGCAAAATGCTGATGCGCTGATGGAGTCACCTGCACGGGGACATCAGGAATCTGGTCAGGAGGAGGGAGCTGTGGGCCTGACCCCTGAGCAGCACCCTGGGCCGTGGAACCAGCTCCATCTGGGAGCCCACGCATGCCTCCTTTCAAAGGAAGGTGGTCTCAGGAAGCACACGAGATCCATCAGATTTGTAATCTAATCCTCAAGTGACATTCATGGCACGGGAACTGTTTTCCATGGAAACCTATCTGCAGGAGGACATCCATGCCAGATGCCTTGATTTAATCAGCCCATGTAATATCCTCAGTTACGTTCAAACATCTGACCCCTGCTAACCAGATCGGGCACTTCAAAGCCGGGTGAAGCATTTTTCATGCCGGGGAAAAGAACCATGGCATCTCCAGAGCTGGAAGGGTCCCACAGGGATCACCAAGTTCAGCTCCTGGCTCTGCGTAGGACAGCCCAACAATCCCACCCTGTGGATCCCAGGGAGCGTTGTCCAAGCACTCCTGGAGCTCTGGCAGCCTGGGGCTGTGCTCATTCCCTGGGGAGCCTGGGCAGTGCCAGCACTCTCTGGGATGAGAGTTTTTCCTTTAGCTGGGTGGAAACCATAACTGGGAACCAAAGTGAAGGTCCAGCCAAGGCTTCCCAGTGAATTCTATGCTGGTTCAGAGTGGACATGATGCATTTTCACCATGACTCTAAGGCATTTTGAATGATCTCTTGTGGGAAGAAAGCACAAACCTGCAGCTGTTCACAGCAGCACAAAGCTCAGAGAAGTCTGAATGCACAGATAATCTCTAATTCTCCCATTTTTTGTCTTTGGATAGCACAGAAATATGGGATTTGTGTTTACCTGCACCTTCTGGCCTCTCTTGATGCACAGACAGATCCACAGAGGGAAGAGGAACAAGGTTCCCAGCAATGGGAGCAGTAAAACTTCCTGGCCTTGTTTGCGTTGGCACAAGAGCTTCTGCTGACATCTCTGCATCCTTCACGGTCCACGATGCATGAAATATCCTGGGTTATCACTGAGCTGAAAGCTTATGGATCCAGCCCAAAGTTCACTGAACACCCAGCAAGAACAACTCCCAGCAAGAGGGACCAGACACTGTCTCAGGCTGCTGAGTTAAAAATAGTTCTCAATTGTCAGATCTCACAGCTGGCCCCCAGCTCTGTTTGAGTGATGGCCCATGGCAAGGGGTGGGGTGAGAAGGTCCCTTCCAGCCCAAATCCCTCTGGGATTCCATAATGCTTCAGCTTGAAGAGAGTTTGCACTAATGGAGGTTGGTAATTAAAGCACCTGATAGATACTAAATGGAACTTAGGACAGCTGGGAATTTCTGCTTGCTTAATGGTATTTATAGGATTTATTGATGAAGGTAAAGCCGTGAACACCTTCAGACAACAGTCTTACAATCTATTTATTATAAAGCCAAATTCCTTTCCAGCTCAGTAAGATGGACCTGGAGGTGAATGTCCAGGTGCCATGGGCACCTTCCACTATCCCTGGGTGCTCCAAGCCCTGTCCAACCTGGCCTGGGACACTTTCAGGAATGAGGCAGCCACAGCTTCTCTGAGCAACCTCAGGGCCTCCCCAGCCTCACAGGGAAGAATTCCTTCCCAATATCCCATCTACCCCTGACCTCTGGCAGTGGGAAGCCATTCCCCCCTGTCCTGGCACTCCAGGCCCCTGTGAACACTCCTTCGTGTAAAGATAAGATCAAAAGGATAAAACCTACAGAAGCTGCTCCCACACTGATATAAAATGCTCAATAGCTAAAATTATCGCCAAAAAGAGAAATTTTTGGTAAGAACTGTACTTTGTGGGAAGTTAAACAAGCAGTGAACCAATTAATACATTCCGACTGCAAACAAAAACAGGCTCAGAAACACCCACCAAACAATCTAGCCCACTCCCTGTGCCTCCAAAATCTCCTGTGCCTCCAACGGGTACCACAGGCTCACAATGCCGTGAGTGACACAACAACACGGGGCTAAAAGCACTCAGCGCTCTTAAAACTGTTTCTTAATTTAACTTCCAATTTATGGAGGCATTTTACCATCCTTCAACTCTCATTTTCTCTGAGGAAACACAGGCCCCGCATTGGGAAATGTTAAAATAAATGGATGTCGCCAAATTATTAAAATGAAAGGCAAGTGTAGGGTTGGCCAAGCAGATCGTGGCTGGAGCCCAGCTTCCCAAATTCCCCGAGCAGCTTTCAGCTGATTGTGGAAAGGCGCCATCAGCGGGAATGCCGTGCCTGCAAGCATCACCTCACCCTGGTCTGTTTGGAAAGCTCACGGACAGCCTGTGCCACGGGGAGGGGAGCGTGCACAGATCGTCCATCATCCTGATGCCTTGGGGGGGATGGCTGGAGCCATAAATCAACAGTGCTGTCCTGCTCCATCCTACCCATCCTGCTTTTATTTATCTCTCCGTGCTGGATCATGGAATTGCAGAGCGCTTCGGGTCGGCAAAGATCTTAAAACCCATCCTGTTCCACACCCTGCCCGGAGCAGGGACACCTTCCACGAGGCTGCTCCAAGGCTTGTCTCAGTTGGGAGTTTTTAGACCCTTTTTAGGAGCAAGGCTGTGGTGGCACACGTGGACTCCTGGCCAGGCACACTCCGGCTGGCTGAGTTTCCGTTGGAAAGCTCCGCCGTGCCTCTCACAAACAGCAGATGCTCCATGCCGGGGAAACAAAGAGCACTTTCCTGTAAACAACAGCACACTGCAGCCCTCTCCCAAGCACGAACAATAGGAACCAACAAAACAAGTGAAGAGAGGTGGAAAACAGAACAGCGCACGTGTGCAGGGGAGGGGAAAAGTGCTGGATGCAGAGGGAAGAATGGGAAAAGTGCTGGATGCAGGTGAGAGACCAGGAAAAGTGCTGGATGCAGGTGGGACAATGAGCTCTGTGGGGGCTGCAGCCTCCTGTTACTGCGCAGGGCTGGGGGGGCACAGGGCTTGGGCAGCCACTGCCCTCTCCATGAAATCCCAGAAAGTTCGGGTGGGAAGGGACCTTACAGCCCATCCCATCCCCTGCCATAGGCAGGGACACCTTCCACTATCCCAGGCTGCTCCAAGCCCTGTCCAGCCTGGCCTGGAACACTACCAGGGATGGTGCAGCCAGAATTGTTTCCTTCTTTTTCTTCCACAACTCTTTTCTTTCTTTTTCTTCATGGTTGCAACTTGCAGGGGTCACAAGGAGCTCCTTCGGGAAGGAAGACAAGGCTGGAGGAGCTGATGGGGAACAATAAGAAGTTAAATAACTTGGGGCTTCCCCAGCAGTGCCTGGGGAGTGGGAACAACAAATCCTAGAGGAAATGCTCTGAGTCTGCCAGAGATTTGGTCAGTTCTCATAGCCCAGAGAGAATATTTGGGCATCAGACAGTGCAAGAAGAAATCTTTCCCTCGCTGCTGCAGATCTTAGAATGAGAGTAACGAGTGTGAGTAATAAGGAACATGTTGCAATGCTGTTATATAAAGCACAGATGGGCTCTCAGGTGAGTCTATCACACAGGAAATTCAGCAAGAGGGGACCAGAAATCCCAGTTTGTCTGTCCTGGAGGGGACAAGTAAATAACATGGAGTGCCTTCAAACAATTCCACATTTATTGTCCCCACACTGGCAGCTTGGACACAGATCTCTCCCGTTTGAGGGTAAATCTCCAGTTCCAAGCTGCAGAGCAGAGATGTTGTCACTGACTCGTGGGTACCAATTCGGGGTGGCCTGGGGGGAGATGCATGGAGAGGCAGGAGGGAGACGCTCCTAATTAGAAGAATACTGAGGCTGGAAGTGTTAAAATTTAAGATTAGGGCTTGATTGGCTTTGTTTTTCATCACCATAATTCCAGACCATTTGATTATTTTCTTCCAATTTAGGAAAAACTCTGGTTTTGCCTTCAGAGGAAATGCTGGCACCAGATCAGACAAGCATCTCCTGAGTGAAAAAGGCAGGAATCCTAAAAAAGGGACTGTGCCCTTGTCTGGAGGCAGCTGCTGGGACTAAATCCTGAGGTACACCTGCTAATCCTCAGGCAAAACAGAGCAACCAGCAGAAAGGCTTGCTGCTCAAGCTTGTAGGGAGTTTTCCAGTGAAAAATGCCACAAAATAAAAAAGCTAAGTTATAAGAATCAAAATATTAAAGGAATTACATCTACTTGCATGCCAAGACAAACTGAGGAGCTGCATTTCCATAGCTACCAAGGGAGCAGGAGCAGAAATGGGAGGTTTAAAGAGCCCTCTTCAGCCCGATGTGAGGGTGGAAAAAATTCAGGATGCCCTGAAAATCGCCCAGGATGGGCAAGGCAGGAGGCGGCTTTGGCGCTGTCCCTGTAACCCCCACGCAGGGACCGCGGTTCTCCGGCCCCCTCCAGCGGCTACAGAACAGGGAGAGGCCGGCAGGATCCAGGCTTTCCCAAACCCAGAGCCATCCTCCTCCTTCTCCATGATCTTGCACTCTCGGAGTATTTTTATTGGGGTGCGCGTGGACCCAGGCTCACCACAGGTCTGACCCTGCTGCTGTCCCAAACCATTTTGACCCTGGGAAAAGCAAACAGGCGCTGACAGGCACTTCTGGAAGTGGCATTTTGTCCCCTCTGTTGTGCCCTGCCACGGTTTTCTTCACTGGAAGGAGAAGGGCTAAAAAAGGTACTTTTACTTAAGGGCTGGTTGGGGGCAAAAAGGGCTTTACTTGACCTAGGGGACTAAAAAACAAGAAACAAACACAAAAAAACCCCACCCTCCAAAACCAACCAAAAAACCACCTCAACCCAACAGATGCCTTTTCCCCACCTTTTGCTAAATGAGCAGGAAATGATATTTGGATCCCAGGTACCAGCATTCCATGCCCTGGAAATCCTCCCCAGCAACAAAGACAAGAAAGCCAATGTGAAAAGACAGCTTTGGAGCAGCTTGGCTGATTCCAGATCTGGTTTGGTTCTTCAGGCATTTTCCAAAGCTTCTTATCCTGTCCCATTCAAGCTTCCAGCAAGGCCACGCCATGCACACTTTATATATTCTGCACAAACATAATGGGCATTTTTCAATGGATGGGATGTACACTGCAGGAGTGTCTAATTTCCCACCCATAACTACACAAAACTCAATTTTTACCAACATTGTCTGAGCATGGACAACATGGAAAAAAGCACCTTTAAAAAGGAATGCTTTGCTACATAGGAGGGAATGGTGAAGTCGAAGCCAAGGAAAAACAAATGCTGTTTATATGGTATGGAAGGATAGAAATGCATGAATTACTGAGATTTCATACTGGAAGACTATTGTTTCCTGGGTTTAAAAGGACAGGGTAAGGCAGAGGATGTAGGGTTTGGCCCTATAGGACAGGACAATGAAGTTTATGAATACCCTGAATCTATTTCAAGATTATTATCTCTCTACAGCGCAAATTCCAAATTCTCTGTGTATTAAACCATCTCAGCAAAGCTGAGCTGTTGAAGTAGCCACAGCAACCAATCTCCACAGGGATTTCATTCCAACAGAACCCTGTTCCCTCACAGCTTAATTTTATGCAAGTTGTCCCCAAGCTGGACTCATTCTAGGCCCTCAAGCCAAAGGTTTGGCCTTTTCCAGAGGCAAAGTCCCTCAGTGAAGGCAGAAGTTGGATGGATGATCCAGGCACCTGAAAGCTTTGATTCTGCACAACTCCAAGTCACTGATGAACCTCAGTCGGGTTTGCTGCTGGGCTGGGAGAACAATCCTTAGACCATGCAGGGATCCATGTTCAAGGGAATCCTTGGATGGGAACTCTAATTAACATTGTAACAGGCTCAGAATTCATTACAGACCAAACTTACATCAAGCACTGAGTTGAGTCAATTCTCTCAATTCCTTTGGGCCACCCTCTGACATTCCCACTGAGGCATTTCACTGCAGGTCATTCAAGGTGGAACCACCATCCAGAGGGTGGCTGAGCACAGGAACAGGGAATGGTCACAACCCCAAGGCTGCCAGAGCTCCAGGAATGTTTGGACTATGCTCTCAGGATGCACAGGATGGGATTGTCGGGGCGTCTGTGCAGGGCCAGGGGTTGTATTCTATGATCCTTGTGGGTCCTTCCAGCTCTCCCCACATCCATCCTATCAATTTCACACCAACTGGGGGACCCACTTACAAACCAAGTAAAAATCCTCAGGGAAAGACCAACGCCAAAAGCTGTTCCCCGTGGCATTTTCTCGACACAGCCCACTTCATTTTCTGCCTGCCCATACTGGAGCTCGGGAGATGGTGAGCTCCTGCAAACCATTATGGATCCCCCAGCAAGGTGCCAAGAGGCTTTACAACCTGTTTGCATCTCCCAGGCATGTTCACACCTCTATAAAGGCAGTGCACAACTCGCTGCCAGCACCAGGAAAACTGAAACCAGCTGCAGGCCTGGGAAGGGAATGGTGCAGAACTCCTCACCTGCCCACAGTTCCATATCCACTGTGTCTCACCTGGAGAAGGTCTGGAAACATCCTCTGCTTCGGCTTGCTTTTGCGTTTATTTATGCCTCTGGGAAAGGAACATCTTGGAACCAGTGTTGAGGCCTACGGGGTAAATCCAGAGGGTCCAGGGATAGGGCTTGGAGAAACCTGGGATACGGAAGCTGTTCCTGCCCATGGCAGGGGCTTGGACCTAGGTGAGCTTTAAGGTCTCTTCCAACCCAAACCAGGCTGGGACTCTCTTATTGTTAAGGTCACATCTGGAAAATTACCTCTGCAGGCTGGATGAGCATGGGAAGAAGAGCTAGCAAAGAAAAATCATCTGGAAAAAAACAACAAAAAAACCAAAAAAAATCCCACAAAAACAAAAAACCAAAATTTGCAACACAGCGACTTTACTTGAATCAGTAAAGTTAAAGCAAGTTCCAATTATCACCTGAGACTTTTCCCAAGATCTTGAGGCACTATCATCTCTATCCCTCTAAAGTTGCTGTTTTGATGATTCCTCTGCACTGACCACATCACTGGTTGACCCTGAGATCCCAACAAAAGGCTGCTGACTCCCTGCAGAATGACTCTTCTGGGAGTTTGTGGCATGAAGAGGCACTGGAAATCAAAGGAGCCCAGGCTGCTGGATGCAACACTGTGACTAGAAGCACAAACTCTCCCAACTCCTCCAAAAAATCCCCCTTTTTCCTCCGTTTTCCACAATGCAAACAAAACAGACCTGTTATGTGGATCTGCATGGGTTTTCTCTGGTCTTACCAAGGGATACGAAGTAAAATGCAGGTAGGAACTTCTGGTTTTATGTGCTGTGATGGGAAAAATAGTAACGTAGGGACACTTTCCCCACACAGAAATGCCACAGAGACCCCAGGCGTGTGTGTGACACAGATCAGTAACAGAGGTTAAGCATTTGCCAACAGCTACAGGATATATTGTATTTACTCCAGCAGCACCCACACACGTTTAGCAGCCTCTCCCCAGGGAGATAAGACACACAGAACCACTGCACCCTAAATCTGGAGGGGGAAACAAATCCACAGGAGCAGGGGATTATGTGCACTCCGTGAGGGGAAAGGGGCAGGACTGGAACCAGGCTCCATCAGGGCACTCATTTACGAAGTCAAACTCTCCCCAAAAGCAGCCAGCTGCCCTTTAACTGTGTTCGTGGAGTAAAAATTGTTTAATGGGGTCTGGGATTGGGAGGCTATGGATCAGATGCAGGCGGGATTTGCCAAGGATTCTCCGTACAGTTATGCGACACAGAGACAAGAGGCTCCGGGTGTGGCCTGCAAGGAAAAACACAGGGAAGAGTTACTGGGGAAAGAGAAAGAGGGAGAACAGCAACACCAAGCCAGGGCAGGAGAGCCCAGTCTGCACAAATCCTGCCTCCTGAGGAGGCCAAACCTTCTGGATTTGGAGCAGCTGCCACTCGGGCAGGCTGGAAGGGCCAGCTGGAGGCTGGATGGGCTGGTGAGCACGGAGGCCATCACTGCCCAGCCCACAGCAGCACCTGAGGGAGCAGCTGGAGCTGTGTCAGGGGGGTTTAGGTTGGATATCACAAAGGGTCTTCCCCCAGAGGGTGCTGGACGCTGCCCAGGCTCCCCAGGGAATGGGCACAGCCCTAGGCTGCCAGAGCTCCAGGAGCATTTGGACAACACTCAGGGATGCACAGGGTGGGATTGTTGGGGTGTCTGTGCAGGGCCAAAATGACTCCTGGGCTTTGATCCTTGTGGATCCCTTCCAACTCCATGGTTCTATTTGGATCATTTTAAAAGTATGTAGAACATATTTTATTCTCAGCCACCCCCTGGGAAACAACAGCACTGGCAGCCATCTCAGGCCTTATCCCAACTTTCCTTTGAGTCCATGGAGAGCTCTTCCAGCACAGGGACAAGGGGATGGTGGTGCCCATGTTGATTCGGGAACTGGACCTCCATGGCATCGCTCCATTATCCCATATGTTCCACCTGAGGCGTCCCATTTGCCTCCTAAACCCAGGCCTAATGGAACTCCAGCTTATGTGAGCCTCCCTCAGCAGAAGCCCAGGCAGGTTTGAAAACAAGGCCCATGCAGAGCTGAGTAACCTGGGGATGTGAGTTGTATCCCACAGCCTGAATCCCTTTGGCATTCCTTTGGAGTTCAAGAGGGAAACCCCACTTCCAGCCCTGGTACAAAGCTGCGGCCTTCACCAGGTGGGTTTCTGAGGTGCTGCACTTTCCCCCACCTTTTTTCACCTCCATCTGAGCTTCCTGCTGCCCCTTTTTACCACTGTTTGTGGCTTTCCTTCCCAAGCAGTCTGTCCAGATTAAACTCCCTCTTGCAAACAGAGCCCAGGGTCACACAGGAACAGCTGGGACACACCTCTGTGGCTCTGGAGAACTGGATGCCACTGGTGAACCACAGCTCCAAAGCCCAGCTCAGACAGGAGCCCTAAGCCTTGCCTACACGAGTAGGCAACGGAAAAGAGCTGGGAGAGATGAAAAAGGCAGAGTAACAGACAGAGGTTGGGCTGCTGAAGGACTCAAGAAGGGAAAACACCATGTGAAGGTACAAAATGCAACAGTGGAACAGCAAGGAGTGGAGGTGTCATTAATGCTTTGTTTGTCATCTTGTTAGACCCCATTATCTAATTGCTGAAGGTTCTTCAAGTGAGGGCAGCAACACCTACCCCACCACCTCAGCAGCACCTTCCCTTTGAAACAACCCCTTCAAAGAGCTCTCCCGCACCCATGGCACTGCTCCAGGGACCCAAACCCACTCACCCCTCGCTTCTTTGAACACCTCCAGCGCCTCGGCGTTCACCTTGACCCTCCCCGTGGCCTCAACTCCCAAGGCCTCCACCTTGACGAGGTTGAGATCCGCTCCAAAGTCAATGAGGAGGCGGACGAAGGCCGGCTCGCAGCCGTGCCGCAGGACGGCGTCCAGCACGCACACGGGTGAGCCCCGCGAGAAGCCCTGCACGTTGATGGGCCCGCAGCAGTTGAAATCCGGGTTGGCTCCCGCCTGGAGCAGCAGGCGGAAGCAGGGCAGGTTGTGGTAGGCAGCGCTGATGTAGAGGGGACACACCACCAGCGTGGTCAGCGGCCGCAGCGCCTGCCCGGGCCCGCGCGACGCCAGCTGGTGGTTCACGTCCACGTCCGCGCCGTACCTGCTCCAGGAACAGGGAGGGAGGGTTGGGAATGGCAAGGGATGAGGCTGAAGGACACATGCAGAGTGGGAACCTCTGGGACATGCCCATCCCTACCCTCAGATGGGCCTGGCAGCACTTCTGAGTGGGGACAAAGCAGCCAGCACAGGCTGATCTCCCAGAAACAATGATGTTTCCCTGCTCACAAGAGCCTGGGATTTGGAGAGGAGGAACAGCACCATCCTTGCCCTCTTGATGGACTGGGTTTGCACGGGCACGTTTTGGTAGTGGGAGGGTACAGGGGTGGCTTCTTTCAGAAGCTTCCCCCATGTTGGATGAGGGGGAACAGGTAGAGCTTGAGAAGGAGGGAGGGGTGGGGGAAGGTGTTTTTTAAGATTTATTCCACTTCTCATTACTCTACTCTGATTTTATTAGGAATAAATCCAACTGATACCACCAAGCTGAGTCTGTTTTGCCTGTGATGGTATTTAGTGAGTGATCTCTCCCCTTCCTTATCCCTCCCATTCCTTATCTTGACCCAAGAACCTTTAGTTGAATTTTCTCTCCTCATGTCTTGGCACCAGGGATGGCTCAGCCCCAAGCCAGCACCACGTAATGCTGGATGCTAACAAGCTGCCTGGGGAGCAGGGATGTTTCCAGATGACTCCACTGAAAAGGGATGCTGAAAGAACTTCCCTTCCAGGATAAAAGGGGCCAAAAAGCAACACAGGCACTCGATCCCAAACAGCAGGGAAATAGAAACAGGAATCTGCACTCCACAGTGAAAATCCGTGACAAACCCCTGCTCCTGAAGGAGCTGGAGGGGCTGGAATCTGCTGGGAATTCCCTCAGGCAGTGGGGACAGTAATTCCACGTACCTCCCATGCAGGTTGGATGGGAAGAAGGAGGAAGACAACACAATCCCCAAGGAGTAGCTGGTTTTAATAGCAAAGCCCTGTCCATTCTACCCACAGAGGGAGAAAAGGTTCCTTCACCCACCAGTCCCCCTCCCCAAACTGCAAACTGAGCACTCAGATAACTGTGTTTTTCCTAGATAGCATCATATTCCTTTCAAGATTTCATAAAACTAAGGACGAATCCTACCTCAAAGCAGGCACAGTTCTCACTGAAACCAGCAGGGACTGCTCCCTATCTGGCAAATATTTAACCAAATCCTTCAGTTCTGTGCACGCGAAGAGTCTCATTTAAATTAAGCACACCCAGAACAAGAGCTGAGAGAGTCCTCTAAGAGCTGCAAATGGCACAAAGTGTATTTTTTCTCTTAATATCAGATTACACAAGCATTTGGACAGTTATCCGTGCTGCTGTGGGATTTCCATAGGGTTGTTTTAAAACCACCTCCTCCTGAGCAGACAGCAGATCTCCCTTCATTTCAGTCCTTTCTTTCCTCATTATTACCATCAAAATTCTCAGTGGAAGCCCTCAATTCAAAGCAAATCCCAAAATTCTACTTTTAGCAGAGTCAGGCATGCACCTGAGGGATGGGGGTGATGTGGTAGCTCTCCTCTTCCCAGTTTTAGCCTGGCAAAAGCATCCTCTCGTCCTTGCTACCCTCAGTTCCACCGCAGGTAGCAGTGGATACCACTACAGCATGACCCCAAACTATGAGGAATGTCATTTATACCCTGGCATTAGAACCCTAAATATGGGCAGCTTCCCAGTAAAATGGATCCCCATGCCACAGCCACGTGTGGATTTACTATTCATGGATGGGATTTCACCTCTTGCTTGGTTCAGCACTTGTAGGGATGCTCAGGAATCCCATGGGTGCTGCCATGGGATTTTCAAACCAGGTGATGTTTAGACACCTGAAGCAAACCTGACTGGGTTCAGGTTCTCTCAAAATATTCCCTCCTGTCTCAGAAAAAATGTCTTCTGCATTGCACTCCCCCTGCCAAATCCTGTAGATCCAGCATTTTAAAAATCCCTGTAACATAAAGGCTGCATTTTTCACTAAGTAACTCTGCACAGATCTGTGAAATCCCTTCTCCAAGATATTTGAAATTTTGGGCAATCTGACAATTTGGTATTAGCTTAGCAGCCTTGGGAGAGACATTGCCTAATAAAAAGAGATTGGACAAACTCCAGTTAATTTTTAATCCTGAAAGTTGTCCAGAATCTTGCTTAATATTGCTGGTGATGTATCCCAAGGAGCAGACACATAAATCAAGGCATCGGCTCCCCCTGTGCTGCTGAAATACCATTTGTTACCTTTCACTCTGCCTGGGTGGAGAGAGCAGGGGAGATTTTTGGGAATGCAGCGAGTTGAACCCTGTATCAACAAGCCCATGTTGATGGGAACATCCTCCTCTCAGCTTGTTGGGAAAGGAGCAAGGGGGGGGGATTATCTCCCTTCTCCCTCAAAGTTGCACTTGTATGAAAATTCAAAAAAGGAAGGAAATCCCCAAGGTTTTTGAATCTTATCCTATTCAAATCCTTTTGTTATTTTCTAGCGCTTGAGGTCATCAAGGGGATTCCTCCAACTTTCTTCTCTTCCCCCATTTCTCCCTACAACCTACATTTTCTCATTATGATCCCTTATTATTTGGCATCCATGGCCCACATAGCCGTCCAGCATGAGCCCTTGGACAGAAACCTTCCATTTTAAAAGAAGGAATAATCAGGGCGCGCCACAGAAGGAGCAATTCAAATTGCCACAGCCTCCTGCTACACCCTGAGCCCTGCTGGTGCTGCCAAGGGAGTCTCCTGAGGGAAAACCCAACACCCAGGGAGGTTTTTTGGGGGAATCCACCTCCCTCCTAACTCCAGTCAGGAGCACGGGGGAAGCAGGGGGGATTGCAAGGTTTGGATCTGACTGGATGGCGGACTCAGAACTCCTCTCTTGGGCTTGGAGTGGAACAGGTGGGAACAGACCCGCTGCCAAGGCCAAGCAACAACGGGAAATCCAAGGATGTCCCTTCGGGCACCTCTCCACGCTCTCCTCTCCAGTCCAAGAGGTGTGGGGGCTGCAGCCAGGTGAGGAGGGCAGGGATCCCAAAGGAGGAGGAAAAGGGAGAGGCAGCCCTGAGCCCAGCCCTGAGCTCTTACCTGATGAGCTCCTGCAGGATGTCAGCGCGCCCCACCCGTGCTGCGTGGTACACCGGGGTGCTGCGGTGGTGCCGGCTCCCGTTGGGATCAGCGCCGGCCTCCAGCAGGATCTTGGCACACTCCAGGTGCCCGTTGACCACCGCCACGTAGAGGGCTGTCTGCCCCTTGACGTCCACCAGGTCGATCTCGGCCCCTTTGCGCAGCAGAAAGTCGACGCAGGGGCCGTGGCCGGCGGTGGCCGCGATGCGCAGCGGGGTGCAGGGCAGCCACCCGCAGCACCACACCGACTTCTCGTTGATCCGGCTGCATGGGGGGGAAACACGCAGTTAGGGAAGCCCCCATTCCCTCCAGGAGGGTGCCCCCTGGAAGCTTGGGCACTGAAACAGGCACCCCAGGGAATGGGCACGGCCCCGAGGCTGCTGGAACTCCAGGAGTGTTTGGACAATACTCTCAGGGATGCGCAGGGCGGGGTTGTTGGGGTGTCTGTGCAGGGCCAGGAGTTGGACTGGATGATCCTTGTGGGTCCCTTCCACTCAGGGGATGTGTTTGGTTTAGGGCAAATTTTGGGAGGAAACCTCTGAATGGGGTTCCTTTGGAAATAACAAACGGCCCCTCCCTTACAACTTGTCTGAAAAGAGACTCTCTTGGAGAAAAGTGGAAAAAGCTATTTATTTAACAAAGAAAAAAAGAAAAAAAAGGAAAAAAAAACTGCCCACAAGCACACAGGATGAATAATATGAAATAAAACCTTTAGTTGAAGTGAGACGGCAAATTGAGAAAAGTCTTTGCCGTAGATTCAGTTCATCTTTCTCAGTTTTTATCAGTTCCCCTCGCGCTGAAGAAAAACACTGTCCCAGGCCCCAGAAGGGGAGCGGGGGGGGGCACGAAATCTTTCAGCTCTCCTCTGTTTTTTCAGTCCGGAGCAGTTTCAAACAGTCCCAAGGAAAAGGAAAAGAAAAAAAAACCCAATTCTCTGCCCTAGCTAGCTAAAACTCACTGAAAAACAGAGGCATACA
>WBMY01005984.1:232336-279500 GCA_013397315.1 Donacobius atricapilla
ATGTGAGGAGATAACATAGTCTTCAAAACAAACTGCACTCTAAGAATCACCTTAAAGGCACAGAACACAACATACAGAACAGACAACTGGGGATACTGGCATCATAAATTCACTCTAGGACAGTATGATTCTCTGATTTCTGGCACTTTTAGCAGCCCCAAAAAGCTCCTGTCAATAACCTGGCAGATGCTGCCTGGACAGATGAAGCAGAGCAGTGTTTGGATTGTGGGCTTTAGTTATGCCAGGGGATGTACACCTGCACAAACCCTGCCTCAAAAATGACCTACTAAAAAAAAAAAATCTAACCTCTCCCTTTTGTCCCTTTCTAAAGGGAGATGTCCCAAACTGGTAGCCCAGAGAAGCTGTGCCTGCTCCATTCCTGGAAGTGCCCAAGTCCAGGCTGGACAGGGCTTGGAGCTACCTGATCCAGTGGAAGGTGTCCCTGCTCGTGGCAGGGGTGGAATGGGATCAGCTTTGAGGTCCGTATCTACCTCCAAATTCAAAGACATCAATTCTCTGCTCACTCCTCACCTGTGGAATGCAGCTGTGGGCCCCATCCTCTTCTTCCTGTCAAACTCTTCTTTTTCCTACAAAAACCCCTCAGCCCAAGGGTCCCACGAGCCCCAGCTGCCCAGGCAGCAGAAAGAAGGGCTGGCCCATTCTCATTTTTTGCTGAAATAACACCTTTTTTTGAGGCTGGGAAACATTTAGCTCTCTAAGCAGATTTCTACATGATGCAGGAAAATTAATTAACTATCCCCACAGTCACAGGGTTAGCACTGGGCAGATTTTGTAACATGGGGGGTTTCAGGTTTATAGTTGATTGTAATCCCTTTTGTATGTTTTTCCCATTATCCGTAGGCTCCTGTTTTCCTGGTATCACATTCCTATCCTGATCTGAAAAGAGTTCATGCACAGCTGCCACAGCCTCATGAGCTGCTGCGAGATTTGCCTCCTGGGAAACCAGAAGAATAATCTGGAGGAAAGGAGAGTGTCCTCTCACCTCTTCCATAAAAAACTCCACCCCCAGAACTGTCCAAGGCCAGGCTGGACAGGGCTTGGAGCAACCTGGGATAGTGGAAGGTGTCCCTGCCCGTGGCAGGGGATGGGATAAGATGAGCTTTAAGGTCCCTTCCAACTCACACAGGGCTATGGAAAAACGGGATGAGATGGGGGCCACCAGAAGGAGCAGGCTGTGGGGACAGCGAGAACATCCTAGGAAACACCTCTCTCAAAAAGAGCCGGTGGGATGCGAGTCCCCAAAAGGTGCAGGCTGTGGGAAAAGCAGGAAGAACACCCTGACTCCTCTCACAAGAAAAAAGGGCTGAGGTGGGAGGCCCCAAAACACGCAGCTGTGAGGATGGTGGGTGAAACATCCTCCTTGACATAAAAACCCCCATCCCTGGAAGTGTCCCAGGCCAAGCTGGAAGGGGCTCGGGGCACCCCGGGATAGTGGCAGGCGTCCCTGCCCGTGGCAGGGGTGGCACTGGATGCCCTTTAGGGACCGTGGGGGAGGCGGACGGGATGCGGGGCACCCCGTGCGCTGCGGGGGGAGCAGGCAGGTGGCGGGGCCGCGTCCCCAGGGCTGCATGCCCACCTCTGGAAGCTCTCGTCCTGCAGCAGGCTGCGCAGGGTGGGCAGGTCCCCCACGAAGGCCGCGTCGTGCAGCCGGGTGTCCTCGCAGTGCTCCAGAGGGTGGTCGCAGAACTGCTCCCGCAGCCATTCCTTCAGGTTGCGACCTGCGCTGGAGAGAGGCACACAGCGGGATGAGAAAGGNCCTCCTCTCCGGCCCTGCCTCCCTCCTCAGCCCTGCCTCCCTGCCCGGCCGGATTGGCCCCGGTCGCTTCCTGCCCACGTTAAGGTGGATTCTCCCCGCCGGCCCCGCGGCCTCGCCTCCCTCAGAGCCGCGCTTGTTTCCCTCTGGGGATTGCGGCTCTTTCCTCCCGCTGCGGGCACCAGCGGAGCTCGGGCGGCTGCGGTGGGGAAGGGACAGCTCCCCGCAGCGTTCGTGGGCTCCTGTCCTGTTCTCCCCGTTCCCGGGCATTGCCCTGATCGTATCTCGGTTTTCCCGCAGCGCAGCTTGCGGGATCTTCGCTGGGAAGGGATCCACAAACATCATCCAGTGTCGCCCTGCACAGACACCCCAACACCCCCACCCTGTGCATCCCTGAGAGCTCCCTTGGCTCTGGCAGCTGCGGGCCATGCCCATTCTCTGGGGAGCCTGGGCAGTGCCCCAGCACGCTCTGAGAGAATTTCTGTTTTCCTGATCTCCAGCCTGCCCCTGCCCTGGCACAGCTCCAGCCGCTCCCTCGGGTGCTGTCCCTGGCCACAGAGAGCAGAGATTGGAGCTGTCCCTCGGGAGGAAGATGTAGGCCATGCGGAGATCTCCTCCCTCTCTCTCCTCTTCTCTAGCTGAACAAGCCAAGCTCAGCTGTTCCTCATCCCTTCACCATCTTCATTCTATTTCCCTTTACCATCTTTGCGACCTTTCTTTGAACACTCTGTAATAGCTTTATATTCTTATCGTTGCTCTCCAAGCATTTAAAACACACCCTGAGCTTCTGAGTGCACGTTTTCGAGTCTCCAGTGGCAGCAGGGAATGGTGGTCATCCCTCCATCGCTCCCCACTCCTGCTGCTCTGTGGCAGAATATCCATCCACAGACACCAGGCTCTTGCTGCAAACCCAGTTTCCTGTAACTGTTGTAATTTGTTGTTACACGCCAGAGAGATGTACCATCTGCAAACCAACCCCACTCCCTTTGCCTGCTGGAAGACCAGAAGGGGATGGGATTGATGGGAATTTCAGATCCACTAGCATTGCCACCTTCCCCTTATGCCCCTGGATGAGGCACACCTGGGGCCAGGAATTCCTTGCTTGGTTTCTAACCCCAATTTACAGCTGCATCCAGAGGCTCTGTGTGCCCCACTCCCGGGCAGGGAAGCAGCCATACACATCCCAGTTTTCTGCCGCATCCCTTACACATTTAATGGGAATATATTTAATGAGCTCCTCCAGCTCCAGTGCAGCAATGGGGAAATCCAGAAGAAATAACATCTTGGTCCATGGGCTTTTTTTTTTTTTAATCTTGGAGCTGATTCTTCTCTTCTCCTGAAGGGAAAGTGTGGACAGGGGAGAAAGGGGAGCAGGGGATGCAGCACTGTTTACTTGCAATATATCCCTGTGGGCAAAGCAGAGCCCTAGAGGGGAATAAAGCAATGGATAAACAGGACAGACAAAGCTGGAGTTGCTCATGGTTCCAGGTTCTTTCAGTTCTTGCTGCAATGAAGACAGAAAGTTCTTACATATCATATCCCACTAGATTTTCCAGCAGTTTAGCTCCTGAATCAGGCTTTTATTCTCTCTTTTTTTTTTTCCCCCTCACATTCCCTTAAATGCACGTGAAAAGCAGCCCATCCCAAATTGTCCTGGTGAGTTCCTGTACAGCGGTGGTGAGAGGGAGTGACTGTGCAGACTCAGCCTCCAGCTCTGGGAATCCATAGGTGTTTCAGAGAAATCCCATGGGGAAATGCACTAAACTCTGCCAATTTGTATCGCTCTAAGTGGCTGCAGAGGGGAAGTGGAAATTTGCAAACAGCTCACTATTTGGTGAAGGCCTAGGAAACGCTTTTTCCAAATCTGGAGAAATTGTTTTGTCCAGCATATCCTGACTGCTCCTACCAGATGAACCAAGCTGAGGGCACAGGCTGCTGGCAATCCACACAGAAACTGGAGCCTCCAGGAGGAGGCTTCCAGGGTCTCAAAATAGCCACTTATCCAACACATGCTGGCTCACCCACCAGGCAAGACCTGTTCTCCAGCTCCTAACCCTGAAGCAGCATAAAAACCCCCCTAAAAATAAATAAATAGATAGATAGATAGATAGATAGATAAAGCAAATAAAACTCCTCCTGCTGCTCCAGAGGATCCCTCAACCACCCCCTCCACATGCACTAAGGTTTCCCACTGTCCCTCCTAAGCAGACACATCCTCCCAACTCCCCATCCTCATGCTCCAAGCAGAACAAGTTCACTCATCCTGCTCCTGGAAACAGGATCAGGAAAGGAACCAGCCCATCCACTGGGGCCTGCCAGAGTTTTTCCCCACAGGACCCACTCCTGTCCGTCCTTCCTTCCTTCCTTCCTTCCTTCTTTCCTTCCTTCTTTCCTTCCTTCCTTCTTTCCTTCCTTCCTTCTCCCACACCACTGGAGAAACTCTGCCTCTCCTGAACATGGCTGAGGGGAAAAGAAGGGGCAGGGATGAACTCCTGTTAATCCACAGCTTTTACTCCCTGGAATTAAGCCAGTGGTTGCATTTAGTGCCAGACTGAGAAGAAAATGCACCTCCCTCCCTCTCATTCCTGGATAAATATGGACATCTTGGGAGCCTTGCCTGAAAAGGACAATGATTTATACCTGGTGCTAAAACCAGTGGTTAGTCTCGCCACCACCACCACCACCTCCAACGCCCTTTTCCAGGGGCACCACAACTTTTAAATCCACCCAGGTTCCTCCCAGACCTTCCAAGCAGCAGGAAAAAAAGCTGTATTATGAAATACTTTGCAATTGTAACTGCTTCGATGCCAGGGTCACAGTGAAGAAAAAGAAAGGAAGGAAAAAAAAAAAGCCGTAACCAAAAGTGTAATTCACGCTTAGCTCAGTCCATAAAACTTCTCCCTGCCTGGATCTAAGCCATCGGCTTGGATTTGTAGTGAACTCTCAAGTGAAGTTGCCCTAGTGATAAATGCATCTGTGGGGAAAGAGGTTGGGGGGGAAAATCCCTCATCCTCCTGTTTTTAGCACAGCCCGACATTTTTCTGGGGAATTGGTGTGGTTCCTGAAGTGGACATGAAGGCGTGCATTAACAACAGAAAACAGGAATGAGAGATGGGAGGAGAATTGAATTCCAGCATCCAGGATGTCATTAGGACTGGGGCTAGAAGCACAAAGATGACAACAGAATGGTTACTTGGAGTCCAGGAAGTTAATTCTGCTGCAAATGGGTCTAAATAACCTCTGTCCTGAGGGAAAACAGGCAGCACTGATGCATCAGCCAGCTGAATTTTAACCTTCCATCAAGTGTCCAGCACTTCGCTCCTTCGATCCTGACTGGGTGTGGAGTGGAGATTTTACTGCAACACCACAGAAAGGCAGGGTCTGGAAAATCCCACCCATCATCATCATGAGACAGAGCTGAACTGTCACCCCGCTGCTCCCAAAGAAACTGGGACAATCCGTCCTGACGGTGAGGGAAAAGGGCTAAAATTGAGTGAAGAACCGCCAGGATGAACACCATTAAGGAAAAATAGCCCCAAAAAAGCAAATATTCCCTACTGGTTGTGCCCAGAGGGGTGTGGGTCACACCACCTCTGATCCTTGGAATTTTGGTTAGGATTCTCAGCCTTGCCCAGAGGGTGCCTCTTGATAAGGAAACAGGGCAGCGATCATCCTACGTGCCCCTTTCATTTCTCACAATTAAATTATGGAATTCCCCACTTTTCTCTCATTCTTTTCCTATAATTTATTTCTGCTAAGGGCATGAAAGGCTCTGGAAATCCTTGTGTACAGTGCTGCAGGAACACCTCAGGAGTGTGAAGAACTCAAATCCATCAGCCTGGTGTCTCCATGTCTCCAGCAGGATCCAGCCACAGGCTCCCAGCTCATGGATCAAGCACAGTTGCAAATATTTTTTTCTCCAGGGCCATCACCATGAACAAGTTTGAGGCAGGGAAGGAAGACACCAGTGGAGTTTTTTATCACCATTTTCCAGGAGAAACAGCCATCCTTTGATGGCAGATGTGGGAATATCAAGAGAAGCAGGCACCTCCTTTACCTCAGTCCACAAGGGAAACACCTCCTTACAGGTAGGTTAGAAAATAGCAGAAAATCTTCTGAGGACAGATTTCCCTCCATGGCAAAGGGCTTCCCAGGAATGAGACATTTAGGATGGTTTCAGCCCCATTCCCACCAGGGGATTTGCAGACAAAAGGGATCTATTTATATTTTTAGCTGTTGTTTGGGTTTTTTTTCCCCTCTTCAAAAAACATTTAGATTGTGTTGGGAAAATAACACTGTAAAGGGTTTTTTTCACCCCCACTCCCTCTGTGTTTTTTGCCACTTGAACAACTTCTTTCAGCACCCGTGTGGCATTGTCAGAAGAAATAGCTCGAGGAAAAGCAAGAGTGGGGGGGAAAAAAAGAGCTGGGGAGGAGAGAAGCTCATTTCCAACATACACAGGAGCTGGACCTTTATGATCCTTGTGGGTCCCTTCCAACTCAGTGATTCTGTGATTCCACATCCCTCCCTCTTCCCCTGAGTGTGGTCATTGTTCACTTCATCCCAAACCAGCATTTCTGACACACAGAGGGGTCCAACAGTGAATGTTTCATAGAAATCATTGAATGGTTTGGGCTGGAAGGGACTTGAAAAGGTTATCCAGTCCAACCCATCAAACAGTGAATATTCCATAGAAATTATAGAACAATTTGGGCTGGAAGGGACCTTTAAAAATCATCCAGTCCAATCCATGAAGGCATTCCAGGCAGTCCAGATCCATGCCCAGGGATGCAGCTCCCAGTGCCTTGGGACTGAGGTTTTAAATGAGATCTGCTGCAAAATTTGTTGCGATCAGCACCAAGTAAACCTGTCAGAAACCTGCATTAGTGACAAAAGGCTCATCAAGAACCCCACAGCAACACTTACACTTCCACACTCCCTCAGAGGAGCTGGTTTGTGAGGTGCATCCATCTAGGAACAGGCATCAGGAGCTCCATGGTGTTGGACATCTATGGAGAAAGCACAGACGTGACAAATTCTGTCAAAAAGAAGAAAATACAGCAAGCAGGGGACTGTGCAAAAATAGGAGACATAAACAGATGAATTAAGCCAGCTCTCCAGGCAGCTCTGGCCTTGCAAGTGCTTGACTTTCCCACCTTAACACCATGCTCTCAGCACACTTTTTTCCTCCCTGAAATTCCTTGAAAATACAGCTGCCCACCCGCCTGCTCCGAAGCTCAAGAATCCCAGCGTTGAGTGAGTGCAGGCACTTAGGGCTGCCCCAGGCACAAGGGTCTCTTTATGGAGTGGCTCTCCAGGCACACAGGACCTGGAGCAGCCTCAGTGAACCAGCAGAGAAAAATAAACATCCTTCTCTTGGAAGTGCCTCGCACAATTTCATTAAGCCGGGCTGCAGCGGATGTGTATTTATTGAATGGAGCCCTCAGAGAAACAAAAAGCGGGGAAAGAAGCCCCTGGGCTGCTCTGCTGAGGGGGGATTTAATGAAACCCAACAAAGCAAGAACCACCTCCGCCCTACTCAAAGCCCGGCACTAAAAAAAGAACCCCCAAAGTCATTTTTAGCCGTGATTTCCGTGAGTGCGCTGCGGGCTCCAAACCATTCCCTGAGGAAGGAAAGAAAGGTGTCTTTGGGAAGGAGGGGTGCAGAAATTCTGAGCGGGATTCCAGGCAGCGGCATTCCTGCCTGTTTTCCAGCAGGCCCTGGATGCTGGCCCACCCCCGAGGTGGGGTGTGAACAGAAAACATTTCCCCCGTTGTTTGCCCCGCTCTCATCCTGGCCTGGCTGCCACTCACTAATTAAGAAATTGAAATTATCCCTCAGCTCCACACGTTCCGTCCCAGGGAAGGGATTCCTCTTTCAAGGTATTCCAGGTCATTTTTCTCAGCCTATGTTGTCTCTTTTTTCAATTGGACACGGCTCCAGGGATGCTACTTAAAATGTTTCAGTTTTCCAAAACTCAGCTTCCAGTCTTGTTGCTTGGAGAAGCTGTGGCTGCTCTTGGATCTCTGGAAGTGTTCAAAGCCAGTTTGGACAGGGCTTGGAGCAACCTGGGATAGTGAAAGGTGTCCCTGCCCATGGAATGGGACGAGCTTTAAGGTCCTTTCAACCCAAATTCCATGATTCTGTTAAAAAATAACTCCGAGGATCCTTTTTACAGCATCTCTTCCACCGGTGATGCAACATTTCTTTTATCAAATGACCCCAAGTCCCTGTTTCTCCACTCAAAAAGAGGTCATGTAGCAGAGATACATTAGAAATGTCACCCTGCTGTGCTTGAGAGGCACAGAAAACACAGCCAGCGGTGCCTGAAGGGCATAAAAATGTTTTACTTGCGATCAGGACAGCAATATAGTAATAAAAGCTTTAAATGCTGCTAGAAAGGTGTGATTTTAGCTTTCAGAACCACAGAATTCTTTATTTCTGCACTCAAAAAGGTTTGCAAAGGGAGGTGAGTGTTTTTGCTACACATGGCTGGTCTGGGGCAGAGGAGCAGAGATAATCATTATCCCTAATTAGGGATCCATACGAACCATTAAGGCTTTATTCCTCAAGGAGTGAAAGTTAAGCTCTAGTACAATGCAGTTCACTCTTACTTTTGTTTGTTTAATTAAAAGCTAAACCTAAAAAAATGGCAAAAAAGGAAAAAAAAAAAAAAGAAACAAAACCCCCAGTCACCAGCACCTGGTTATTGCCAGAATCCAAGGGTATGGAATCTGACTCCCATCGCCTTCATCAGCTCAGGATTTGACAAATCAGAGATTATTTAGATTTTTCAGGGCCTTAGTACAGACAAGCCAAAAGCTGAGCACTCCAGCCCCAGCCTTATTAGCAGCCATTTTCGTAGCCATAAACCAAGAGAACAATGTCTCATTTTCTAATTAATGCAGATTGTCATTAATAGATCCCAACAAAGCTGCCTTTCATTCCTTTCCTTGCTGGTGCATTTGGTGAAGCACTTAAAGGGGGCCAGCCCAGTGCATGCACAGAACTGTTTTAATTACATCCTGTGAATTTATTTTTCCAGGGAGAAATATTTCTCAGGGAAAACGTCTATAAAAGTAACTTTAGAAGCAAAGTAATTTTGTGTGTGTTTCCTATAGGAAATCTGTTTAGTTTAAGTCCCAGGTTCTAACACTCTCTTTCTGCAGCAGCATGACCTGGAGAATGCTGCTGACAGCCACAGTAAAATCCTGCTATCTCCTGAAATGAAATTCCTGATGGATTTGGGAGCTATGTCATGATGGGACCTGGCCTCTCCCCTTTGACTGGATTTTTCTCATGGTGAGGGGATCACAGACCCCCCCCCAAAAGGGGCACCTCACCTTCAGGCTGCTCCAGGTGTGGGTGTGAGTTATTTCTACTGTCATTTGTTTAACCAAGGGCTTGGTTGGAGTCTCCCAGCTCCAAGGAGAAAAACTTTATGAGTTTTCCAGCCATCAAATTGAGAGTTCCCAGGAAATGTATCCTCCAGGAGGGACTTTGCTCACGTGTTTATTTCTTTCCCTTGGGAAGCGACAAAGCTGGAAACTCCAGCCCACAGCCCCTTTGTCACCCTTAGACTCCTCCTTTCTGAGTTCTGCTGTTCTCCCACCTTCCAACTTCATCCTGATCCCCTGGAGCTGCACCAGGAGCTTCTTCCCTCACCTGAGGAAAAGGGCCTGGCTTCCAAAGGGAGGCAAAAGCGGTTTTTCCTCCAGATAACAACAAGGAGTTGGACACTCCAGAGTGTCCAGTGAGTGCCCTGCCTGGTGAGGGAACACGTGTGACCAGGCTGGCCTTCCCAGACTGTAGGACTGCAAAATCAGCCTGGGTTTGTGCATGGAAGTATGGAATTGCTTAGGCTGGAAAGGCCCTCTAAGACCACGAAGTTCAGCCATTTCCTAGCACCGCCAAGCCCACCATTAACCACGTCCCCAAGTGCCACATCTACATGGCCTTTAAGTCCATGAATAAAAGCCCATTTCAGGCATAAGCCAAAAAACTGAAAGAAAATCCAGGGAATTTAGCAATTCCATCTGCAGAGCGTGGAGGATCAGCTTTGCCAGCTACAAAACCCTCTCCTGGTTCCTTCCTCATTGTGGTGATGGAATGTTTCCACTTCTCACTCCAGACAGTGCATTAGTGGTACCACAAATGAGCCTGTAAGGACCAGTTTTAATTTGGGAAAAGCCTATCTTTCAATGCCATAAAATGCGCTGTCACATTTCCACTGCCAAACACACGTGGGTAATGTGTGGGGAATGCCAGAGGCCGCTAATGCAGGAGAACTGTGGAATCACAGAGGGATTTGGGTTGGAAGGGACCTTAAGACTGATCGAGTTCCACTGTGGCCATGGACAGGGACACCTTCCACTATCCCAGGTTGCTCCAAGCCCCATCCAACTACCCCTTGGACACATCCAGGGATCCAGGGGCAGACACATGTTCTCTGGGCACCCAGTGCCAGGGCCTCTCCACCCTCACAGGGAACAATTCCTTCCCAATATCTGAAGTAAACCCACTCCCTTTCAGTTTAAAGCCATTCCCCTTGAGGAAGCTATGGCTACAGGAATGATCAACTCACCTGAATAACTCCTAAACTCAGGGAGAGTGGAAGGTGCTGTGTTAACAGAGGGAACATGGAACAGCAAGGCTGGCACTTCCTAAATGCTTTCCAGTTGGATTGGTCTGAAGGAAAAAGCCAATCTTGGGGCCAAGGCCTGGAGGTCTCCAGATGGATGAGAAGTCCAAGGCTGGAACAGCCCATCCTTCTGCAGGAGATTCACGCTGACTCCAGGGACACCTCAGGTTTGTGCTTTTAACCAGCTCCCCCTCTAGACAGTGAAAAGATTTAGTGCCTAATTAAAAAAAATCATGGAAATCCTTAGGAGACACAGCAGGCTGCAGCTCTCTCCCTTGGCTGAGGCCTTCTTTGAAGGCTTCCATGCACCAAAGGGTTCAAACAACTTTCTCCATGGCTGATACTTCCCTGCTGACGCTCCTGGCAAGGCAAGGACACCCAGCTGCTCTGTGGCAGGGGACAGAGGAGGTGCTCAGGCTTTATGTCCCATCTCCCAGGCTTGTCCCTGGGTAAGAACCACACCGTGAGAGTGCTGGGATTTCAGTCATTTCCTTCTTCCTTCTCTCCAGGGGTTTTAATTAGCATTACCATTGCACTCCTTAATTTGACCACATGCCTTGCTTCCAGTTTCAGCTCCCCTTTCATTTTTTCCCCTTCTTCTGATCCCTTTAAGACACAGCTGTAAAACTACGCAGACCTTGTGTTGTAACACTTCATAATCACACTTACACCGTGAGTAACCCAACAGAAATCAGCTTGCTCCTGGTGATCCAGGGGGATTGGGAGCAGCATCTCATTCCTTGCTGCTGGATGCTTCCCACTGCAGGTTTTCTTGGCAGGGCTCTGTGACAACCACTGGGATGAGCTGAGGCACCTTGTGGAGGATCCTGCATTTCTGTGGGGAGGGGTAAGACAGAAGGGGAAAAACAAGATTCTTTTTGTGTTGTGAGTGCTCAGGAAAGCGATCTGTGTGTGAAGGGAAGCAGGAAAAGACAAAAGCCTGCCAGTGCAGAAAATGGAGTCATGAATCCTTTGGAGCACAAACACACACATGTGGGCACGTTCATCCACCAAAACTGGCCTTTCACACACAGGGCATGAAATACTGGAATGGTTTGGGTTGGCAGAGATCATAAAGATTATCCCATCCCATCCGCTGCCATGGGCAGGGACACCTTCCACCATCCCAGGCTGCTCCAAGCCCCAGTGTCCAAACACTGGGACACTTCCAGGGATCCAGGGGCAGCCACAGCTTCCCTGGGCACCTGTGCCAGGGCCTGCCCACCCTCACAGAGAAGGATTTCTTCACAATATCCAATATAAACCTCATCTCTTCCAGTTTAAAGCCATTCCACCTTGCCCTCTCACCAATCCTTCCCTTCCTCCATCCTGCAATGTGCTGCAGCCCCGTCCTTACACATTTTTTCCTCCTGGCTGCACTTTTCAGGCCCTGATCCAACCCATGAGGAGCTTCCCATGGGCTCGAGCAGCTCTTGGATCAGGTGCCTCCAGTGAAATCCGTCCCAGCCAGATCCCATCGCGGGGGGGTCGTTTGGGAGCCTCAGTTGTAGGCCTGGGCTTGGCTCCCTCGCTGACCTCTGCACAAACCTCTCCTCGTTTTGCTTGGCTTCTCCCGCGGTTCTGCAGCCACCTGTGGGTTCGGTGGTGGCTCGGGTTACTCGCTGATGGCCTGTTCTCCTACCTCTGCCTTTCAGGAAGGGTTCACTCCAGGATTTATAACGGGTTCTTGGTAGCACCCTCTGTACTTCAATCTGTGAAACCATTTCAGTTTAACCACCTGTTTTCACACGCTCATAATTTCACAAAGCATCCACCTTTTGGGATAAAATTTTCCATGCTTCAGCTCTTGCCCAAGGTGCTAGTTCGTTGGGTTGTTTTTTTTTTTTTTTACTTTAAATTAAAATCCAAAAGAAAAAGTAAGTTTGATCCAAATCCATTCCACATTTCTGCGCTTGGCCCCAGGCAAGAAACTTTCCCTGTTCAAAAAAAAAAAAAGAGAAAAAAAATTCTAACCACATTTCTTGTTGTGGAGCTCAAAGGGAAAAAAATTCTGCTTGGGAGCTGCCGCGAACACTGTAGGAAAAGGACTGGAGCCCAGCCATGGACTGAAAACTCTGATCCACCCCAAAGACTTGAAAATGAGGTGCTTCTCCTTGCCTTGCTGTCAGGCTGTGGGTGGTACAGAGCCTGTGGTTCCTCTGACACCAGAGTCCATGGCCAGGCTCTGCCCCAGCCTCTCCTGGAGCCAGTGGGAGCTTTTTCATAAAAATGGATTTTTTTTTCTCATGCTGGCAGGTCCATCATTAATTATGGGTAGGCTCAGAGTGCCCTGAGGTCAGGAAGAGCTTCCCAGTGACATCGGCCACTGGGCAGGTTCAAGGGGCTGCTGGGGTCTGGGGGAGAAGCTGGCACAGATTGTAAAGTATATCCCAGGTTTTCCTTGATTTTTCACTCAGGGCACCTTGGGAAATGGAACGCAAAGAAGTAACAGCAGGCTGTGAGATCAAGCAGTCAAAGTAATCAGGAAATGGTTTTTAAAAGCTTTCCATTGCTCCAGAAATAATGTGTCAGCTTCCCTAAGCAGTTTTGTGTTCTCCCTGGTGCTGACAAACACATCACTTGTCCTGTTTGAGCCTGTCTCCATTCCTGTCACCAGAGCACGCTGTCCCAAGCCACCCCAGAGCCCCAGACAGGGCAAACTGAACAGTCCTGACCCCAAAACAGGGCTCTGGCTGCTCCCAACAGCATTTTCCTCCTCCTGCCCTGGAGAGTTGTCCGACTAACTGCCTCCGTGGATTAATTCCTGGTGGCACAAGCCTTCACTCTGAGCTCCAGCTTGGAAATCCATGACCTGGAAATGTCCGAGGCCAGGTTGGACAGGGCTTGGAGCACCCTGGGACAGTAGAAGGTGTCCCTGCCCATGGCAGGGGTGGGACTGGATGGGCTTTAAGGTCCCTTCCAACTCCAATCAGTCTGGGATTCTGTGATTCTCAGAGTGCAGAGACACAGTTCAGCTCCAGCTGGATATTTTTCCCAATATCCAATCAAAAGAAGTGGGAGCTGACCACATATAAACACATGTCCGTGCTGATTAATCCCTGCTGGGAGCACTGGGAGTGTGTGAAGGTGTGGAGGTCACCTAGGACAAGTAAAACTGTGCCAGGTCAACGCTTTACTATTGGATGTAAAAAGGGCACTTTGCACTTGCACAAAATAAGGACAGATTTTCTGGCCAGGCGCTAGGAATGAGCTGGTAGTGAAACCCAGTGGGCATCAGACACTTCACACAAACCCTTGGCAAATTTCAGGGTTAATTGGACACCAAAATCTGCCCTTGATAACCCAACACTTCCCCAAAAGTGCAACAGAACCTCCTGCTCACCAGCTCCTTTCCTGCAGGCCCTCCATGGCCATCACTCCATGAACTTGGGAAGGGCTTCCTGCCTTCTGGAGGGGCTCCAAGCACACTTTTCTCCCCTGGGAAGCCATCCCACAGCGGCTCCCCACAAAGCCCAGCCTGATGCTGAGGGCAGCAGTGGAAGCTCCCACACATTCCCCACCTCTGGAAGCAGCTGGATGCCTTGGGGTGGTCCTGTGCTCCCGGAGCTCTGGGCAGTCACACAAGGAGAGCAAACACAGCCCCTGACACCTGAGAAAGTGACACTGGAACAAAATCCCATGTTCTCAGCGTGTTCCCGCACAGCTCCCGGTGCCTCCAGCAGCAGGTTTGGAGCCAGCACAATAGAACAGTATTTGGGTGTGAGAGACCTGGGGCTCCCACCTTGCTCCAAAGACAAGGATCCCATTAATGGGAGCTCACAGCTCACAGCCCAGCAGGGCCTGACATAAAACCAACCCTTTCTTAACACTTCACTGGAATGCCAGGAGCTCGGGAGTGCTGAAACTGGAGGAGAACACCTTCCCTTCCTGCCAGGTTACCTGAGCAGCACAAAGCTATGGTGGGTGGCCTGGAATTCCTCCTGGCTGCAGGGCCGGTCCCCTGCAGGAATGCTGAGACCATCTCTTGCTCTCCTCTCCTCGTCCCCTGTGTGGGGACAGGCAGTTTTCACACTGAAAACCCGCCACTGTTGGAAACTCTCCACTGGCTCTTCTGCTCAGCAGCTTCTCCCCATCCAGGCTGATCAGGATCATGGCTGGATGGGGTTTGGAGCAACCTGGTCCAGTGGAAGGTGTCCCTGCCCATGGCACAAGATCATCTTTATGGTCCTTCCCAACCCAAACCATTCTGGGATTCTGTGCTCACTTTAAATCCAGGTCCCTTGGAGCACCCTCCAGAACTAATATCCCATTGCTCTCCTGTCAGAACATTTGCGTTTGGCCTCAAACTGTTGGGACTTTTGTTCAGCTGCTGCCCTTCCAGGAGCAACAAGAAGCAGAAATAAAACTCTTGGTGAGACTAGAACAAATTAATCTTCCTGTACATCAAGCTGAACATCCCACAAAGGGCTCTGCATCTTTGTACAACCTAAATAACAATGTCCTTGCAGGCCTCTCCTCCATGTGCATCTGTCAGGGAAGAAAACCCCACAGCAGAGCAGGGAGATGCCCAAAGGAACCTCTGGCCCCATGGGAAGCTGCTGCTGGAGCAGGGTCCTGGCAGGATGTGTGGCCTCATGGAGAGAGGAGCCCACACTGGGGCAGCTCCTGCAGGACTGACCCCATGGATAAAGGGACCCACACTGGGGCAGTTCCTGCAGGACTGACCCCATGGATAAAGGGACCCACACTGGGGCAGTTCCTGCAGGACTGACCCCATGGATAAAGGGACCCACACTGGGGCAGTTCCTGCAGGACTGACCCCATGGAGAGAGGAGCCCACACTGGGGCAGTTCCTGCAGGACTGACCCCATGGAGAGAGGAGCCCACACTGGGGCAGCTCCTGCAGGACTGACCCCATGGATTAAAGGGACCCACACTGGGGCAGTTCCTGCAGGACTGACCCCATGGATAAAGGGACCCACACTGGGGCAGTTCCTGCAGGACTGACCCCATGGATAACAGGACCCACACTGGGGCAGTTCCTGCAGGACTGACCCCATGGATAACGGGACCCACACTGGAGCAGCTCCTGCAGGACTGACCCCATGGATAAAGGAACCCACACTGGAGCAGGGAAGAACGTGAGGAGTCCTCCCCTGAGGAGGAAGCTGCAGCACATCCCATGAGTGATGAGTTGATCACAGCCCCCATTCTGTCCCTCTGTGCCACTGGAGGGGAGGAGAGAAAACCAGGAGTGAAGCTGAGGCTGGGAAGAACGGAGGGGTGCGCAGGTGTTTTTACGTTTTGTGTTTATTTCCTGCCCTGCTCTGATGGGACTGATAATAAATAAATCAAATTTCCCCAAGTGGAGTCTGTTTTGCCCACGACAGTGTTTGGTGAGTAATGTCTCCCAGCCCTTATCCCAACCCCTGAGCCTTTCCTTACATTTTTCTTTCCTGTCTGGTTGAGGACGGGAATAATCAAACACTTGGTGGGCACTTGGAATTCTGGGCAGCCAGGGTTAGCCCACTACAGATGGTCAGGGGAGTAACAGGGTGTTGTGGAGAGGAGTATCTCGGGCTCTTTCGCTTCCCACTGCCACCTCTCCAGTTAAAATAAAGTAAAATAAAATCAAACAGCACTGTACAAACAGTTAAAGGCTGTTTGTCTGCCTTTAGCAGGATGTGAGGAGACAAAGCTGCTGGCACAGGGTACCCAGAGAAGCTGTGGCTGCCCCTCGATCCCTGGAAGTGTCCAAGGCCAGGTTGGACAGGGCTTGGAGAAACCTGAGACAGTGGAAGGTGTCCCTGCCCATGGCAGGAGGTGGAGTGGGGTGATATTTAAGGTCCCTTCCAGCCCAAATCCCTCTGTGATTCCATGGAAGCCCAGGTCTCTGTGTTCCGGCCATCAGTGTCACTTGGGGTTGTCACTGTCCTCTCCTGTGCTCCAGCCCCTGATGCTGACCCAGGCCCCACCTCAGGTCCCCTCCAGTTTCCAGCCCTGTAACGTGCACTGGAAGTTCTGCCGAGATTATTTGGACAGGAAGACTTCCTTTTTCCCTCCCGAGGTTAAAGCCAGAGCAGCTTGGAACCTCCATCTCAGAGCAACTGCTAATCCAAACAGCTTCTCCTTCCCAGACGTGGATCCCCAGCTCTTCCCAAGCTCAGCCGACACTTGGGCTCCAGCAGCAGCAGATGCTGTTCCAAAAAGCAGAGAAAATCTGAAAGCACAGGAGAAATGGAGCACCTCTTGCCACCGAGCAAATCCTAGGAAAAGCTGCTGGCCAGGAAGCAATCCCTGTGGCTGGGCTGCCAGCCCAGGAATGAGGAGACACTGGGCAGCTCCTGTCCCACTTCCCATCCCTTTCCTTCTAGAGCCACTCAGTCCCCTGTTGGTTATCAAAGCTCTCTGTTGAACTTTGGGGTTTGTTTAGGAGAGTGGGATAGAGGTGGGATGCTGTACTTTTGTCCTGGATGCAAAAAAATTGTTTCAATTCAATGTAAGAAAAGGGACCCACCCTTCTTCAGAGAGGAGGCAGGTCCTGTTATGCCCTGGCTATGCAGGATCTGCTGCCCTTCCCAGGGAAAGGAAATTCCTTCTGTTTATGTCTGTGTTTGGGCTGGATCTGTTATTCCAGGTATTTTACTAGTTTCTCCTTTTTCTTCTCTGCCTGATCCTGCACAGGGTAGGGTGAGCCCACTGCCTTCTGCCTGATGCTCCTCAGTAGCCAAAAACTGCTCAAAAGGGGCCAACAGCTGGGAGGGCAAAGCCCACCTTGCACCTTCTCCACAGACCTGAACACACCCAGCCAGGAGCCTCAGTGACCCAGGCAGCACCTGAGCACACAAGTGGCCTGAAAAAAGCAGCCAAACGCATCCATTCCCTGCCCATTCCTGGGCACACAGCACAGCCAAGCCTGTGGGAGCCAGCAGGGCATAAAACAAGGCCGACCCCAGCAACCCCTGCCTCACAAGTCGTAAATCTCGGGGGGGAATTCCTCTCCCTTTTCTCCTGGGAAGCATTTCCCTCCTGTGGCTCGCTCTCGGCTGCCATCAGCTCGTGGATTTGGGTAGGAAGGGGTGGGAGCTAATCCTTTTTTCATCACGTTAAATTAAACTATAAACCATACCTCTTAATTCCTTTTAATTAAATTTCTCCCTGGAAAACGGAAATGTTATTTTGCCATGTTTTTTCACAAAACAGGGCAGGGAAGAGATGGACCTTGGTGTTGCAGGGAGTTTTCCAAGGAGTTGTGGGGGGTGCCTGGGGCTCTCCAAGAGCTGAAGGGGACTCCATGGCTGGCAGATCCCCAATCCATCCCTTGTGCTAGACTGGCTCACCTCCACAAGAGTAAAACTGGGAGGAGGGAAGAGCACAAATTCATCTGAGGCAGAGTCCAGCCATTTTAGGTAAGTAAAGCCTTAGTGCCAACCTATCCCTTTAGATTCTCCTGCTGGAGAAAAGACACACTCCCAAAAATCCTTGAAACACTTCTATACAGCCACAGTCCTGCCTTTCTCTCCTACAGCGTCAGTCTGTGGTGGTTGCTTCCCCAGTTGGTGGATCCAAGGTGCTTTGGGGAAAAAAAAAATTAAAAATCACAGGAATATTTCATATTTCAAACAAAACTGCTGGAGCAAGACCAGCAAGAGCAGGCACCAGCTCAAGGGAGTGAGAAATCCAGACTGGACTCAGGGACATCACGGCTGAGTCGGAGATGGGATGTTCCACACATCAGAAATTCCTGTTTTCAAGGCAAAAATAGCAATGCTGATGAGGATAACAAGACAGGAGAAGTAGAACTCTTTTCCCAGGTCAGCAGACAGCCTGGAGCTGCAGCCTGGGAAGACACAAAGCCCTCAGCATTCACCTCTGAGGCCAAAGCTTCCACAACACTTCCACACCACTCTGCACGTGTTCGTTCCACATTTCCCATTGGGACCACGTCCCAGCAAGAGCGAGCTCTGTCCCCACGGAGGACACTGCAGGGCACCAGGGGAGTGGGAATTTAGGGGTAAGGGTGTCCAGAGTTCAAAGGACTCACAAGGATCATGGAATCCAACCCCTGGCCCTGCACCCCAACAATCCCACCCTGTGCATCCCTGGCAGCGCTGTCCAAAGGCTCCTGGAGCTCTGGCAGCCTCAGGGCTGTGCCCATTCCCTGGGGAGCCTGGGCAGTGCCCAGCACCCTCTGGGGAAGAACCTTTCCCTGATGTCCAGCCTGACCCTGCCCTGACACAGCTCCAGCCATTCCCTCAGATCCTAGTGCTCAAGAAATCAGCTGGATATGGAAGCAGCTCCAATGACCAACATAGCTGGACTGGGTACTGGTGTTTCTGGTGAGGTCCCAGGTGAGCAGAGGGTACCTCACAACCCCAGCTGGACCCTCTGGTACCTAAATCCCATCCAAATCCCATGTCACACACCTCAGCCCTCCAGCCCTCCCTTCCCTTGCACTCCTGAACACAAAATTAAACCTCTGCCATTCCCACCCTCAGGAGCAGCCTCCAACACCCAGAGCACTCAGGGATGTCCAAGTTCCAGTGGAGACCTCTGAGCTCACCCCACTGTCCCCTTCCTTCCAGCCTCCTCTGCCCCGAGTCCTCCTGGCCAGGGGAGGTCCTGCCACCCCCCGTGTCCCTCCCTGCCCAGCCACAGCGCTTTGGGATCCTGCCACCAGTTGCACCTTTCCAGCTGAGAAATGCTCCCGGCCCGAAGGCAGGGGGGCTGGCAGCCCCGGCCCGACCTGCTACACGGCACAGGAATGTCAGGCACGTCGTGAAACACAAATCCTGCTTCCCAGAACTGTCAGGCTCCATTAGCGCTGCAGGGGCTGACAATGAGAAGGGCTTTCAATCCCAAACCACCGCTCCGGCGAAGTTTCCTTCGCTAATGAACCACCCACAGGCTGAAACTCAACTCTGGGGCCCTGGGTGTGCACACACACATCCCCTATCCCCTCCTCTAGGCACAGCTGCTCCGTTTGCTTTTTTGGTGCTGCATCCTCAACCTGCCTCAGCTCCCAGGCCTTGTTCCATCCCTGGAAAACAGAACAAATCCAGAGTTAAGACCGAGTGATATTAAAATGCTATTGAACCTTAATACCAACCAGTTCTTGTTTGAAGTGGTATTTGGTCAGCAAGCACAAGAAAACAGGCACATAAAGAAGCACCAAGTCGTCCCTAAGTTCTCCCAGGCCTCCAAGACCAAGCTCCCCACCCTGAGAAGGGACACTTCTAACACCAAGGACAGATGGACACAAGGGTCATGTCACCAGGCAAAGACCACTCAGAGCCCATCAGCAGGGACAGGAGGAGGGGAGGCTGAAGGGAATGTCATGGAGAAGCTGAGGGAAAGGAAAAATCATGATTGAAACCCTGTTTAACCCAGAAATCCCTCCACGTCTCTGGGGAACACCTGCTGGTGCTCCCACCCCACTTTCCTGCCAATCTCAGGCTCCAGCAGCACCACGCTGGATTTTGTGCATGCAGAGAGGTGTGGGAGGGGACCAAGGGGTGACAAAGGCTGGGGTACAGGTGACAAATCTCTCTGTGCCCTTTGGGGGTGGCTTGGAGCAGTGGGAAGCTCATAGGGGCGAACACCACCTCAGCAGGAATCTGAGCAATCCCAGCAAACCCTGTATTGTCCAATCCAAGTATTTAATGGGAAAAGGCTTTCACCAACAGTTCTGGGCTCTGGGGGTGTTGTTGGACATCCTGAACCCCTTTTCCTTCATGTGCTGAAACCCAGGATGCAGTTCAGGTATTGGAAAAGGGGCATGGAAACACAAAGAGCTCAGTGTCACAGACTGTTGTTACCAGAGATCAAAAAACTTCTCCTCTTCCTTCCCAAGACCCCAAATGCTTCTTCACCCCCTCCAAAACCCCATACAGCAAAGCCTCCCATCCTTCCAGATGTCTGTATTTAACACCCTAAACACTCATGTTATGATGATGATCATTTGGTAGATTTTTAGGTCCAGACACCAGATAAAGAAACCACAAAGGAAAAAACCCAAAAAACCGAAAAACATAGATATACCAATCAAAGAAGGAAAAACAAGGCCACTAATACTTCATCCACAACCCAAACAACACCATAAAATCCTTGGCAACAGGCTTGCAAGGGACTAAAGCCTCTGCGCCCAGCACAGAGTCACACAGTTGTGTCTGCACTAATACTCTTTGCAGATTTAGGAATCACTAACACTGGACTCTCATGGGCAGAACACTCCAGGGGTCATTAGGAAAACACTCCAGACATCTGCAGTTCACTAAAGGAAAATCAATGGAATTATTCCCGTAGAAAAAGCTACAAGGACATGCACTGAGGAGGAAACAGGTACTTAAATTAATCCTTTCCAAATGAACATATGCAATAAAAATGGAATTAACACCTGTGGAGATAAAACACTTCAGCTCCCTTACGTGGCGATGCTCGAATTGCTTTTTCACTTGGTCCTAATCAGATTCCTGATAGCTCCGAACAGGATTCGGGAACCTTCTGACCTGCAGGAGTTTGTAACATTTAAGGGGGGAAAAGAGTTCTTTAATACCCATTTTTCAGGACAGTGTGTTCAGTGGGAATTTCGGGGGAGATACAGAGAAGGAGTGGCCGGGGAGGGAAAGGGAAGTGAGAAACAGCAGCTCACAGTTAAACAAACAAGTTCTTTTAATAGCTCTGCAACTTGAGCATTCAAGTGAATATAATTTTATCCTGCATAATATCAACATCTAGAAATCAATGCAATAATGGGGTTTTTAATATAATTTTTAGGGTTCTGGTCCCTAAACATTTTGTATCTGAACAAGGCATATCTGCCATTTGGGTTTTGGTTTTTTGGTAGCAACATCAGTCAGTGAGTCCCAAGGCTCTTTCCATTTCTTTTCCCTCTTCTTCACCTTCTTGAAGATGAGTTTATGCTAAGAACCATCCTCTGGATTTTTTCTTCATTACTTAAAATATTTGCTTTTACAGCACAGATCTTGTCTTGCTGGTCTTTAATCAGCTGCTCCAGTTCAGCAAGGTCAGCTTTTAGTGGTTCCACAGCGCTGTCTGTGATGCTGGAAGAGACACAAGGAGCGTGGTGCTGTTGGAAACTTTCAAGCTGCTTCAGGTTATTTAACCCTCCAAGAAAGTACATTTCAATACCTGAAAGGCTGCAAAGTGTTTCATGGGATCACAGAATCCCAGGATGGATTGGGCTGGATGGGACCTTAAAGCCCACCCAGTCACACCCCCTGCCCTGGGCAGGGACACCTTCCCCTATCCCAGGGTGCTCCAAGCTCCGTCCAGCCCGGCCTTTAAGTTATTCCCACCCTTCCTGAAAGAAAGTTTGGAATAAGAAGCACAAAGACAAACCTAATAACATGGATAGAGGGGAATATTGTTCAGAGGAGATCACCCATAATTCAACAGTAAACATCACTTCTTGGCTCATCTGGTTTTTCTGCCAAACTCTGAAACAAGGGACAGAGAAGCTGTGGCTGCTCCTGGATCCCTGGAAGTGTTCAGAGCTGGGCTGGATAGGTCTTGGAGCAACCACGGATAGTGGAAGGTGTCCCTGCTCATGGTGGGGGTGGGACTGAAGGAGCTTTAAGGTCCCTTCCAATCCAAACTATGCCATGATTCCATGATGTAGAAAAGAAGCCATTAGGAGCTGCTCACAAGGACAGGCAATGCCACACTAGCAGGAAATTCCATAAATCCTAACTCATGAACACAAGTTGCATCTTAATAATAATTTTCCATAATTTTGCTTATCTTCAGGAACACTGGGCAGCCGGGAAATGCCAGTCTGCAGGAGCCTGCTGTCATTCCGAATTACCCAGTCACTCAAGGGCTCACCACCCAAAGTTCAGGTCTCCAAATCCTTTGGTTTTCCCCTCCTTTCCACCACACAATTCACCAAAGCCATTGCTAGGAATTGCTAGGTGTTCCCTCACTGGGATCCTGCAAGTGTCTGTCACAGAAGCAAAGCAAACAGGGATGAGCTTCCCAATCCCAGGACATGTGGGAAGTTTGGTCTTCTCCACGGCTGCTGCTCTGTAATCCTGTCCTGAAGGATTGGAAGTGCCTCACTGCGCTGATTTGGGGCTCACATGTGAGACACTGCACCAGGAGAGAACTCAGCTAAAAATCCCCCCATGCTGCTTCTGCACACGGATTCAGGGGGCAGCGAATCTCTCTGAGCTGAACAGGACTCCAGAAATATTGATCTCTACCTCATGCTTAAGATCACAGCACACACAGCTAGAAGTGATGTTCTGTTATCAAGGAGTGTACAGACACAGAGGTGAGAGAAGGCCAAAGAAGCCGTTTCAACAACTGTCATTCACACCAGAACACGATGAACCCATGGCACGAAGAGCAGGCTGGGATTTAGGAATCCACTCCTGCTCTGGGTTCAATATTTACGTTGTTTATAAGCTTTAAGGGCCCCTAAAATCTGTCTCAAGAGACAACCCCAGCCAGCCCTGGCCACACTCACCTCTGCTCCCTCCGCAAAGCCTCCGCATGCTCCCTGTTCTCCTGGCGCCACGTGTGCAGCTCGTTCCTCATGGCATCCATGTCCTCCTGGATGTAATCCACAATCCTGCCCAGCCTGAAGGCATTCTGGCACACAGTCTGAATAGACACCTGGAACTTCTCAATTTCCTTGGCTACCAAGTCTCTCTCCCTCTTCCTGGATGCTTCCGAGACAATCGGCTTCTCCTAACAAGAGGGACAAACAGGGAAAGCGTCAGAATTAGGGAAAACTGTTGCTGGAGGCTGAATGAAGGATGTTTGGAGACTGCAAACTGGGAAGTAGCTGGAGACATGTTTATGACAGTCTGAAATGGAAGAGAAGAATTGTGGAATCACAGAATGGTTTGGGTTGGGAGGGACCTTAGAGCTCATCCCATCCCACCCCCTGCCATGGGCAAGGACACCTTTCCCTGTCCCAGGCTGCTCCAAGCCCCAGGGTACAACCTGGCCCGAGACTCCTCCAGAGATGGGGCAGCCACACCTTTCTGGGCAAGTTTTGAAAGCACCAGCAAGTTCTGTGTGGGAGCTCCAGGGCACAGCCTCCTCTGAGTTCTATGCATCAGCCCCTTCAAGATGCTTCTCTCCCTCCACTGTCCATATCTGGATTTCCAGCCCCTAATGCTGCTCCTAACACGAGCACTTCAGAGCTAAAACAGCCCGTGCTTATTCCCTGCCTTGCACTCCTGTTCATGGCTGTAAAGCCATACAGGCTGCAGGTGTGGCCTCCATAAACTCCACTACTCCGAAGGAATTTGGGCTTGTGCTACTTCCCTCATGTGCAGCCAGCAGAGTCCCTGTGGTGCAGCTCCTGAGGCCTCGCAGCTCACTGCAAGTAAAACTCAAGAGTTTGCTCCAGGGGTAAAGCCAGCAGGAGCAAAAGGATGCTGTAAAAAGAGCAAAGTGATGCCACACTGCTAATACACTGGAATAATCTTATTCCAGCAAAGCCATTAAGGAAAAGCGTACTGGGATTTTCTCCCCCGTGAAGAGAAAACAACCTCCTTTTTCTTTCTTTCCAACACTCCTGCAGGTCAAATTCCCAAACCCAGACACACAGAGCTTGAAGTAGAGTTTATTTAAAGCCATTTTGCTCATTTATGATATGCCAGATAACTAGAAAGGCCTTTCCCTGCCACCCTAACCAGAGGGTGAGCCAATTCCTAGGTACAATTCCTGCTAACCACAGAGGAGGCAGAGCCGGGACAGGGAATCCATCCCACTGTCCCCTCCTGCCCTCCCAACTGCCTGGCTTCCTGTGCGAGCTGGGGGCTGTTTGCTCAGCTGGCTTTTTGGAGGCTGCCAAGCACATTTCAGCAGCCCTGGGCTGGCTGGAGGACTCAGGGACACGGAGGGATGTGTTTGAGGAAAACACTCTGCCGAAGAGCCGAAGGCTGAGCCTCGCTTGGGGCTGCTGCCCGTGCTCTGCCACACACGCGGTGCAGGAAAACCCCGCACTTGTGACTTCCCTGGGAGCTCGTGTTTGAGTGGTTTAATTAGGAACCGGGCTGAGGTGACAAATGCTGCTGAACCCGTGCCCTCCGCTGCCAAAGTCACTTCAGGAGAGCTGGCTGAGCTGTTAAGAACAGCATGGCCCCAAATTCCCTCCCGTTCAGGCCGTGCCTCCCTCGCAGCAGCAGGTGTTTCATTACACCACAGCACACAACCACAGGAGTCAGAGCTCGCCTGGAGCCATCCATGCCTTTGCTGTCCTTGAGGATGGAAGAGCTGCCATCTCACAGCTCTTCAAACCCTCCTCTCTCTATCCTGACTCTTCCCACTCCTTTTCCTACTCTGTGCTCCACCAAAGCTGGAGAGAGGGCTCAATCCACAGCACTGGATTTTCCACACGGGGCTGGGAAGTGAACTATGCAGAGCAGCACCTCCAGTCCATCAGCAGAGTTGTAGCAGATCCAACAGCTTCCCAGGAAAAACATCCTATTCCCCTTTTTTCTTCTCCTAAGTGCTCCAAACCTTCACCACTCTCCTCCCCACCATCCATTATCCAAAGGCTCAGCCAAGAAATAAGGAATTTATTTCACATACAGCACTCTCAGAAGGGAGAAGACTCAGCCAGGCCATTATCTGAGGGTTGGTGTGTGAAAACCTGCTTCATTTCTATTTTCCAAATGCCAAGCTTTGGAATGTTTCCCAAGGCATTCTGCTGGAAAAGCTGGCAGTCCATGGTTTGGATAAGTGCACTCTCCATGGGATAAAAACTGGCTGATTACCTGGTCCAGAGAAGGGTGGGGAATGGGGCCACATCCCACTGGGACTGGTCCACCAGTGGGGCTCCCCAGGGCTTGGAGATCTTTTCCAACCAAAATGATTCTGTGATTCTATTTCTCATCCTTGTAATGCTGGCATGACCTCTCCGATACCCAGGCAGACCAAGCAGCCACACTTCCCTCCACAGGGAATTATAGGATCAAAATAAGAAATAAAATAGAAATGAAAATCCCACAATTCAGTAATGAAGCAAACCAGAACTGTATGCTTTAGATATAGAATATATCTATATACAGATCTATAAATACATAGCTCTGTAAGCACAGGTCCCGCTCACAGTTTGAAATATTCCAGGCTAAAATACATAGCTGCTTGAAAAGCTCAAGTGAAAACAAAAAAAAAATTGGAATATTTTTGATGAATCAGTTCCTTAAAATATATTAGTAAATACTGAAAATGAATTCTAGTGTCCCTGTAACTCCAGTTCTTTGTGCAGTTGAATACTTCAAAAGTGAGATTAAAAGGAGAAAATATTATCCCATCCAAAGTCAGTTATGGAATTACAGGATTGTCACGGTTGGAGAACACCTTGGATCATCAAGGTCAACTGGCATTTTAAGAACTAAAACATAACACACTAAAAATCTATTAAATATGATTTGAAATAGAAATCTAGTAAATACTACTCATACAGGTTCATCAATAGGCTTGTTTAAAAATAAAAGCAAAAAAACCTAGAAATTGCTAAGCGTCTTTGAAACACTTAAATGATATTGAAGTGGTCTAAGAACTCCCAAGGTTCAAGAAAAATCCAAGAAAAATTTCCTCCCAAGAAAGATTTTCCAACCTGAAAGCACAGGAGCTCAAGGGGCACATTGTGTCCCTCATGCCTCCAGTTAGAAAAATCACCATCCATTCTTTCTTTGTCTCATTAACACCTGTGCTACCAAGATCCCAGAATCCCAAAGTGGTCTGGGTGGGAAAAACCTCAAAGCCCACCTAGTTCCAAGCCATGCCATGGGCAGGGACACCTTCCGCTGTCCCAGGCTGCTCCAAGCCCATCCAAGCTGCCCTTGGACATTCCAGGGATGGGACAGCCACGATTCCACGTCCTGCAGCTCAAGGCTCAGAATTATCACCGTGACACTCTCAAGCTTTGCCAACCCACGCCAATTTTAAATAATTAAGGGGAGAGAAAGCCATTAGCGCCTGTTCCCAGCTTCACAGTTCCAGCTATGGGTTAAAATCTCAGGAATGATGGCAGATGGTTTCCTACACCCGGCGACGTGGGCGGTACGAGCCCTGAGTGCCACCTTTGCTCACTCTGCACAAACGCGTAACAGGAGATTTTCAGCCAGGAGAAAAATGCCAGAATCCGAATTGTTCCAGGCTTTTTCATTAGGCCCTACACCTCAACGAACTCCCCTTTCACAACAGCCCCAGAATCAATAAATTATCCCTGTATAAAAGGCTGGATCACCTCTGTAGGCCCAACACGTTTCCTTTCCTTCGTGTTTTTCATAAGGCACCAAGATAAATGTTTACTTTGGATTCCTGGAAAAAAGGCTGCTTTTCCCATTACCTCAATGTGAGCAGAACACAATGTGGACTTGGGTGCAGGGACCTGCGAAATCTGAAAGCAGGAATTTTCTTTTTTAATCAAGAAGGGGGAAATTATCAACAAGGCTCCAGAAACCGCCAGAATTTCAAGAAACAGCATTTGCTTACTTTTATATACCTTCCCCCTTGTTTCTTTTTTTTTCATTAACAGTTTTTTAAATATGAATCAAATTAGTACAAGCATCTATCAGGCATTTTAATAGTTTCTACAGCCCCTTTTAACTCTATTATTATGTCCCACTAGGAAAACAGACCCAAGTAATCACAGTTTTATTGAGCTCCACCATTTCCCCCTGTCTCTTTCTACAGGACAGGGCAGAAACTTCATTTTGGACAAGTAGCTGGGCTATATCCAGTGCAAAACCAACAAGGTGGGGTGCTTTTTTTATTGTATAAAATATATTTTTTGATCATAAAGGGTGTTTTCTTTTCCTGGTTTTTACAGAGTCTGTGTTTTAAGTAGATTGTAACTATCCACCAGGGATCCCCATAAGAAACTCTTTCACAGAACCAGGGGGGAAACAGTAAATGTTAAAGCATTTCAAATGAACAGGATGCTTTTTCTGCTGATGCCAGGTATGGGGTTCAGGCACAGGCCAAGGAGCTGGAGACACAATGTTCTTTATCACTGCATTTCCCAGAGTCAGTCTGACCTGCTCCTGAGCTGGAAGGCTCCACAAGAAAATAGAAGAATGGCTCTTTCAAGAGAGCTTTTTCAATCTCCTTCCTATTTTTTTTTTTTTTTTTTGGGTGGGGGTGGTTTTCCCTTCAGTTCATATTCGGTCCTTCCAAAAAGAGCTGGACTTTTCACCCACCCCAGCCCACACACCCACCTTGTTTTCCTGGCGAGAAATCAGTTCCCAAAATCTCCTGTATTTGGGGCAATACTCGGCACACAAAGCAAAATCGTGGAATGGTCTGACTTGGAAGGGACCTCAACACCCATCCTATTCCACTCCTGCCATGGGCAGGGGCACCTCCCACTGTCCCAGGCTGCTCCAAGCCCCAGGGTCCAACCTGGCCTGGGACACTTCCAGGGATCCAGGGGCAGCCACAGCTGCTCTGGGCACCCTGTGCCAGGGCCTGCCCACCCTCCCAGGGAACAATTCCTGCCCAGTCTCCCATCCAGCCCTGCCCTCTGGCAGTGGGAAGCCATTCCCCGTGTCCTGTCCCTCCATCCCTTGTCCCCAGTCCCTCTGCAGCTCTCCTGGAGCCCCTTCAGGCCCTAGAAGGGGCTCTGAGCTCTCCCTGGAGCCTTCTCCCCACCATGTGAGCACCCCCAGCTCTCCCAGCCTGGCTCCAGAGCAGAGGGGCTCCAGCCCTGTGAATCCTGAGCCACAGGAGAGAAGCCAGGAGATGATTCCAGCTGTAATTAGTGACAGCAGAGCACATTAATTCACCCACAATGCCACACTGGTGCCAGTTCTGCCCAGCATTTCCTCTCTCCTCGTACTCCATGTCCAGAACCTCTTCCTCCTAAAAGAGCAGCCTTTCCTGGTGAAAAAGGACTTGGCATAAACCTGCTCCTTGTGTTAAACGACTTCCCTCCCCCAGGCTGTGCCCCGGCACCTTGAAAGATGTGACAGGCCCTGTGCTGTGTCCTTTACACACTGCACCCTCTCCCGGGGGGCGACCACAGCTGCCTCACCACTTTCACACATCCTTTGTGTCCACAGATCCATCTGCTGTCTCACCTGGACTTACAGTGCACCCACAGGACAGGAATTCCGTGGTTTGGGGCACAAAGGAGCCCTGACACCAGGATTATCCCAGGAGTGGCCACAGCCCTGTTCACAGCTTGTAGCACGACTGCCTGGGGGCCACATTTTTGTTCCCTGAATGCTGGGAGCAGTGCAAGGACCCTGGAGCACACACTGCCTCCATTTGAGCTCCCGTGCTGCTCAGCTGCTGGGTTAAAAATCCCGGTTTTGAGGAACTGTGTGCTTGCACCAGAGATCTCCCACTGAATTAGCATCACCTCACCATCAACAGAGATGCAGAGAGGTGAAAACCCTTCCACAGGGAACTCCTCCATTTCCCTGTCAGCATTCCTGAGGACACACCAAGCTGCCAGGATGCTGTGGTGGGAATGATGAGCCTCCTCCAAACACCTGAATGATGGGATTTCTGACTCCACCTGCTTAACACAGCACATTAATTCTACAGACTGGAGAGCACACCCAGAGCTGTAATGTAAAAATGTAATTTTTTAATGTAAAAATCAATGACCTGCAGCTCTTCAAACAAACAGAATCAGCATTGATTAGATCTGTCCTGAGCTCTGAAGTGCATAATGTACCACACTGGTAATTCAAGTTAATATTGCCCAGGTGCTGAGCTATTCAACACCACTTGTTCCTCCCAGAAGCCTCCAAGCTGCTGCTTTTCTGAAGCCCTTTTAATAGTGCAAAGATGGGAATTCTGTTATCCCACTTGCTTCAGCTATTTAATAACCTGCCTACGTTTTTCCACACGTCAAATAAATGAAGTGGAATACAAAATGGAACATCTGTTTCTTTCTCTGGTTAACATTAGAGGCTTAGATTCTAAACAAATACATTTAGGAAGTTTTTTTAGGAATTTGTTAGGCTGAACACAGCTAATCAAGGCAGTAAAAATCTTGTGTATTTCCAGAATGACCTCTTTGTTTGACCTCAAAATTGTGTATATTATTTTAAGTTTCTGCACATGCAAAACCTAGATGATGAAAGTCCCAGTTTTCTTTTCTTCTCCCTTCTTTTCCTTTATTAAAACTCCTTAAAAAGCAAATGTGTGTTTGGGAAACACAGCACAGAAAGGGTTTTGAAGGAATGTTTTTAACATAAATAAATGTTCCCCAGCCATCAGCAGCTGGAAGGTGTGAAACATCCCTGAGAGGGCACCAGTGTTACATTTGGATTAAGTATTAATCCACCAACTTCACCTCATTTCTGGTTGATTAATCCCCAATAAATCAGAGAGATCCATTGATCATTTTTTTTTTGTTGAATACTGGAGTTAATAATGTATTAACCAAAAGTTCCAGCACTCAGCCTGCTATTTTTTCCCTCTTCATTTTCCCAACTGGCAGAAGATCAAGGCTTTAAAGACTAATGAATAGAAGGGGGAAAATATTTCATTTCTTTTGGATGTATTGAATCGTTTAATCAAATGAGGGAAGATGAACATTCTAGTGACAGATAGAGGGAAGATGGAATTTCCCAAAGTAGGTTTTCAAGTATTCCCTGGATTTTTGGACACCTTACCCCAAAAATATGGCAGTACCCTTAATTTTACACTGTGATGCACAACACAGTTTGGAACACAGTTGCATCCTGATGCAGAAGATATTTCTCCTGGAGAGTCTGATGGAAAACAAATTAAATAGACAGAAACATTCCCAGAGGCTACGTTGGAAATTTGTGGATTTTACTTTTACTGTCACAGCAACTCCATTCTCTAAAATCATTTCCCAGGATTCAATCGTGTCTCCAGCTCTTGTTCTCTGAACTGTCAAGTGCCTATCACACACTCCAAGCATTTTTAATTATCTTTTCCATTCAACTCTGCTGTCAGGAAAATCACACTTCTCTCTGGATCACAATTTCAGTAAAACTACACTTCCCTCTGCATCACAATTTCAGGAGAACCACACTCATGTCTGGATCACAATTTCAGGAGAACTAGACTCCTCTCTGGATCTTCCACACCACAATCTGAAGAGCAGTAGCAGCAAGGGAACCTCCTGCAGTAGCAGCCAGCTGCTTGCACAGGCAATCCCATGGTGTTCCAGGAGCTTGGGCAGGTTTCCACGTGATGGACTAGGAAGTCAGCAGGTTTTTTTCCAGAGTTGTCTATTCTCGGCACTGCTAATACAGAGCAGGGCTTCAAAAGCGCAACAGAAGCCAAACAAGCACTGAATGAATGCTTCAGGGGCTGAAAACCAGCAATGGGACTCAATGGTGATTGTAGAGGGTCACAATTGGCCATTTAAAAATATTTAAGGGGTTAAAAAGGGACTGGTTTAGTTTGTTACTGTCAGTCAGGAAAAAAAGCCAACCAGAAAATTTAGTACAGACACAAGAGGAAGGTTCCTGAGCTTGAAATCCATGTGATTGTGAGAATCCTCACCCATTATCCTGTTCCATGCCCAGTGCTGGACAGGACACCACCAAAGAGGGCAGCCCTCAGTGAGGGAGTGCTGAGAGACAGCATTAATCAATTCCTAACGCTTTTCCCAAACTGAGCCTGGGAACTGCTGATCCAACAGCACCATCTAGCTATAAACCCGGGAACAGAACAGCTGCACGGCTTGTGCTCAAGTGCCAGCTCAGGAATGAGCTTTGGAGCTGCTGCAGAACCAGCAGGACCAACCTGGAACCCTTCCTTGTCTGCCAACAATTGTCTAAAGGCAGAATTTTGCCAAACACGCAAATTTTCCCATTGGATAAACTCACGCCAAGCAGCCAGAGGTGTTTCAGTGACCACAGAGACCACAAGAAGCACGTTTCTAACAAACAGATGCAATTCTGCAAGTTGGGTAAAGCTAAAACCACTCCTAACAGATTATGGGCAGCAATCTGAAGGTGTCTTCCCCTTTGTGAAGGAAGGATTCAGTTTCTTCAGTTATAGAATCATCCCAGAGGAATTTGGGCTGGAAGGGTTGAAGTCCATCCAGTGCCACCCCCTGCCACGGGCAGGGACACCTCCCACTGTCCCAGGCTGCTCCAAACCCCATCCAGCCTGGCCTGGGACACTTCCAGGGATCCAGGGGCAGCCACAGCTTCTCTGGGCACCCTGTGCCAGGGCCTGCCCACCCTCCCAGGGAACAAGTCCTTCCAATATCCCATCTGACCCTACCTGGGCTCATTAACCACAGCTCTTGCAATACATGAAAGGAATTTTCTTCCAGGCCCGGATCTCAGCCAATCCCAAACTTCAGAAAGGAGGATACTCCCCCAAGAGTCAGATCTGCCATCCCAACTTTCTCAATGTGCTGGAAAAGAAAGGAAAGCCAAAGAGGCAGACAGGAGCCTGCCTCAAGAGTCTTCCAGAGTCACCACTGATTTCACAGAGCTCTGTCAACAGGTGGTCTCCAACACTACAGACCATCCCTGAAAATAATACAGGTAGGAAAACCCTACAATACTGAATTAAGATTAAAATAAATGTGATTGGAAGATGTAAGAGCTCATGAAATGCATTCATCTCCCCAAAACATCATGCACTTGTCTAATTCTCTGAGACTTTTATCACTGAAGTGCCCCAGTGCCTCTCCCCAGCACATCAAAATGGATGTAGAAGCTTTCCCTGGGGCCAAGGGATCAGGAGAGTCCATATCAGTGTGCCTTTGCTGCCTCTCATACCAGGAACTCTGCAAGGCAGAAAAAGCCAGAGCTCTCCGTTGTAACAGCAAGACACTCAAATATGGGAGGTTCAAGCTTTTGCTTCTGTTTGTGATCACTGCTAGATCCTGCCCACACACTTTGTAAGTGATCAAAACAGCAAAAAAAAAATCCCTACAAAACCTAGCAAAAACAAAACCTATCCTCTCTTTCTCAACTGCGGAAAAAATCACGTAAGCGAGACAAGATACGACAGAGAAAAGCCTGATCATAAATGGAATAAAACATTTAAAGCAAAGAAAAAGGCAACAATAGCAACTCAGTTCTTTGAAGGCCATTGCCAACTCACCCTGTCTGTGGCCTGTGATGATTTCTGTGATGCCTCATAATCCTTCTTTGTTTCTAGGATTCTTTTCACCAGCCCACCTGTAGAAAAACGGGGATTTTTCTAAGCACTGATGGACACTAAAGTTTTAAACATTCAGACAATAAAATAAAACCCAACTGTTTTGTTTTCTAATGCAGAGAATTTCTAGAGCAACATAAAGAGCATTTTATTTAGTATTTTAAACACTGACGTACAAGGTATTGGTTATTTGACATTTTTTCCACCAAGCTTTTCTAGAACTTGTCTTGAAATCCAACCTCGTCTCTCGGAGCTGACGAGCTGTACCTGACACTTGAAGAAATGTTAATTTACGAGCTTTATGCAGAATTTTCTGCATAACATCCTGCTGACATTGAGGATGCATAGAAAATGTGTCCTTAACACAGTTGTAAATCCAGCTGCACAGGAAAACAAGCCTGGGTAAATAAGTTGGTTTTCCTGCAAACGTTGCAAAGCCCTTCCCTCAGGAGGGACTAAACTGCTCTGTTCAGCAGTTTAAGTGTTCAGCATTTGGTTTAAACCCAGGGGTTGATTCAAGATCTGTATAAATATAGATAAAAGCAAACGTACCATGCTTTTGATCTTCAACCAGCTCCACTTCTGGCTCCTACACATGCAGGAAGAAAACTTTAGTTGCAAAAAGTTGGCATTGATGGAACTATTCAAAAATGCTCAGCTGGAGGATAGTTCAACAAGTCAAGGAATAATGAAATGGTTTGGGTGAGAAGGGACCTTAAAGCTCATCCCATCCCAGCTCCTGCCATGGGCAAGGACACCTCCCACTATCCCAGGTTCCTCAAAGCCCCAGTGTCCAACCTGGCCTTGGACACTGCCAGGGATCCAGGGGCAGCCACAGCTGCTCTGGGAATTCCAGCCCAGTCAGGAATTCTTTCCCAACATCCCATCTAACCCTGCCCTCTGGCAGTGGGAAGCCATTCTCCCCTGTCCTATCCCTCCATCCCTTGTCCCCAGTCCCTCTCCAGTACTCCTGGAGCCCCTTTAAGCTCTGGAAGGGGTTCTGAGGTCTCCCTGGAGCCTTCTCTTCTCCAGGCTAAACATTTGAAACAAAACAAGGAAAAAGGTTCAATAAGTTGCAACAGGAACAGACCTTTGGCATCTCTGGCAGGGGCACTGCTGCCTCTACCACGAACTGCTCGTCCTCCTCGTCAGAAACCTGCTGCTCCCTGATCACGTTCGGGGCCGTTTTAGCACTGCCACTCCTGTCAGGGACACAAGGAGAAGGGGAATGAACGGAAATATCGAGATCTATCTGGAATAAACAAAACTTAACTAAAAGCCATCAAAAGATCACAGAATCCCAGAATCGCTGAGGCTGGAAAAGCTCTCCATGTCCAACCTGTGAGCAATCCACACCCACAGCACTGAGTGCCATGTCCAGGCCTTCCTTGGACACTCCAGGGATGGGAACTCTGTCCCCACCATGAGGTGACCACCCCAAACTGGTGATGCCGGAGCAGCTGGGAAGGGTGTGCTCCAAGGAACATCTGCTCTGCATCTCCCTCATCCCTCACCTTTCGGGGATTAAGAGCTCGGTGCTCTCCTGACGTTTCACTCGCGGAGGTGCTGGCCTCGCGCTGCCAGGACGAGGAATCCGTCTGGAACAACAGTAGGAATGGGGAAAAATCATTTTCACAAGTGACACAGCAACATAAGCCTTTGCTGAGCAAAAAAAAAAAAAAAAAATAATAATAAAAAAAAAATTCAAACATTCAAACTTAAAAGCAAGTTCACCTTACCCATAATACCATCCTTATGGAATGCACAGAGGAAATGCAATCTTCTCCTCAAAAATTTTACTAACATTCCATGGAAGCAGTTTATGGATGAAAAACAGAATAAAGGATGGAAACACACCTTTGGGCTGGCTGAAGTGGGACATCAGGAGGTGCTTCCCCATTTTCAGGCTTTTCAGGATCCATGTTCTCCACTTCTCTTTCTGTTGAACAAAACAACATAAAATTGGGGCTTAGCTGGGCTAGGAAAACATCATTTTTTATGACAGTATTTGGGATCTTAGTACTGCATTGAAAAAAACAGTTAAATTTCTTTATGTTTCTTGATATTGTGAAATTCCCCCCTCTGTGAAAATTACATCATCTCACTCAACGCTTTTGTTTCCCTTAAACTCTTATCTTCCCCTGCTGGGATTCTTGGTTGAGCTGGTGGCTATTACTTGAGTAAAGTCTACTCAAAGCATCTAAACTCAGCCCAATTATGTTTAAACAATCTATAATACATCACAAAAAGAGCAAAAAAAGGCATTAGAGAAGGGCTTGATTTATTAAAAAGCACTTTTTTCTGTTGAAAGTTTTCAATTCTGTCTGATGCTGCTCTTTTGTCACTGGAATGTTCCTGAATCTCTGAAAAATTAATCTATAAACGACAAATACACTGATTTTTCAGAAAAGTTCTACTTTTTCTGCAATCTGATCATGTTAGTCAGGCACGAAGCACACAACAGGAATTACATCCAGAACCTGGGAACTACTCCCAGTGCCAGGAAAATTGGGATACAGAGCCTCATTCAGTTATACAAAATATAACTGAAGCAGACAGAAACAATGCTCTAAAAGATCCAGGAAAATCAGTTTATTTCAGCTAATAAACAATGTTTTATAATCCTGGGCTCATGGAATGGCTTAGATTTGGGATCTTAAAGGTCCTGAACCTAAAAAATGAAGGGTTTACAGTGCCTTGGTGAATAAAGCTGAAAATCAAGATCAGTCAATAAAATAAAGGTTGAGCTCAATGATACAGGTTGGTCTTGATGATTTTGGAGATCTGTTCCAACCTTCACTACTCTTCTGATTCGGAATATTTGGTTCTTACACCACCAGGGGATCCAATCCAAATCAATAATGAACCTTGGGGTACTCCTCTTAGATCCACCCCACGTATAACATAAATTTTATTTTCCATCCCAGAGGCATTTCAAAGGACACGACAGCTCCAAGAGATGAAAGGGAATTCACATGGAACTTCTCCCAGCTGGGGAAGGTCACACAAATGTCTTGGCCATCCATCCATATTTCATTAGGCTGCCACAGCCACGAGGCCCTGGAGGCCAAAGGAGGGCTGGGAACACGTCCCACAGCCACGGGAGCCATCCTCCCAAGCAGCTCAAGCACGTGGATCTGGAGGGAACAAAAATGCAGGTTTTTGCTGCAATTTCAACCCCTCCTCCTGCATTTTGTTTCCATGGCTCCATGCGTGTTGTAGCTGGATACAAATCCATGTCTTGGGAGCTATATCCAGCTTGGGGGGGAAATGGAGAAGTAAGAATGCAGGGATGGAATTTTCCTCTGGAATCCTGTAAAATGCAAATACTGAGACTCCCAAATAGTTGCACAAAAAGGCAATGTGCAAAGATTCACTTCTTACAGAGAACAACTCACCAAGGGATTCAGGTGCAGCATCTGCCTCTTGGAAAAGAGAAGAATAGGAAAAGAAAATAAAAGTAACTCCCTTATCAGGGGATGGACATTTTTCAAGGCAAATTATGAATCAGATGTGATTAAAACACATGGCAGCAGTTGGATTAAGTGTAAATCACCCTCCTTACATCATTTAGCTGCATGGATTGGACCCAAACACTCCAGCTGGGCTTTCCATGGCAGTCACACTTTAACTTTCCCTACCTTTCTGTTTTTCTGCAAGGCCTGCTTCATTTTTCTCCTGCAGCTCAGCAGCACCATCCTCTGAAATCCCATCTGCCACACTCCTCATGTCCACAGCTCCTGTAACAAACCAGTTTATAGTCAAATGAAACCCAAGAGCCAATAAAAATTCAAAATAAAAAGCCATGCTAAATACCTGCTAGGATTTCTTTAAGGGCTACCCTAGTTTAATAAACCCTCTTCAGTGTCAATAAATCACATTCAAGGTGCACAAAGACTTTAAATGAGTGCTGACTGAACTCCTCAAAGCTGAAATATTCAGTATAAACCTCTATCATTTATCTGCCCATGGAGAAGAGACATTCCCTCCTGTTGTACAATGATTTATTTCCAATTAATAGAAGACAAAATAGAAAGCTCTGATCATCATCACTGATGTGCAATATGCATCAGCACAGCTCCAGGAAGTTTTCCTACCCTCTGGATTATTCTCCTATGGCAGTCCAACTATGTCAGAAAATAAAGAGGGGTAATGCCCCAAAATATTCCTGGCTCTGGTAAACTAAAATGTAACTGCTGCATCAGGGGGAGTATTTTAAAATATTCACCATGAAGTCATTCCCTGTATTAAACTTATCAGAAAAACTGGATTCTGGTTTTAAAGGGAAAATCCCATAAATGGGGTGTGTCTGGTCCTTGCAGTTTAGTGCCATATAAAACAAAAACTGAAATCTTGGGAAATAAAAGAAGTTATAGGATCAGCTAAGGATCACTGAGTAGTAAAATAAGGCTGCAGTTTTAATGGAATCCAGACAGGGGGTTTTTCAGCTGCCAAATTATTCAGACTTCACAGCACAGGAGATGTGACATAAAAATTTCAATTTTCTAGCACCAACTTGAATGAGGCTCCTAAATTAACACACATTCAGATCCCAAGTGCCAGGGTTTTTCCAAGGTATTTACAGTGCCCAAACAGGGCTATTCATTATCCTGAAAGCAGGACTGATTTAACTCCAGTTTTTTGCTTCAGACACATGGAAACCTAAAACAGAAATCCAAAAAAAAGTGGGTGCTTGGGAAGACACCCAGCAACGCATGATCTTGTTATATAAATTAATAATAATGAGATTGGCAAATGAAGTGTATGAAGATCTTCATTAGCCTAAACAGCACCAATTTTTAACCAGAACTGGCTGTTTTTAACAGGCATCAATTCACAGGTGTCACTGAATCTTCTGAACAGAGACATTAAGGTGATTTATGTACAGTGACTTCTTTAGGATTGAAATACCAGGAGCACAAAGCACTGAAAGGAAACTAGGAACAATCACTGAAATGAGAGGAGGAGGAGGAAAGGCACTGAAATACAGACAGAAATTGCAGTTCCACTGCTGCTGTCTGAGCTCTGGGTACCAGCCACTTTTATTCCTTATCCAGGAGTTTCTCCAGGCTCTTCCTCTTGGTTTCCTACACAAAGGGATGGCAGTGCTGAGCTGAGATTCTTTTCTTCCTGATGTGCAATATTTGGGATATTCTGAAGATAATCCACTTTCCAGTCAGTGTGTAAACACAATATTTAAAGGTTGAACGACAAAAGTTGGTGACATAATTGCAAGGAAGCGCCTCCACAGAGAAATAATTTATTTGGAAAGCCTGGCCCAACTGCCTATTAAACCCAATAAAAATCATTTCAAGGCTCAAGCCTTCACTTTGCCCTGCTGTAAACACTCAACAAATGTTAAATGTCAGAAATAACTGCAGACAAGTCCAAATGCTCATTTAGAGAGTAATTACACAGAAATTACCAAAAGCAGACTGAATTTTTATCTACAACTGTGCACGGGGAACAAGAGCAAACTGAACTGAATCTCGCTCCCTGTATCCCAAATCCAGGCAGGAGAATTGCCTCTTAAGATTCACAAATACAAACCAAACCCTGACAATAATAGATATTTAAGTATTTCTGCTATTCCTACTCAGTAACCCTCCAGCACATTTGACAGAAATGACAATATCCTCCCTGTGGTTACCTTCTCCTCCGGGCTTGGAGTGATGCCTTGATCCTTTTGCTGAAGGCTGCTTTGATATCCTTGCAGGAGCTTCATTCTGGAAAAATCAAAACAAAACAAAAGAAAAAAAATGCCAAAAAATTATCTAACAGTAGATCTAAAAATTGTATCATTATATCTAAAATTTATTTCCTTGTGTTGCTTTTCTAAGTATTATACAGAGCAAATATTGACCTAAGAACTGATCTACACATTTATGCTGAATTTATTTCCCTCACAGCCTGTGGATATTTTTTTCCTGGATAAGTGCCAGCTATTTTCTTTCACATGAACTTATTTGATGGAAAAACAACTTCCAAATGGGAACTAAGAGTATCCAACCTCATGGAATAAAAAGGTTATCAAAAGGAGGAAGATTTCTACAATCACCTCTGTATTTCAGCTGCATCAGATACACAGCTCCTCTTCAGCGTGTTGCAAAATCTTTTCGATTTCATTCCAAAACAGAAGCAAGGATTTAAAAAATTGTGCTACCAGATTTGCACAGTCCATTACTTAAATGGCAACTTCCCTGGACAAAAATCCTGCCTATTATCCAAAATCCTGAAATATGTTTAGCACCTCCCGGGATCTCCCTCCTTATGTGCTTTTTTTGTTTTGCAGTTTTCATCCAAGATTTTGTGTCAGCCCTGCTGATCATCATTACGGTTGGAAAAGGCCTCCAATGTCCATATTGATAACCTGAGAATCACAAATTCTGCCTTTTTTTTGCCATCAAAGAATGGTTTGAGTAGAAAGGATATTAAAACTTAAAGCTCATCCCCTTCCACCCCCTGCCCTGGGAAGGGACACCTTCCACCAGAAGGAAGCATTTTTCCCCTTTAGGAAATTCTGGCATGTTCTAAGGAAAAACAGACAGAATTCCAATCTTCAAGTGGTTCATCTTAATTTTAATTCTTCATAATTACTTCCACAAGCCCAGCACTATGTAAGGAAGGAAAAGAAAGCTGCTACCCCATCAGGGGCACATCTGGCCCACTGCAGCCCCAGCAGCTCTCGGGGTGAGGTCATTATTAGCACAGGTGGGGAGGGAGCTGGGAATAGGTGCTGAGGCTGCTGCAAGAGGGGATTGGGTCATTTATTTCTGTGGCTACAAACAGAATTTCCATGGAGCCACATCTGCAGCCTGGCAGCAGGTGCAGGGTGAAAGCTGACGTTTACTCACTATGGCAGCACACAAAAACAGAAAGTCCCCAGTATTTATGATTGGGGGGCTTTCCAAAGGGAGATAAAAGAAGTTATTCCCCTTCAAGACTTTGAAAAGCAGCCACTGGAGCCATTAAAGGGAAATCTTGCACTTCAGCTCACACCATCCTGGAAAGAACACATTACAGTGGAATCCTTGATGGATGCGTGCACGCTTCCCAGTCCTGAGTAATTATGTTTCCACGTGGAGAGGATTCAGAGCCTTCTGCAAACCATCCAGGCTGCTGCTTTGTCCTCATTACTAACCTTTGAAGAGGCTGAATTTCACTTCAAGACAGAAGACAATGTTTGCTGGTGTTTCAGAGCTCATTATAAAATAAGCCACTGTGACTTCCCCCCCTAATTCATCAGCTCTACTGATGGTTCTCTAATAAGTAAGAATTAAGCCTGTGAACAGCAATTTCATTCCATCAACCCTCCACAGTACTTTTCTTCTAATTAAATCCACAGTGCCAGGAGGTATCTTTCCATCTCTACAATATAAAATGTGCAGGTATAACTTTATATAAATAAAACCACATACAAGGAAAGATCTCCACTTGCTAAGGCCAATTTGAGTGCTGTGCTGATAAGACTTGTTAGGAAAATATCCATCAATTATCTTTTCCTCACCTAAAGTCTTGCAAGATGATGTTCTCTTGGTATTAGATTCTGCAAATTAAAACTTCTCAAACACAGAGATGAGGAGAATCTCTGTTTTTAAAGCAGTTTAAATGCTGGATTTCTGACGTAGTGACACCAAAGAGAGAGCGACATCCCCAGCTCCAGAACAGAAATATTTGAGCCACGTCCTGCAGATTTCCATGGAATCATTCTCTGTGCTGTCCTTTTTTTAATTCCACAGTTTCATTACATAACCTAAGTAAGTTCCAAGAGGAACAGAAGTTCATTAGGTCGGACTTAGAGGCTGCTTCAAGTGACCACTTCCAGAGCCATAGAGCTTGCAGGGCAAAAATCAAACCCACTCTGCAAGTGGCCAGAAGTGACAGGATATTACAGAAAGCTTTAGCCAAGAGTTCCAGCTGCCATGGGAAACATGGAAGAGACTTTTCCAAGGTGTTTGGCCTCAGGGGGAAATGATTTACCTGTTCTGCAGCCACTTCCAGCACCAGATGCTCTGTGACCTCCCTCACCTCTTGTCAAGTCTAAATAATAATGATCTTCATTATTTAGAAGGTCCAGAAGGCCATTTTAAATCTGATTTTTCCCTGAGATGGACTGAGAGTGAACAGAACACGACTCAACTCTGATCCCAAACTGTGGGATGCAAGAGCCAGCCTTGAGGCAGCTTCTGATTGCCATGTGGTAGCCAAATGTCTCTTAATTCCTACTTATCCCTCCTTTCTTCTAGCTCCAGAAAATTATGGATACCCATGTGATGACTACTGCACACTAGGTGACACAAAGAGTTTCTTTGTGAAAAATACATTTAAATTACAAAAAGGAGTCAGCCTTAAGTAGATTTGAAAGCTAGCATTGATAATTAGCAGCAAGAAAAACTGAGATTTGCATGAATACAGAAAATCTCATTAAGCAAAGCCAGGGACTAAACTTTAAGTGACAGCTTTGCTCTAAGTGTAGAATATTAAAAAAAAAATCTAAACTGGTCTGTTCTCTAAAGTAAATGCAGTAAGAAGTTAAAGATGTTAATCCTGAGGGGGAAAAAAGCAGCAGCTGACTCATTGGGTACTGTCTCAAACTGTTTCACTTCAATTATAGTGAATATATATATTCTGTAACTATCTATAGAAAAAATACGTATCAAAAGCTAAAGAGAGATGCTGAAGATTTATGAATTCTGCAGCAGAGACCACAAAATACAATTCAGTATCTTTCATGTGCACAGAAAGTTGTTTGCCTTCTTTTGAATACATTTGTTTCCCTGCCATGTGACTCAAGTGGAGCCACTGGTTAAATCGGGGTAAATCCCTGGAAATAAAGGCTGGGAAATTCCTAGGAGGATCAGATCAAGCCCAATCCAGGAGATGCAATTTCCAATGACTTCCTGCTGGAATTCCCTCTAAATCACTTTGTGCAGCTATCTCATCTCACAAAATTCACTGGGCACTTTTTCATTTCATCTCTCCCTTCCACAGCTTTAAAATGATGACATTTGCCATGCTCTGCTCTAAAAGTTTGTGTTTTCATCACCTCAGAAGCGAGCAGCCTCCGCTGTTACGCAAGCAGGCAGAGGCAGGAATGTCATTTGGATTTCAGGTAATAGTTCCAAAGCCTTGGAATCCCTCCCAAAAGCACTTAGGAGGGGAAATGAAACTTTACTGCCCCGCTGCATCATTGTGGTGCCCAAGAGCACGATGAGAGTTTGGGATGAGGCTCAGAATTTCCATTAGAAACCCAATTTGCAGGAAGTTTGACTTGGCCGTGAATACTGGCTGGAGGCTACAGAAAAAAAAAAAAACACAACTCTTTTATAAGCTCTCCTTCCCAGTGCCAATAACTTAAAGAGTTTGGTTGGATTGGAGTCAAGGAAGAGCCATAAATTTGTAATCTCATGGGGAAGACACAATAATGTCAGTGGGCCCAGAGACTCCTGCTGGACTTGGGATCCTGCCTGGTTTTTCCTCAGCCTGTGCTGTTATAGGTTCATTTACTGAAGTCTCCCTCTCTAAACATTTGGCCACGTGGCTCCATAATTCCCCAAATTGCCTCAGGTCATCAGGAAGCAGCAGATGGAGGCACCATGGTGTGTCACAAGCAGCAGCTTCTGTGCAGAGGCACTGAGCTGCTCTTCCAGCTGCAAAACATGGACCCCTGAAACAACACTGCACTCATTTTCTTTCCAAAACAGGAACTTCTGCTAAAATTCAAAAACAAATACAAAAACCCTATCAGCTTTTCAGGAAAGATTCTGAGGAATAACGAAAACTCATGGCAAGGGGTTGGAAGAGATGAACTCTAAAATTCCTCCCAACCCAAACCAGTCTGTGATCCTAGGAAGTGTCCAAAATATGAATACACAGAAATAAAATCTGCAAAATGAAATAAATTGAGTATGGGTTTTTTTTTTTTCTCAAAGCTCAGAGAAATTTTTAATAAATAAACAACCAAAAAACCCAGGGAAGCATCTATTTCATGTATTTCCCAGCCCTAAAACTTGCCATTTACCTACCTTTCAACCCTACATTGTTTTCAAGCAGATTCCCAAGTCAACATGCAACACTCTGAACATTCCTGCCTCCTCCACTACTAACCTCAGTGTCCGGCTGGCACTTGCTGTCTTCAGTTGGCCTCTGTGGTTTTGTAAGGGCAGATTCTTCGGGATCTGAGGTCTGGAAAGAAATGAACTGGTTTAGATTCAAGAGAAGCATTTGGGTGCCCATCAATCCTGAATTCCTACCAACAGAATAGAATGGCAGAACAGGAAATATTTAGAAGAGGAGGAAATACAAGAATAACAAAATGAAAGGCAATGAAGAGGAGATGGCTCTCAAGGCAGTTTAGCAATTAAAATCCCTAGAATATCCAGGAATCCAGACTGGTTCGGGTTGGAAGGGACCTTTAAGACCATTCAGTTCCAACTCTGAGAAGGCCCTCCAGCATCTGAAGAGAGCCAACAAGAAAGATGGAGCGGAACATGGAGTGACATGACACAGGGAATGGCTTCCCACTGCCAGAGGGGCAGCAATGGATGGGAGATTGGGCAGGAATTGTTCCCTGGGAGGGTGGGCAGGCCCTGGCACAGGGTGCCCAGAGCAGCTGTGGCTGCCCCTGGATCCCTGGCAGTGCCCAAGGCCAGGCTGGACCTTGGGGTTTGGAGCAGCCTGGGACAGTGGGAGGTGTCCCTGCCCATGGCAGGGGTTTGGAACAAGGTCCCTTCCTGCTGAATGAGCAGGAATACAAACATGGAAGGCCACTGGAACAAGCACAGCCCCAACCACAGCGTGGGGAAGTTCTTCCCCAAAATAACATTTCAGTTACCTTTGTTTCTGCCTTCTCCTTTCCACGTTCTCTGAAATGCTCTCCATTTTTTTCTCTGCCCCGATCTCTTCCTCTCTCTCTGTCTTTCTCTCCTTCTCTGTCCCTGGCCTTATCTTTGTCTCTTCCTTTCAGCCTGTCCTTTTCTCGTCCTCCTTCATGTCTTTTCTCTCTTTCCTGTCCTTTATCATGCCCGAGGTCATCTCCTCGCTCTGGGCCTCCTTTTCCTTTGGTTTTTTCTGTGTCTCTCCCTTGCTTGGTTGTTCTGCTTTTGCTTCTTTCCCTCTCTTGTTTTTCTCCTTCCTTCAAGGCGTCTCTTTGAGGTTCTTTGTGCCCCTCTTCATTATTCTTCTGTTTATCCCTCTCCCTTTCTCTTTCTCTTTCTTTGCTTTCTTTCAAATCTCTTTTGGGTTTTCTGTCTCTGTTGGGGCTTCTGTCTTTAATTTCAGCATCTCTCCTGCTCTAAAAGGAAATCAAACACTAAAAATTAATTCCAACACACACTGACTCTACAAACACAAAAATGCTAAAAAAACCCGAAGCAAGTAAATCATGATACCCCAGTACCCGCCCCAAAAAATGCAAATGCTACCTCTTTATCCCTATGGCTTTTTTGTTCTTCTGCTTTGGGCTCTCTGCTTTCTTTGTCACGAGGTTTAGAGGGTGGAGGTTTCCCTTTAGCATCAGCTTTTTCCCCAGCCAAGACCCTTTTTACAGCAGCATCACTGGACAGCTGCAAGGAACAGAAAAACACCACTGAAATGAGTAAATTGTTTCATTAAATAATTAATGCAGTAATTAGTATTTTAAGGATGTAACAATTCAGTGTAAAAACAGAATAATTCCATGAAAGAATGCAATAATTCTGTGCAAGAACAGCTCCTGCAGTTATTTTCAACCAGTTTTCAAATTTCTCCATTATTGTATTTCCATAATCAAAAAAAGCACAGTAGAAAAATTACTTTCATTCCACAATTAAGAGATTTGACTGAAAGGAGATAAAGTCAAAGGTGAGCAACTGGTTGTGTAACTACTGTGTCTGTACCCCCAAATTTTAAAGGTTCTGAAGCTTCATTTTGTGCTTCAAATCAAATAAAAGTTATTAAAAGACAAACAAATACAGTGACCAACAGTGAACATTAAAATCCTTAATATGCAGGAATATTGTGTGGGAAGCTGGCTCAAACTCTTGCTAAACATTGTGAACTCTCTATCTGCTGTTATTGAGGGGTGACAAAGCGTTTCTACTGTGCAATTAATGACAGCAGAGGGGTAATTAGGGCACAGAATCATTTGGGTTGGACAAGACCTCCAAGGTCATTGAGTCCAACCTGTGACTGATCCTCACCTTGTCACCAGCCCAGAGCACTGAGTGTCACATCCAGGTGCTCTGTGGACATCTCCAGGGATGGGGACTCCAAACCTCCCTGGGCAGCCCCTTCCAAGGCCTGAGCACCCTTTCCATGGAGAAATTCCTGCTGGTGTCCAACCTGAGCCTCCCCTGGCCCAGCCTGAGGCCGTTCCCTCTCCTCCTGACCCTGTTCCCTGTGTGCATTAAATCTGTATAATTCTGTCCTACCTTATTTAAGCAACACTTCCCAATTGCCTGGAGGAATTCATTGGTTTTCTCAGGCTCGTGTCCAGCCACAACTCGTGCTGGTTTCACTGACAGCGGCTCTCCTGTCACCATCACAACAGCATCGATGGCCTTCTGAAGGAAGTTGATTTTGGAATCCTTATCCTGGTAAAAGAGCAATTAAGAGAAACTTTTATCTCCACCATTATCGTATTTATTTTAGTTCCTAATTATACTTTACAAACAACCTGCCCCAACTGCCCTTCAACAGAGATGATGTCTTCAAGTGATTATGTAAAATCAGAAGTAAAAACTAAAAGAGCAAATAAACAAAGTAAAGCCAAGTGAAATTTCACAGAAGTCCTCACAACTAGGGAATCTTCATGATTTCAGTCCTCCTTACAGCTCTCTCCTATTGATTACTCAGATAAAAATTATTCTCCTGATCTTCTACAACTCCAAGAGATCACAGTAAAGGAACCAGCCAAGTCTTCCTCCTGACCAGTTTTGGGAAGAGGAACTCAAAGCTGAGACATTTTCCCCAACACTCCAGGATATTGATCTCTCTGCCTGAGCTCTGGAAAACCCTGTGGGCTCATGGGCTGTGAAAAATTGGTGAAATAAAATCTCAGAGGGACAGCAGCACGTAGATACAACAAAGACCTGCTCAGGAGCTGCTGGGAAATTTGCTCTTTGGGTCAACAAGGATGCTATCAAAAAACCAACAATTCAGTTATCAATGACTCCATTTTAGTTATCCTGACAGCGGTAGGAGCAGTCACAGAAATAAACACACACATTAATCAGTGACTAAAACATGCAAGAACTGGCTAGAGGGATGAGAAGTCAGGCTCCCAGAGCTCACACTTCAGTTGCTATGTTAAACAAACACCATGGGATCAGCTGCCTAAGTGGCAACACACAAACACTGCTTTGTTTGCCAGGAATCAGCAACCAAAGCTCCCAAATCTGCCTGGGAGTTGGAGAACTCGGCATCAGCTCAGCCAAAAATCAGGGGAAAGCAGCAAACAGAGAGTAAAGTCACTTTTGGGCTTAAGAAAAGGAGTTTTCAGTAATAATGTTAACCTCCTCTTCCAGTAATCAGCCAATTTTATACTGCAATAAAGCTACTGTAGAATGCAAATCCTAGACAGGTGAGTCCTGGGACGTAAACAAGGATATTTAATGTATATATTTATATACCATATGTATATATATTTGTACATATACACAAATATATAAAGCTATATCTTTAGGGCCGTGGATTCTGTTGAGAGACCACAAGACTCTTCAAAACCTATCTCTGTACAAATCTGCAGGTGTTGAGCCCATGGAATGCATAATATGACCCACAGGCAGGAACTCTTACAACTTCTTCACAAAAATAACAACAGGTCCTTGATGCTGAACAGAGAAAAGACCAAAAGAACCTCGTGGCAAGTTGCAAAGAACTCTGAGAGCTAAATAAGTAATGAAGTCCCATGCCCACCTTGACGTTATCCGACTTCAACTCGAAATCCGTGTAAAGTCCTTTCAGAAAACCTGTCACTCTGATCACCTAAAAACCGGAAGAAATGGGGCAAGTTAAGAACATTTAAAGCCTCCGCTCAATAAATCTTGTGTGGCAGCAGGAAATGTATTCTTTATGGAAAGGGTAGTCAGGCACTGGAGTGGACTCTCCACCCCTGGAGGTGCCTGGCCGGGGCACTCAGCGCTCCAGGCTGGCAACAAGGTGGGTATCGGTGATCTCGGGGGCCTCAGTGATCTCGGGGGGCTTTTCCAACCTCGATGATTGTGTGATTCTGTGATGTTTCACTGTCCCAGGCTGCTCTAAGCCCCAATGTCCAACCTGGCCTGAGACACTTCCAGGGATCCAGGGGCAGCCACAGCTGCTCTGGGCACCCTGTGCCAGGGCCTGCCCCCCCTCCCAGGGAACAATTCCTTCCCAAAACCCCACCTAACCCTGCCTCTGCCACCGTGACCCCCTTTTCCTACTGCTTTCCCACTCCAAAGCCCCCAAACTCACCCAGCGCCCCAAAAACCCCGAGATTTACACAACACATCCCCCGCAGCGCCGCCCAGCCCGGGGGGACCCCACTCTCACACCCACGCACCTCGGAGATGAGGTCGTGCAGGTAGCGGAAGGGCGGCTTGCTCAGCAGCGCGTCGGTGAGCGGCGGCTTGCGGATCACCTGCCCCAGGGTCTCCCGCGTTTGCCGCGACACCGCCTCGTTCATCGCGGCGGGTCGGCGCCGGGGCCGGGGCCGGGGCTCGAA
>WBMY01005984.1:279760-324661 GCA_013397315.1 Donacobius atricapilla
CTCAGGGTGGTATAGCCATAGGTACCCTGAAACAGCCGCAAAACCCCTGGAAAGAGCCACAGAAGCCTGGAAACAGCCCCCCAAACCTCCGGGAAAAGCCCCCAAACCCCAGAAAGGGCCCCAAAATCTCCGGAAACAGCCCCAAAACCGCGCCCCCTGCCCCTCTGCGCAACAGGCTGCAAAAAAAAAAAAGTGTTGGGGAAAAATGCTGTGTGTCAGTGGGAGGTGAATCGCATTGGGAAGAGTTGTGGGGGGTTTTTATGCATTATCGCTAAAGGGTGACTCTGTGGGACCCAGCACAAGAAGAACAGGAACTGTGTGGAGCACGTCTGGAGGAGAGCAGGGAGATGCTCCAAGGCTCTGGAGCCAGGCTGGGACACCTAGGGGTGCTCACCTGGTGGGGAGAAGGCTCCAGGGACACCTCAGAGCCCCTGCCAGGGCCTGAAGGGGCTCCAGGAGAGCTGCAGAGGGACTGGGGACAAGGGATGGAGTGACAGGACACAGGGAATGGCTTCCCACTGCCAGAGGGCAGGGATGGATGGGAGATTGGGCAGGAATTGTTCCCTAGGAGGGTGGGCAGGCCCTGGCACAGGGTGCCCAGAGCAGCTGTGGCTGCCCCTGGCTCCCTGGAGGTGTCCCAGGCTAGGTTGGACTTTGGGTCTTGGAGCCACCTGGGACAGTGGGAGGTGTCCCTGCCCACGGCAGGGGTGGCACTGGATCACCTGTTCCATTCCTACCCCCACCCTTCTGTAAAGGAACAATCAGATTTGGGAATAAAAAGTGGCAGAACAATGCAAACTGATCTGGTCTTAGTGCAGGCAAAGAAACTTTTCCAGCAAAAAGGAAGCTGACACTTCCATGCCAAGTGGGCAATTTCACCTGGGCTCCTGGCAGCAGGTGCTCGAGGGAAGTGAATTTTACCTTCCCCCAAGCCCGCTTCTACTGAGGTTCCCAGACAGGCTCTGGTGATCCTGGGAAGAACAGGAGGTGGTGACAGCTCCCACAGCCCAGGGCATCCAAGAAGTCTCAGAGGAAGCAAGACGACTGGGAAGAAGCTGCTCTGGGGAAGAGCGATGTTTATTTTGGGTTTGTGTGGTTTATCTGGGTTTTTTCCACTGATTCTCTGCAAAGCATCTGAGATGCCTGAGGAGGAATCTTGGGCGGGGGGGGAGAGTTTAAATTTGGCCTCATTTGCTCATTTTCCTGCAGAGGCACCATGAGGAGGCACAGCTCCATTTAACTGAGGAACCAAAAGCCAGGGCTTCACCATCCTCCCAGGGCAGGATTTCTTCCCAATATCCCATTTAACCCTGCTAAACCTCTTGGAAATGCCATGAACTCTGCACCACGCTTGTCAGAAAGGATGCTGAGAAAAGTGTAGTAATCTTTCAACTCAACTCTGAGAGATTTGCACATACCTGGAAACCCCCAGTCTCCAGGTCCAGAATCCCAGAAAGGTCTGAGCAAGCTGGGATAAGCCAGATGACCAAAAAGGCGAAAAAAAAAAAAAAAAGAAAAAAGAAAAGAAACAAACAAAAAACCCCCACAATCCTAAAAAGTTAAATTCCCAGAAAGTGGCTTAATAGTCTCTAGAAGCTAATTGCTAATTTCAGTCAAAACCTCTTGCTCAAAATAACCAGTTCAAACAACTCATTAAAATTTGGATTAATTTTTTTTTCCAAGGCTTTTTCTAAATCTAGGGTGCCAGAGTGGCTTTAATTTGTATCCTGATGAAAACCTTTCCTGCCATCCTTGGTGCTTTCTCCACAGGGATTAGAAACATAGGACAAAGCAAAGCTGCTCCTGCACTTGGAGCCCAGAGCCAGGACCAAAGCAGGATCCTCAGGAAAAGACAACAGCCACAAAGAAGGGGGAAACCTCCCCTAAAGATGGGAATGTTGGTTCAGGAACATGGGAAAATTAAAGCTAATTAATACTCATATCAGAAACCAGTTTGTGCTGTTCCAACCAGTGAGACATCCACAGACAACCCAACTGGGCAGATAAAAATGACATTTTATTTTGTGAAGAACACTTGAAAAATAAAGATGAAAGCTCTTCCAGGCTTTGCAAATAACCATCAGAACCTATGGAGTCACAAAGACTCCGTTTCCAAAAGGTGTTTCCTTTCCCCAGCCCTGTTTTCCATGAACTCTCTCGTTGTGGAATGGCCTACAAGAGTTTTAAAGGAAAAAAAAATGCATTTTGAGCCAACATTAGAAATAATCCAAGATTGGTTCAGTGCAGGTGCTGCTACATTACACTTGAACAAAGGCACAAAATTCCCGCTTGGAATTTGCATTTCAATTTCTCCAAACTCGGCGTTCTCAGGGAGAGACCAGAGTTGTTCAGGAGGGGAAGGCTGAGCTCAGTCCAGCTCTCCAGCAGGAACCAGAGGAACTAAAGTGACAGCAAATAAATCCAATGGGCTGGAACCATGTGGGAACACAGACCTTTGGAACAAGCACCTCTGATCCCTGCTGTAAACCCAGGCTCTCAAGAACACCTGATATGGAAAGAAGGCGACACAAATTAAGATGGGAAACCTGCTGCCCTCCCCTCAGGCAGAAAATGTATCCATGAAACTGGGATTTCAGGATTCAAGTGGGTGAGGACATTAAACAGCCCCTCCTGCAGAGCATCAACCCCAAAAAAAGCACAGGAGCACCTGCTGAATTCTAAAGATATGCAGAGAAATAAATAATCTTGTGTTTCACGGTGCTTTTCATTTCTTTTTTTGCTGATGGCAGTTGTCAGTTTTCATCTTTATGCTGTCTGAAATACCAGAATAGTGTTAACCTATAAAAGGTACATGAAAAATCTCACGTTAGCCAAAATTTGAGGTATCTGCTCAACTGGCAGCAGATTCTACTACTACAAAATCTACACATACAGCAAATAGGTCAAATATTTACTGCAGCCCCCAAAAGCAAAGTTGTGTTTTGTCCTGACATTATCAGATTTAACAATAATCAGGCTCACTTTGGAGTTAATATTTCAGAGCCTTTGACCTGGAGTCCAGCTCAGTGAGCTGCTCAAAGTCAACACAGGACACCAAGAGAAACAGGTTCTCCAATGCAATAGCGTATCAGAACAGCTGGGAAGATGAGAAATGAGGGAAATTCCTCTGAAGAGCAGCACTGAAAATAAATACAAGCCTTTTTCCTGAGTACAGTAAAACTCACTGAAGATCAAACATCGGATGTGTCCTTTTCTTTCCAACCGTTTTGTCTGTTAATGCAGTTTAGGGACAACAAAAATGCCTTAGAAACTGCAAAATGAAGTTTTACAGGCAACAAAACAAGCCCAAGAAACTTAAAAATCTAAGATTACGTCCCTGTTGTTCTTTATCACAAAAGGTCTCCAGGTTTTACATCTTGACAGATCCTGGACTGGCTCTTTTTCAGCCAATTTCTGACACTTTGCTCAGAGATTTCCACATTTCTTTAATTCTTAGGAATGACTCCAGCTCCTACAGACTTAGACTTAGAAATAAAGAGAGAAAAGCAAATTCTGGTAGCAGCAGCAACTTCAGCAATCAGAGATGGGGAAAAAATTCTCTCAAAAGAGATGATTATGACTGCATTAAATGTCAGTAGTGATGGTGCAAGAGGTCAGATCTGACCCAATAAAGCATTTCAGGTGGCTACAGAAGAGTCACTGAGGGGGTTATACAATATATTAATCCTTTTCCTCCTCCATAAAGTGCATTTACTCAGCCTGAGAGTAAGTACCACACTGAGAAAGGTAACTTAAAGCACTTCCCCAAGAGAGAGCAGAAGAAAATCAGAGTTATCCTGAATCCTACAGCCAGTTTGTGCCTCAGGGATCCTTGAAGACACTTTGGGAAAGCCCCTCTTGCTGCTGGAGCTGAGGCCCTGCAGGCCAGGTTAGTACAGGGTGGTGTGGGCAGAGCAGCTCCTGGTGCTATCTGAAAACCCCCACGTTGATGGAAAGAGCCACTTCTGGTTTGCGGGGCTTCATGGGGAGCTTCTCCTCGGGGTAAAAGGGATCCTGGACTCGCTCCTGGCGGCTGGAAAACAGAAATAACGCGGTTAATGTTCAGTGCTGGGCCTTAGCAGGGTGAGCCTGGCCTGAACTCAGAGTTCCAGTGAGCTGTGAAAACAGCCTGGGCAAGGCCAGGCCAGCCAAGGGTTCATTTTCATCTCCACGGTGCATTCCAGGAGGAAGAACCACAAGGCTCAGTGGAGGAACACTGAGAGCCAGGAGCTTGAATTATCCAAGTGTTCCCTGCAGGATTAGTAGAACTGTGTGCTCTGACAGCACCCAGTGACCAGTGGCCTCGAAAATTATCCAATTAGGCTGAATCATGGAACGGTTTGGATTTCAAGGGACCTTAGGGGACCACCCAGTGCCACCCCCTGCCATGGGCAGGGACCCCTTCCACTATCCCAGTTGCTCCTAACGCCATCCAGCCTGGCCTTGGACACTTCCAGGGATCCAGGGGCAGCCACAGCTTCCCTGAAAAGAAGCAAACACTTTGCATATATCTAAAGAAAAATGAAACTGAATGCTCACTACCTTTTCCTCTTTTCCAGAGCCAGCTGCCTTTGCTTCTCTTTCCCAATGTCATCCCTGATGGTGCTGAAGTCCTTAGTGTCATCAAGGAGAAGGTTCTGTTATGAAAAAGGATTGGAGAGATCCAAGTTAGAAGGTCAAACAATTTCCCAACTGTTCCTCGACTGACACAATAAATTTCCAGATTTTTTTCTTTTGACTAGTTTTGCACTGACTGATTTCAAGTTAATTAGAATTGCAATGCTTTGAGTAGGAAGGGATATTAAAGCCCATCCAGTCCCATCCCTGCGGTGGGCAGGGATACCTTCCACCAGCCCAAGTTGCTCCAAGTCCCATCCAACCTGGCCTGGAACACTTCCAGGGATGGACTTTTTCCAATAGGCTAAACAGCAGGACAGGACATCACATTTTTCCCCTACTGCTCTCAAACCCAACCAGAATGTTCTTTCCTTCTAACTAAGCCTGATTGATTGGTAGCTCAGAGCAAAATGCTGGGTAATTCCTTTTCATCCCATAAAACAAAACTCGTAGTTCAGTAATCCAAAATATGTAACAGGTTTGTATCTATGATGTGATTTTTAAAGGGCATTTGCTTGGATTTTACTCAGAATTAGGAAAAAAAACAAGTCAAAAAACGAGGGGAAGAAAAAAGATCCAGGAGAAAAAGGAAAAGCAGCAGCAGCAAGAAATTTCCTATCAACACAATGCAGTGTCCAAACCCACATCCCAGTACTCTCCGCAATGTAGCAGGATGAGAGAAAACCAGGAAGAAATGAAGATACTGCCAAGGGGACATTTCCTGAACCTGGTCCTCATGCAACAATTAAATCCAGGGAAATTTACCTTCACCCCAATGATGTCTCCATCCTTCAGGTAATAAGGTGCTGACTGCAAACTCTCCTGCTTTTTCCTCCTTTTCCTCTTGGCGATTTGCTGTGTCTGAACAAAATGAAAGCAGAAGAGTTTGGAATTTTCCTTAAATTCAATCCCTAGGCAACTGCAGCCCAAACCAACACGTGCTCCTTTCCAACAACCGTTGGACTCTGTCATTCCAGGTCTTACCCAGCTAGATATTGGCAGCCACTCAAATCTCTCAGGGAAGTATTTGGCTATTTCAATTTTATCTACAGGGAGACAATAGTGAGAAGCCACTCTTTGCCTCAGAGCCCAGGTTGTGCATTCCTTGGAGATATCCCACACCAAATCCCGGCAGTCGGAGTAGTCCCTCTCTCCTGGTATTCCCATCTGGACTCGCAGCAGCAGCTCGTGGGGGCTGGCAGCAGGATGAGAGAACAGAAAATCTTTTGAGCCATGCTTTCAGAATTCCCAGCTTTCCCCCCGCTCCTGCCCTTCCTCACTTTTTGTGGAAAACAATGAACAGCTTCCAAGGTTCTCCCACATCCTGAGAGCCCTGAAGTCAAAGGCTGCTCAGGCTTCCCTCAAATGCAGAACTGTAAGAAACGAGAAATAAAGATCTTGAGATCTTACCCCAAATTCTCTTCTTCTTGCAAGGGTTCTATGCAGATTTCCACTCTGGCACCCAGCCTGTAGTCACTGAAAACAGAACAGAGATTGTCTACATGGCCTGGAGCCGGGCTGGGAGAGCTGGGGGTGCAAACCACAGGACAGAAGGCTCCAATGGACACCTCAGAGCCCCTTCCAGTACCTGAAGGGGCTCCAGGAGAGCTAAAGAGGGACTTGAGACAAGGGATGGAGGGACAGGACACAGGGAATGGCTTCCTACTGCCAGAGGGCAGGGAGAGATGGGATATTGGGCAGGAATTGTTCCCTGGGAGGGTGGGCAGGCCCTGGCACAGGTGCCCAGAGAAGCTGTGGCTGCCCCTGGATCCCTGGAAGTGTCCAAGGCCAGGCTGGATGGGGTTTGGAGCCACCTGGGACAGTCTTGGCAGGGGTGGGACTGTTCACCTTTAAGATCCTTTCCAACCCAGACTGAGCGGCTCAATCTCCCCACAATCCATCCCACATCCAGCCTGCTGCACCCTCCCCAGGAAACCCACCTGAGTCTCCGCTTGTTGTCCCGGAGAAGCTTCCCGGGGCGTTTGCTGTCCACTGTCCAAGCTCTGAGGAACGAGGGCAGGGGCACAACCTGCTCCTGGCAGCTGGGTAAGGTCAGAGCCTGAAAAACAGAAATACTTAGTCAATGATTTTAACAGCCAGTCTCCCTGGAAAAACAGAAAACCACAGATTAACTCTCAAAAAATAAGGCAAGGTATTGAAATGTATTCCACACCAGCTGTTGCTTGTGTCTATTGAGCAAAATATTCACTTTTCAACCTCAAAGAGAGTTGGATTTTCCTCCCCCTCTACAATTCTCAACTCGGCTTCCATTTCCAAAGTACCCGATTTCTTTTTTTTAACCAAAATTTGAACAACTGGGAGGGAATGAGGCTGTTGCAATCATTGCCCCAGGCTCTGGCCAAGTGCTGAGCTCCTCTAAGCCCTTCCCAAGGACACAACACTTCCCATGCTCAGCCAGTTCTCCTTGTTCAAGCTGCAAACAGTTCTCCACAGCAGTAGCCTGGCAGAGCCCATAACTGAAGTCATACCCAAAAAAGTAAGTGTTGGTATGGAGCAGAATCAGGTGAAACATCTTTCCCCATGCAGTTCAAGTAGAACAATCAACTGCTTAAACCACACAGAGCCTCTTGGTAGGACTGGGTTATACATTTTTGTGGGTTTGGGGTGGGGTTTGGGTTTAGTTTTTTTCTTTTGGGGTGTTTTGCTTGGTTTGGTTTTTAGTGTATTAAAACCATACAAAGGTATTTTAGTTTCTGACCAAAGAAATGAGCCAGACCTTCTTGACTGTCAAACCTGAGCACCCCAAAGCAATTTTTCATTCATCAGATTCCACATACAGAAATTAAAAAGAAGAAAAAAGATGCAGAAAACTAATACAGGAACAATGTAGAAATGACAAAGTGGCTTTTTAGGAGGTGCTTGCTATGTGTGTGCTTCCCATGGAGAGATTTCACACAGAAATGAAGACAAAAGCTGCAAGGCAGAGCTTCAGCTGAAGTGCAACGAGGCTCCCGCGGGCCAGGACACGTGACAGGAGGATGGGGACAGCAGGGACACTAAGGAAGTGTCTCAGCTACGTGCTCCAGCTGCCTCGTGGTACTTACCAGCGACCATGGCATAAATGCCATGGCACAACAGACTGGAGACAGGGGAAAAGGAAATAAAAAAGAGCTGTTAATAGAGCTCAAGTCATCACAGCGCTGCCACATAGTCCAACACAGGAGAACAGCTAACCTGCATCTTCAGATCTTCCAGAGGGGCCTCTCCTGCTATCTCTATCCTGCCAGCATAACAGAGATCCAGGCCTGCATGGGTGGGCTGTGGTGGAGCTTTGAAGCAGGGGAGAGAGGAGGAAGAAACAAATAACAGAAGTGTCAACGTGATTTGTATAGTCCTGAGAGGTAACAGTCACTTCATGGTCACATTTCACTTACAGAAGGAGACTGGAATCCTTTGAACGTCCAGGAATCCCAGACTGGTTTGAGTTGGAAGGAACCTTAAAGGTCACCTCATTCCAATCCCCTGCCATGGCCATATCCAGTACACAAAATACATCCTGATAATTTCCAAGCAGTTCCTATACTGCAAATTCCAGACTAGGAGCAGTTATTCCCATTGATTAACAGTGTTAGTTATTGGTTAAACCTACTGCAAGTAAAGCTAAATTGCTCTTAGCTCCACTACTGAAATCAACAGGGTAGAAAGTGAGACGCAGACAAGGTTTGGAGCAGAAAGACAAAAATGCAAAGAAAGCTTCTACAAGGAGAGGGGTCCTGCCCTGCAGCACAACTCAGCACCAGAGGAATATTAGGACTATTACTTTTCATACAAAATGAAAAATCAGTTTGTTTCCTATTTTCCAATTCTCTTATTTCCACTTCATTTTCTTCTTCCTTCTCAACCCTCACTTGATTTTGCTGCCCTGGCTGGTTTTGGATTTGACCTTTAGGAGAACAGAGTTAAAACACTGCATTTTAAGGTCTTAGATACTATGCAAGCTTTACCCATCCCTCCTTTTACAGCCTCTCAAAAAGCAACACAGCTTGAAGGGAATTAAATGTGCTTTCAGGAGTCCGGCATTTGAAGCCAATTACCTCATGAAGGAGATGCTTTACAGCATCACTGCCTTCAGTACAGAGACTCACAAGTAAAGAGCCTCTGCTACAAAATTTAATGGGATTTTGAGCAAATCCAGCAGAGAAACATCCCTACAGCAGCATTATCCAGCATTTATGTCCAAAACTGCATCTGTCTCCTGAGTGGTCCTTTCATCATCACCTTGATGTAACTCATGCAGCCCCTCCTAGGTTTCAGAAGGGTTTTAAGGCTTTGGATTAAAATTTGGGTTTGACTCAAAGAGCAACCACAGATGATTCCTTTCAAAGGAAATGGCCAAGCTCACCTGCTGCAGCAGACACCTGCAAAGCCTCCATCTTCCAGGTGATCCCATTCACCTGGTCTTGTGCATTCTCTCCATGTTTCTTATGGCTTGAAGGCTTCAGCCACCAGATGGGGATTTTCAGGAAACCCTGGAACAGAAAATACCGGGTGGCTCAAGTGTTGTGTGCAGACAAGGAGAACTTTGACGTTTAGCACAGGAAGAGAGGAAAGGTTTGCTTAAAACTAAGCTTTTGGAATAGGCTGCCCAAGGAGTCACCACTCCTGGAAGTGTCCAAAGCATGTGTGGATGTGACAGCCGGGGATGTGATTTAGTGGGGAACACGGTGATGCTGCAAAAATAATGATGCCACAATTTTGCAAGGGACAACCTGTTTAGGGCCAGCTTGTATGGGCTTGGAGCAACCTGGGATGGTGGTAGGTGGCATTGGATGAGCTTTAAGGTCCCTCCTAACCCAAACCACTCTGGGATTCCAAGTCTCCAGACACTGCCCACACTCTCCTTTTACCTTTTCTGGAAGCTTTCCTTCAGTTATAACCAAAGTGTCTCCTCTGCAAACATTGAGTTCCTTCAGGGTGGCATTCTGCAGCAAGAGAAAGCACAGGATCCCTGTCAGCCCACACCTGCCTTTCTCCCCAGGGAGTGAAGAACCAATGGATTAAAACAGGCTCCTCTTACTTCCGGACTTAATGCTTCCCCTGCTTCGTAGCACCAGTCGAGCCTTCTCAAATGCCAGTTGTCACCTACCAAAATCCAAAAAGATACACACAGAAAACTAATTAGTCAATAATGCCAGTGTGGGAAAATATTACAAAACTCTTAGGAAGTGTCAAGGGTCCTTTTTCTTTTGTTCTTTATTTTTATTTGCATTTTAAACACAACTCTGACTAAATGAATTATCACTTTCAACTTCCCCAGACCTTTTGCTGTATATAAAATAATACGTAAAAGTCTTTTATTTGCACAGATCTCACTTCCTCATCTATCTTCTCCAGTTTCACACGAAAGAGAAGTAATTCCCATATGTCAAATTATCATTTGACTCTATGATAAGCTCTTTAAAATAAAAAAAAACTGTATTATATAGACTTCACATTTAGAATTCTTTCCCCTCTCACATTAGAATGACACACAGATCATTGAAAAGACTTACAAGGTTTAGGGCAGGAAGAGCTGTCTTAAAAATACTAAAAACTCCTTTAAAAATGTAAATAACAACACAACTAACCTGATAATCCAGACTTCTCCAGCATTAAATTAAGACACTGAAAAGATAAACACAGAGGAGAGTTGTGTCAATGCTGAAGATGGGAAATAAATCTTTCAGCAAATCTATGTTAGAATTTTCTGCTACAAAAAGTGACTCTGAGTGCTGGTCAATTCTTAAAACAACATAACTAAATAGGGAAGATATATTTGGGCTATATACTGAATCCTTCACGGATGAGATGGTTTTCAGGCAAGAAATTCACCACACCAGCTGGGCCAGCTATCCCAAACTGGTAGAAAATCAAATCTGTGCTGTCAGTTTGTTCCTTTACTTGAACAAATCCTGCCCCAGAGTTTGCAGATGTGCCTTTTAAAAAAATCAAAGCTGCAAATTCAACACAGGACAGGTAGCACCAGAGCTTCCTTTATGCTGTGCATGAACTCCTCTGCTTCCAGCTCTATGCAAGGAATGTTGTCCGGGAGCTTGGGAGCAGAGCTGTGGGAGCAGCCAGCCTTACCTCTCTGACAGAGGCAGTCTCCTCCACAACTATCTCCATCTCAGGGCTGCAGTTTTGGTCACTCCCAACTATGAAGTACAGGAAGAGCTGAAAATCCAAACACAAACTCTCGGAATAAATATGGTAGCATAAGAATGGCTCCTCTGGCAAGAATGTTATCAAACTGCACTAAAATAGCACAAAAAGCAAAGATAATTGGGTTACAGCCATCAGCAGATCCTCACTAGCCACCCCTGGTCCCTTGAAATGCACATTTTCTTCTGCATATCAAGGCCAGGTTGGACACTGGGGCTTGGAGCATCCTGGGATAGTGGAAGGCGTCCCTGCCCATGGCACGGGGTGGAATGGGATGAGTTTTAAAGTCCCTTCCAACCCAAACCATTCTGGGATTCTGGGATATTTAAAAATTGCACATTCCAAGAGCAATATCCCCCCTTTTTTTCCTTTATTCTCTTTAGGAAAGTCCCTGCACCAAGCTCCTCCCATCCCACACTGCTGTACCTGAGTGGAAGTTGGAGCTTTCCCACGACACAGCCCGAGCAAGCTTCCCATTTTCAGTTCTGCTTCCTTGACTGTGTAATCCTCAGGCACTTCAGGGAGGACAAATAAAAACATCAATTTTATCATCCTCAGAGCAAGCTAAAACCCTTCAGTGCCCTCTGGGGAGCTTAACTTGCTCAGCCCTGACTGCAGGTCTGTGAGAGTCCTATGAGGAGAACAAAGGCATGGAGATCCCCCACAGTCCCTCAGGAGCACAGGTGGATTAGGGATGTAAGCAATAAAACCAAGCTGAACATTTCAGTTTAACCCCTATCTTTGTATTGGTATTGTTAATTAACTTTAAAAGTGGAAAAAAACCCCACACAACTGGTTCAGTCAAGCCTGGGAATCAGTGAAGTTGTGTGTGGGTACTTCTCCCAGGAAAAGACAAGCAGAGGCTCCAAGTCTCCCCAGTGAATTTCTTACAGAACAATGATACAATAATCAATTTACCTGGAGACAGAAGTTTCCCATTGCCACCAACAGGTCTAAGACAACTCTCATTTGCTGCAGCAAAAAGGGCAGGAAAGAGAGAAGTATTAATTCAAATAGGAATCAAATAGGAATTTGGCTCAGAATTTCAGACAAGTAACACCTTTAAGATTAATTACAACAGGTTTATCCTAGAGGCTTCCCTCTCTGACATCAAAAATACAACTGGAGAGAGACTCCTTGAGACTCCAACAGTCTCAGCTTTTATTCTTTAACTGAAAGGAAAATTCCACCACTAAACCCACTCAAAAGCCAGTGAATTGTAACATTAGCAGATTGATAAGGCAGCTGAACACTTACCCAGCTCCTCCTCCAGCTGAAGCTCCCGGATCGCTTTCATTTTGATATCTGCCATCACCTAAAAGACAGGGACATTAAAAGGGATATGAGCACCTCCAGCCTGGAATGCCACCAGCACCCCTGCTTGTTCAAGTGCCAGTGCACAAAGATAATCCTTCCCGCCTTTTTTAGCTTTGGTTACTGACACCATCTCAAATTTCCCTTTAGAGGATGGTCCAAAGAGAAAACTGTTTGACACTAAAACACTGCATTGGTTTAAGCTACCTGCGAATATCCCAGGCATTGTAACTCTGAGCTCAACACTAATTTCAGCAGGGAAAAGTTCCATCCTGAGGCAAAATCGAATGAGCTGGGCCAAGTGCAGAGGCCAAGCTGTTCAGGAAAGCAGAGTCCTTACTGTTTCAATAGTGGCAGTGATTTTAACGTGTTTCTCCTCCTCTTGCACCCCACAGAAGTTTTTCACTTGGAGCCAGCTGATGTCATAGGTGAAGGCAGTCAAATTCCCACTTGCCACGTTGACGAAGCTGTGGGAATCAGCAGTGCAAAGACAGTCAGAGACAGGACAACTAAACATTGGCATCACTCACCAGCACAACTCCCAAATAAACAGATGATGCCAAAGTTGTTCATAGTGATGGCATCTCACAGAGCAGAGGCAACAGGGAGCACAGAGTCTCATGAGACCACAAATTTGCTCCTGGCAGCGCTGGATTCACTAAGTGTGAGTTGCTCCTATCAGGTTTTTCCCCCTTTTCAGGTGTAAATCAAAGGTTGTGACTAGTGCTGCATTTTGAGGGCAAGAAAAAATATCTAACGGCTGATAAATAACTGCCTCCAAAACTTAGGATGAAAATACTTGTATTTATAAGCTCAAAGTGATAATTAGTTACAAGAATATATGCTGCTAGTATAATTTGAACGAAAAGGTTTTGCCAAAACTGCTTTTTTTGTTCAATTACAACTGTAATCAAAAACATTACCTCTGGTCATGGCTGTCTAGGATCAGCACAGAGCACCCATCCCTGAGCCCAACACTTTGGACTGTTTCCTTCATGTCCTCCTCACGGAAAACTTCCCAGTTCTTGGCTTCTCTCTCTGCTCCTGAGCCATTTTTGAGGATGATGCCCCCCGCTGGAGCCAAGGCTGAGTGCAGCTGCCCCAGGCTGGCGCTGCAGGAGAACACGTGCTGGGCCTCGCTGAAGTGCTGCCCCTTGCCGCCCTCGTTGTGCTCGGCCAAGCGAAGCACGTTGAGCACCACGGGCTCATGCTCAGGGCCCGTCAGCACCTTTGTGCCTCCAACCTGAGGGAAAGGAGCAAGGAATGGCAGCTTTGTCTGGGGCTCATCCAGAAAACACAGCAGAGACTGGGCAGCGAGAAAATTGAGACCAGAAATGGACACTCTCCCCTCACAAACAAACCACCTCAAACCAAACTCATGCTGAACAAACAACCAGAGTAACCCACAGGTGCTGGGAAGAGAAAGCAAAATGTTATCCAGAGCAGCTGTGGCTGCCCCTGGATCCCTGCAAGTGGCCAAGGCAGGCTGGACAGGGCTTGGAGCAACCTGGGACAGTGGAAGGTGTCCCTGTCCATGGCAGGGGTGGAATGAGATCCTTAAGTCCCTTCCCAAACCATTCCATGGTAACAGCAGCTGGGAAACCAGTGGACACTTGGCAAAATCCAGAACACAGGAATTTAGCCCCTCGGGACAATAATTACCCAAATGTGATTGAACACTGTGACTTTACATTTTAAAGGCTTGATCTTTCTGATATTCAACCTAAATTAAACCTCTATTCCTTGCTGAAGAAAATTTCATGATAGAAATGCTGCAATAGAAGAAGTGATACCAAAAATAATACCAAGACAAAAACCAACTCTTTTAACTACATATTTGAGTGGTTTTGTTTGGTTTGGTGTCTTTTTTTTTTTTAAGAAAGCCAAAATAAAATGGCTACTTTTACAATAAAAAAAATTTTGAAGTAGCATTTTATTCCACTTGAGAGACAGAATAAAATGCTGTGCTTCACAACCACTTCCAGGTTAAGCAGAAGCCTAAATATGAAAAGCAATATGAAAAGGAAGATACAATAGCAGCTCAGGATTTTCAGGAGACCTTGCACAGTCTTATCCCTTCAGAGCTACAAGGAAGGAAGTGCTTGGTTCCTTTACCTCTTTCCCATTCCAGACAAAGATGTCTGCTCCATCTGCCAGCCCAATGCCATCCAGGGTCAGCTCATCTCCTAAAAAACAAAGCAAATCATCAAGTTCTTGCTCCCCACAAAACACACAAACAGGATCAGCAAGTTTTAAAAAGCCACTGCACTTAAACTGTACAAGTAGGGGGAGGAGTATTTAGAGCAGCTCTGAGTGTCTATTTTGATGTCAACATTATGTAGAGTAGTGTTACGGTGTTATGTTCTGGTTCAACACTGATTTTCTGAAGCTGACCACAGAGAACATAAAAGTTACTGATTAAGTTTTTAAAGACTGACATTTAGAACTGCCTAACAAAGCAAAGCTGGAGACAAAAATGACAATTTGAAAAACTGATGTACCCCTAATAAATGAATTAACTCTTTATGTGAGCATTTCCCTTTACAAAATTCCTACTTCAGCTGAAGTCTAACCTACATTCTCCTTTGATGTCACCCTGGCTCCTCTCTTCTATCCTCTCCTCCACCTACTAGGCCAATCCTATAAAAGCAAACATCCACAAGCAAACCAAGGGCAAGATACAGACTGATAGATTCTTGTCAGCAAATGTGCTTAACTTGCTTAAGATCTGCAGTCTTACTGCATTTTGCAACAAGGATTTCACAGCAAAATCTCAAAATTATTTACTCCACTAAAAAGAGTGAAATAAATAATTTAATTAACTTAGCATGAGTTTGAGCTGGAAGAGTATTCAGTAATTCGTATTTCCAGGATGGTTTATAGATGAAATCTTTGATGTCTGCAGGAATTAAAATACAGCAATAGCATGGAAGCCTGGCATGCAGTGCTCTTACCATCAAGCACCTGGTACAGGTGTAATCCTGCTGGTAAAGGCTTGGCCATGCTGAGAACCATGTCCCCTTCCCAAGACTCCAACATCTAGTTGGGAAAAATAACCAGAAGAATGATGTAAAATAACAGTGAGCAGTAACTCACAGCACTCACAATAATTAAAATCTGCCAAAAGCTGCCACAGCCTGGCTCCCAAGCTTACTTGGTGACTCCTCGAAAAGACAAAGACAACTCTGTCACAAAATGAAATATTAAGAATAAGCCTGGAGTTCTGTAGTGTCAATCCATGGCCATGCACATGCTGCCCAAATATAATTAACTGGGTCTTGTGAACACAGAAGTCTCCATAGTTAAAATTCCAGCAATTTCATGGATTCAAGAACAGACCCCACACTACTCTTTCCTCCTGTGTAAACTCATATTAAGTTTTTAGCCTCCTAAACTCCATTTACTGCTGAAAATTTCTCCTTGACACAAAGATTGCCCCATAAATATATTTGTAGAGGTTGCAGTGGCTCAAGTAAAAATGAAGTTTATTTGATAGAGCAGGTACCTGGAACACTGCTTGCCGAAGGTCTCCCAGTGTTTTCCTTCTGTCAATAGTCAAATCCACCACACTCTCTTTCCAAGAAAGTGAAGGATGCAAAGCCCCGTTGTGGAATTTATAGCAGGAGCTCAGGTGGAGATGTAAATCAATGCCATTGTTTGCTGAGTCACATTCAGCTCTTTGGGAGAACAACACAACAAACTGGTGAATTTAACACCAAACAGATATTTCTGTGTAGTTGTCCTGGAACTGACCCCCCACCAGGGCTAAATTCCCTGTCACATCCCCTCCTGCTTTGTACCTGTCCCTAGCTGTAGCAGCAAACACTTAAAAAAATGAAAGAGGGGAATTCACTCAGGAACAGAATCCCAGGATGGTTTGGGAGGGCAGGGCCTTAAAGCTCATCCAGCTCTCCCCCTGCCATGGGCAGGGGCACCTTCCCCTGTCCCAGGCTGCTCCAAGCCCCAGTGTCCAACCTGGCCTTGGACACTTACAGGGATCCAGGGGCAGCCACAACCTTGTGTGAAATATCCCATAAACTCTCACTCCTGTGTCTGTATTTTGATATCTGAACTGTGATTCAAGTGTATCAGCACTTGTGTCCCTCAATAGAAGGGAAAGTTTTGGCCAACCTGAATACCACAAGCTCTTCGCTTTTCTGGCAGAGAGCATCATTTATCTGTAAATTCACTGTAAACCAAGTCCTTCTCCCTTCTCCCAGTGGAGAACTCCCTCTATAAACACAGAAAAGATAATGCATTCCATTCTCTTTCCAGAATCGCAGTGATTTTCACCAGAAAATGGTAGAATTTGAAACTGTAAGCATGTTTCCCTTGAAATTCTGTAGGTTGCCTGCTAACAGGGAAGGCAGGGAACCAGCAGAATATGGATATAGAAATTATATTCTTCAATTAATCTCTATGACATTGAACCATTTCAGTTCTGATTCTGCTCAAGGAATTTCTTTCCTTTTGAATCCCTGGAGAGTCCTGCAGATGAGAGCTGTTTGAGTACAGTGACACCAATATACCTCTTTTTTTGCAGCTCTGTATTAGCAGCATTCATTTCATTCAGCAGGTGCTCAGGAATTTGGTACCTTGGATTTCCTCGTGCTGAAACAAAAAAATATAGGCTTAAAATATGGTTTGGCATACAAGAAAAGTGATCAAGATCAGACATTACAGTACAATAATCACTGAAAACTCAACTGCAAGATGATATAAAGAACAAACAAATGTTTTTACTCCTTCCATTCAACCTTTCCTCAAGGGTAATTAACATATCAATGCCATTAACAACAACTTGTATTTGTTTCAGCAGATGCTCTGCCATTATTTGTGGAGCAGGGTAAAAAAAAATTAATTAGCTAGAGCCAATTAACAGGTACCTCCTCGTATCTTCATTTAACTCTTTTTTTCAAATGATCACTATAAGGAAAACTGGGGAAAATAAAGCTTGGAAAGGACAAAAAAGCCCTCCATAAAAAAATGTCACAGCAGGAAGCCCTCCCAGAATCTCCAGATGAGCTTTGTGTACCTTCAGGGGGCCTCTTCAGCTGAGCTTTTCTGTAAAACAGCATGTAGGCACTCTCTTTACCCTGGAATTGCTTCTCGATATCCTTCTCCTTGATGGGCTGGACTTTGGAATCATTCAGATCAAACCAGTGGCACCCAGCAGAAGTGGCCCTTGGCCTTGGGGGGTTTTTCTCACAGTTCCACTGGACATCGTTTTTCTGGGAAGGGCTCTGGAGATTTTGGCCATGAGAATCCAGCTTGAACAGGAGCTTGTGTGTTTCCCTCAGGCCGACCCTATTTCCATCAGGACTCAGCTGGAATATCTGAGGATGGCTCTGCAAATACTGAAAGGAAAGCAAGGACAGGATGAAGAAGATGCCAAATTTTAAATGCAGCAGCCTGCATTAAGCTGCTCCACCTGATTCTCCTCAAAGTGAAACACAGACATCATTAATTCACCCCTCATTTTATGGTACTCCCTCCTGTATTTCCTCAGTATACCTCTGTAAAAGCCTCACATCTACACTACGCACTTACACTTAAGTATTTCTTCTGGAAACTGCAGGTAGCTCCCTTCAAAAAACAAGCAAACATCAGTTATCTCCACCTATCTGCAACACAAATGCTGAAATATTTTCCTTAAGACTTCATAAAATACAGCAACCAATTGGAAAATTGTTTCACTGGAAAAAAAAATACACAAAGTCTCAGGCAGACAATTCCTTGGGAATCTTATGTTCCCCAGCCTGTTAATTCACATTACAAACCTCTCTTTGCACATGCTAATCCAAGGGTCCATATTCTCAATTATCATCCTCCTGACTATTCAATAAGAATATAAATGATGATAAAAGTTAGCTAAAACCAAAACTAGCAAATCTGTGATTACCTTTCGTAATGCTCCATACTGTTTTCTGTATTTCTTATTCCAGGACACCCCTTTCTTCTCCAGTAATTTCTGCCCTAATTGATCCACGGGAATTTGTTTCGCTTCTTCCTGCAGAGAAATAAAAAACTAAGGTAACAAAGGCTGCAAAAGTCAGGGGTCAACACAGAGAAGCCAATCTTGAAGTGTTTTAATCATTCCTGGTTTTTAATAAGCTGCTGTATCATCATCTGGAGCTTTGTCAGAGGGGGTTTAGGTTGGGTATCAGAGAAAGGTTCTTCCCCCAGAGGGTGCTGGCCACTGCCCAGGCTCCCCAGGGAATGGGCACGGCCCCAGGGCTGCCAGAGCTCCAGGACAACGCTCTCAGGGATGCACAGGGTGGGATTGTTGGGGTGTCTGTGCAGGGCCAGGAGCTGGATCAATGCTCCTTGTGGGTCCCCTCCAACTCTGAACATTCTGATTCCTTTGGCAACAGCTTTGGTGAGCAGCTTTAGAAATACTCCAAAATGACCTTTATCTGTATGAAGAGCCACTGTTACTATTGAAGTCAAGTTTTAAATGCTTCACACCAAGGTCAGCCTGGACACTTAAGCCTGCCCACTCTCACAAACACCAACCCCTCCTTGCAGGTCCCCTAGCTCCAAAACCAAAGCAATGAACTCCTTACATACCATACCTCTGATAAAATCCCTTTCAGGACTGCCAGTGGATTTTCTGTCTCTTTGGCATTCTCAGTGTCTCTTAAAGCCTTCTCTTCAATCAGCCCATCCTCTTCTTCCTGGGTAAGAAAGACACTCACAAATATTGTGGTTTCACACGTAATTACAGGATTATTCTGTGCTGACATCATGCACAATTTCCAAGTGTGAAGGACACTCTGATAAACTGCCCTTCTCAGAGAGGCAAGACACACAAAGACTCTTTAAAATATTAATTAAGTTTGGATGCACATTCATCCACCAGCTCTTAATACTTTTCTGAAAAGTATAACCTTGAAAGCAAGGAAGAAAAGCCTTGAGGACTTACTTGGAGTTGCCAGTTTCCTAATTCATCCACATCTCTGATATAAACATGATAGTGTCCTCCATAGCAGCCACCTTTGTGTATAATAACAGAGAAGAGCTCATACATGTACTCTGAATCATCCATTTCAGTCTTTAAAAAGAAAAACAATAATTGTAACAACAACTGAGGTCAGTCTCTCACACAAGGACAGCTTTACAGCTTCAGCATCACTTCAGACATTTCTCAGTGTGTGTTTGCACGTCCAGAGACTGAAATGGCTTTTGAGGGCTGGGGACACAAGGAAGGACTGGCACAAGCCACAGAGCAAGGCACAGGCTGATAAATCATAAAATCCCAGAACGGTTTGGGTTGCAGGGACCTTAGAATTCGTCTGGGTTCCTGCCAGGGGAAGGGACACCTTCCACTAGCCCAGGTGGCTCCAAGTCCTGTCCAAGCTGGCCTTGGACACTTCCAGGGATGGGGCAGCCACAGCTTCTTTGGGTAATCTGTGTTATTAAACAAGCAGCATTCTGAATCATACTGGAAATTCAAAGTATTTTCAACTTCAAAGTTCGTTCACAACCAAGCTTATTTTGTTTAAGAGAGGGGAGAGAAAAGAAGCAATACTTAGAAACACTGGGGCAGGGGCAGGAAAGCCTTCCTCAAATGCAAACACTGAGAAATTTCCAAGCTTGCATTGCAACTTTCAAAAAGAAAAATGTCTTGTTATACAACAGCGCCTCTGTTGTTTTGTTTAAGGATCAAAAGTTGTCATCAAGCAATGGCATAGCTCAGTTTATAACCAGAAACCTATTTATGAATGCAAATAGAGATTCCTGAGAAAAATGCAGTAACTTCAGACACCTAAAGCACATATAGCTCAATTTACACATGATGCTGTCAGATAATAACCACACAAAAATAAATTTCAATTTCTATTTCCAGATAATAATCTTCCTGACAAGGAAAGGTTCAGTAACTTTTGGGTCATTATTTTACCCCTCCCCCCTGTAGCTACAATGGAGCTCGGTTCAAAAGTGGAGGAGGACACCACAAAGTTATTCAAATACCTGACAAAATGCAAAATAAAAGATAACCTTGAGCTGTGGGCTCTCTGCTGAGCATACAGAAACTTGTAACAAAAATTAACAGTGCCCACCTGCTCACAGAAAGGCCTCAGGTTGATCTGGATGGGGAATGTGTAGCAGCTCGTTTCCTTGTACCTCTCACACTTCTCAAAGTCAAAGTTGAACCTCAGGAGGGAAATGGTGAGGAAGGGAGGCAGCTTGCGTAGTTTAGCAGACTGGGAAGGGATTTAAAAAACACCTTAAGCACAGGTTTAGAACAAAATTGTGCTTCCACCTTGCTGTGGCCAAATCCTTTTCCACCAAGCTTCGTTACCACCCGAGAGACAAGATCAGTGCCCTCATTTTTGAAATGTCTTCCCTAATTCTCTATTTCCCTTCCAAATACAAGACCTAAAAGTGACTCAGATCTTCTCCCCCTGTTGAGCCCCACATCCTCCTTGACTGGTGATCACCAGTCCCGTACTTGATCCTGCCACAGCAAATAAAGGACATTGGTGAAATTCCAGTCAGTAATGATATTTCCATAGCCCATGGCCTCAATACAGGCAGTCACAGAACAACCAGGAGATGAAGTCTCCCTCATTTCTCAGGCAGGAAAGCCAGGAGAATCCATTTTAATGATTCCAGATTAATCCAGATCCAACCACATGATGGGTGAGCACATCAAGAACCCTCGTGAGAAGTAAAACCAATCATCCTGTACCACCTGTGACAGCAGGTGTGGGTTCCACGGCCACACTTCTGAGCCTCTCCAATGTCTCCATCCTCCTCTCCACTGGCAGAGCCACAACAGGAACACACACAGGGTTTAAGAAATCCCCTGAATTAGGAATCCCATTTGCATCCACAGCATGGCAACCCCCAGCACTGTGATTTCCTACCAAAATTCTGAGTTCCCGCTCTCCTCCTGGATGAATGAGCACTTGTGAGAAGCAGACAACCTAACCTGTACTGCCTTGAGCCCAGCCTAGTTAAACCCCAGCCAGCCTTTGCAACAAGACATGTGAGGCACTGCTGAGTGCTCCTGAACTCCCAAGTCACTGATCAACCTGGCCTGACCTCAGCTTCCCTTTGAACTACTCCCTCCAGATGCAGAGGGCTGCAGGGTTTGGACTTCACCCACCCTGCAGGAGGCCAAGGAGCTCTGCTGCTGTGACGAGGGCAGACTGCAACCAACAGCCTGTTTCCCTCCACAAAAACAGAGCAACAGACCCCATCCCCTGCACACAGCAACAGCTGCTCCTTGTTCTTCTCTCTCATTTGGGCCCTCCAGAAGAGAGTTTCCACGATTTCTCTCATTGCACATTTTTGTTTTATGCTCTAACTTGTCTTTTAGCCAACCCTCCAAAGTGCCCAGGGCAAGGTGCAGCAGAGGCGTTGAATGAGTCAAAACTCTCCACGTTACACCACACAGTGTTAGGGACAAAAAACCACAACAATATTTGGGAAATGAGCCACAGAAGCTTTTTTTAACATCCCTGCTGAGGTTTCATAGAATCCCAGAACAGTCTGGGTCGGAAGGGACTTTAAAACCCATCCAGGGCCACCCCCTGCCATGGGCAGGAATGCCGTCCACTGTCCCAGGCTGCTCCAAGCCCCAGTGTCCAACCTGGCCTGGGACACTTCCAGGGATCCAGGGGCAGCCACAGCTTCTCTGGGCACCCTGTGCCAGGGCCTCCCCATCCTCACAGGGAAGGTTTTTCTCCCTAATATCCCATCTAACTCTGTATCATCTCATCCCAAGGTGTTACCTTTGAAGCTTCAACCAGTTTATCACAGGCTCCACATCGATACAAGTTGTCATTCTCAAAGTATTCTTCTTCCACATACATGTTCCACAGGGCCTCCTCCAAGCCAGCCACACCTTTCACTGCCACTGTGAGGTCCAAGAAATCTTCCTGTGCAGAAAGGACAACAAGAAACAAGGTTCTGAGGGGTGTAAGTTGGTGGTGATTAGAAAGATACCCACCCTATTCACCACAGTGATGGGCAAAAACCCCTCATATAGTCACAGAAATTATTGCTAAAAATCAATTTTTTAAATTACAAAGAGCATAAAAGACTGTCAAGATATGTTTTGCTGTTACCTCACTGCATTCTGTGCTAACTACATCTACCAAATGCAGGGCTTGTGAACTCAGAAGGTGCAAAACATTTGGGTTTTTTACCTCTCATTTAGAAAGTGTAGCCAAAGACTTACAGTCCAACACTCACTACCTGGATTCAACATGGCACTCAACAAGGATGACATTATTTTTGGACTTTAAAAACAAACCCCCAGTGGAAGATCCCTGGCTTTACCTGTCTCTCACTGACATTCTTGCACTCCTTACAAACAATCTGGTTGACAACAATGCCATGGTACAGGCGGTTGATGAGGTCGTGGCCCGACGTCCCCACAAGGGAAGTCTCCAGAGCACTGAACAGGATCCTGTTCAATTCCTGCACATCGTGCTGCCTCATCTCCTGCAGGAGGAAATCCAAACAAGAAGGAATGAAACACTGCTATGCTTGGCTTATGGCTTACAAATAACACATCCAGTGTCCCAGAGCCTCAACGACTACTCATTCACTCCTTTATTACTGTAATTGGTAATGTGGTTATGCTACAACCCACCTAGGACATTTTCACTTGGGCAGAATCACAGAATCCCAGAGTGGTTTGGGTTGGAAGGGCCTTAAAAATCATTCAGTGCCACCCCCTGCCATGGGCAGGGACACCTTCCTCTGTCCCAGGCTGCTCCAATCCCAAGTGTCCAACCTGGCCTTGGGCAATTCCAGGGATCCAGGGGCAGCCACAGCTTCTCTGGGCACCCTGTGCCAGGGCCTGCCCACCCTCACAGGGAAAAATTCCTTCCCAATATTCCATTTAAACCTGCTCTCTGTCAATCTGAAGCCATTTCCCAGATCTAGATTAATCTGACTGACACAGTTCAACTTGGGTAAGAATCTATGTATCTGAGGACAAGAAGCCTGTTGGAAAAACACTCCTGTAAAAACAAAGGAAAAGCAACTGGAATTCTATCTCAGAGAACAATCATCTTCTGTTCCTCCCTGTAAACAACTGCCATGGACTCCATGTGGAGAGCCAACAGGATACACCAAGAGCTGACCCAATTCAATGTCATCTCCACAACTTGAAGGATTTTAAGGTATTTCCTAAACGTCAGACCTCCAGAACCTGTCTCTATCCCGGGAGAAGGGTGTGGGGATGGAGATGGCACCTCATGGCTGCTCCAGCCGAAGCTCTCAGTGAGGTCTGTGGTGGATGCAGCCTGCTGGTCCAGGAGCAGGAGCTGAGCAAACAAGCGCTGCAGCTGCAGCGGGATTATCCGAACCTGGGAACAGCAAGGGAACACAGCCAGCACATCAGACGCAGCCTTCAAACCAGTCCTTTCAACAAAACCAGAAACCATTTACTGCAAAGCTGGTGATAAACTACCCCTTGCCTATCTCATAACACACATTATTCAATTCACACCAAGCAGTCAGACTTTGTTCCCAAAAATCTACACTGCCTCACCTTACACAGACAAGTAGAATGGTTTGGGTTGAGAGGGACCTTAAAGCCCATCCCATCCCACCCCTGCCATGAGCAGGGACATCTTCCACTGTCCCAGGATGCTCCAAGCCCTGTCCAGACTGGCCTGGGACACTGCCAGGGATCCAGGGGCAGCCACAGCTGCTCTGGGCACCCTGTGCCAGGGCCTGCCCACCTTCCCAGGGAACAATTCCTTCCCAACATCCCATCTATCCCTGCCCTCTGGCAGTGGGAACCCCTTCCCTGTGTCCTGTCCCTCCATCCCTTGTCCCCAGTCCCTCTCCAGCTCTCCTGAAGGGCTCGGTGGTGGGGTGGGATGAGGTGTGAGGGAGAACATCCCAGCAGACTCCATATCTGACCTCTGAAGCAAAACCTTATGGCAATGAAAGCTTGGAACTGTGTGAAAGATCCAGTATCAGCCAGACCCAACTGCCTCTCAGTGTCAAATTTAGGCTTTTACTCATTTTCATAAGTTTCTCATGAACTGGAAGAAAATTCCCAACACCTTTGCATCTGGTTTCCTGCTGTCATCCAGAGCCCCAAGTTCTTCAGGTCCCAGGGAGAACAAAGCCTCTGCAATTGGTAAAAAAATTATTATTTAAAAAGACAACATCCCCTCTTTAAAAATTTAATGCATTTTAATGTCAAACACTATGACTGTGTTCTGCAATAATTTATTTAAAGTGAACTGTGCCCCCAAATCACCTGAGCTCACGATGAGTCTCAAGTAAAAAGCCAGAAACACAAGTCTCATTAAAACATCAATCCCAACATCATTTTAAGAAGGTTTTGAGCAGCTCACCTCTAAATTCAGGTGTGAACAGCAGAGTCTGCAGAAGGGAATTGAGGTAGCAGGTCCCACCCTGATTTTTGATTCCACTGAGGTTGGTGAAATCCCTGGGAGCTGGAAGCTCAGAATCTCTGGGCTTTGATTTCTTCCCTTTCCCACAATGATTGTTGGAAATAAAGGAAAAATCCTCTTCAAATAAGTCTCCAAACATCGTGAAGGCAGAAGAGTCCTTTAAAAAGATAAAATAAGAATCTACTATAAAAAATGCAGTTGAACCCACCCACCTCAAATCCTCCAAGATAAACCTGGAAGCCCGGATGGAAGAATTTGTTTGGATTTTTTCCCACCTTATTCTGGTCATTCTAAAAATCAATCCAGGCAAAAGTGTAAATTAATGTAACAAGAAAGGGTGAATTAAAAGCATTTCTGTTACAACAGGTCTGAGCAGACTTTTCACCAGAATCAAACCCACCACAATTCCATTTTGCACAAAGCTGTTATTTATTTCTACCAGTGAACTGTCCCCTACCTTGGATTATCCTTATCCACCTCCTCCAAAAACCTGAGACTTCTTCATCTGAGACATTAAAGCAAAAAGGTTTTAAAGTTTCACTTTCCTAATGAACATAAATAGGAAATAAATCACTTTGCATCAGCTTTTCCTCCTCTGAATGCAGCTCTTGACTGCCTTAAAATCTCTGCAAAGGCCCCTCCTTGCAAGCTGCTGGATGGAATTCCTGGGCTTGGCACTCATTCCAAGCTGTCTCCCAGCCCTCATTCCTGTCTCCGGTCAGGCCTGTTGCACTTTAGCATTTAGAGTCTTTTCCCTGGATGCCCAGCAGCTCCTGAGAGGATCGTTTGTCCCAAAAAAAGGGCCATATCCAGGAGACACCACCCACCCACCTCTCCGGAGAGGCACTTGAGTGCCAAATCCTCCTTCACACCTTATTTCTGGATCCTCCTTCCTTGAAAAACCACACAGGAATAGCAATTGGAAAGGATTCTGGGTGGCCCAGTGCTTTCACAAAGCAGAGACAGTGCAGAGCACAGGGCCTCAGGCTGGAATTCCAGCCATGGCAGGAGAAACCAAAGTCCTGGAATAAATCCATGACAGGAGATCCCAAAACTTCTCTAATAAATCCATGACAGGAGATGCCAAAATTCTCTAATATTCCCATGACAGGAGATCCACAAATCCCTCTAATAAACCCATCAGATTCCCAAACACCTCCAATAAATCAATAGCAGAGCACAAAATCCTCTAACAAATCTGTGACAGGAAATCCCCCCAAACCCTTTAAGATTTCAATAACAAATCATCCTAAACCCCTGTAATAAACCCACAGCAGGAGATCCCAAACCCCTCTAATAAATCTATGACAGGAGATCCCAAACTTCTCCAAAAAACTCATACCAGGGCTTCTCGAAATCCTCTAATAAACCCATGCCAGGGGTTCCCAAAACCCTCTAATAAAGCCATGGCGGGAGTGCCCAAACCCCTCTAATTAACCCCTGGGAGGAGATTTCAAATCCTTCTAATAAATCTGTGACAGGAGATCCCATACCCCCCTCATAAACCCATGGCAAGAGATCCCAAACCCCTGTAATAAATGACAGGAGATACCAAACCCCCTCATAAACCCACGGCAGGATATCCCAAACCCCTCTAATAAACCCACTCCAGGAGCCCCCCCAAGCCCGGCAGTCTCCCCCGGCCGGCAATCCTCGGCCCCTCAGCACCCGCCACTCACCGGGCGCGGCCCGACCCTACGGCCACGGCCCTGCGGCCGCCGCCATATTTGTTGTGTGGCGCCGCGCAAAGCACGCCGGGACCGGCGGCCCCCAGGGAGGGCGGGGGGCGCGGAGCATGCTGGGAGTTGTAGTTTTCCCTCAGTGAGGGTAGGGCAGGTCATGGGAACCTCTGGGACTTCCAGCCCTGGAAATGTTCCAGGAAACACTCGACCAGAGCTTGGAGCGACCTGGGATAGTGGAAACTGTCACTGCCCATGGCACGGAGTGCAACGCCAACCTTTAAGATGCGCTTTAAAGTCCCTTCCAACCCAAACCATCCTGGCATTCTACAAAGACCAGGTCCCTCTTTCAAACAAACAATGGTTTTGTGTCGTGGATTTATTACAGGGATTTGGGATCTCCTGCCATGGCTTTACTAGAAGGGTTTTGGGATCTCCTGCCATGGATTTATTAAAGGATTTTGGGATCTCGTCTCTTGGATTTATTAGATGGGTTTGGGAATCGTCTTTCATGGATTTATAAGAGGGGTTTGGGGATCTATTGTCATGAATTTATTAGAGGGGGTTTGGTACCTCTGGATATACTAGAGGACTGTGGGATCTCCTCCCATGGATTTATTAGTGAGGTTTGGGGATCTCTTCCTGGATTTGTTAGAAGGGTTTGGGCTCTCTTTTCATGAATAGATTGTGGTGGGGGTTGGGATCTCCTGCCATGGGTTTATTAAAGGATTTTGGAATCTCCTAGTGTGGATTTATTAGATGAGCTTGGGGATCTCTTCTCATGGATTTATAAGAGGTATTTGCGGATCTCCAGTCATGGATTTATTACAGCCTTGGCTAGTGTGTTGGAGCTACACTAATAATTCCCTCCTGAGTATTCCCTAACAACTCCTGAGCCTGGAATGGCCCAGCCTGCACCTGACAGAATCATCAAGCTTGGAAAAGACCCACAGGATCACCCAGTCCCAGCCTCACACCAGCACTGCCATCATCACCTCTAGACAACGTGCCCAAGTACCACATCCAGGCTCCTCTTGGACACTTCCAGAGACGGTGACTCCACCATATCCCGGAGCAAATCATTCCAGCTTTTAACCATTCTTCCAGTGAATTTTTTTTTTTTCTAATGCCCACTCTGATCCTCCCCTGGTGCAACTAGAGGCCATTTCCTCTCCTCCTTTCCCTTGGGACACAAGACAGCCCAGTCCCACCCCACCTCCTGTCAGGGAGTTGCAGAGAATGACAAGGTCCCCCCCTGAGCTTCCTTTTTGTCGTTCTTAGACACACAATCACACACACATGCACACTGGTGAAAAAGCATGAACTATTTATTACAACATCTGACTCCATTTTTATAGTATTTCTACACAGACCAGGGATTGGAGGAGAAGGTTGACACCACTCCCATCCCATTGGTCAAGACAACTGTCCATCAGCTGTCCATTCCTCCAAGAGAAGGAATGTAAACTAACTTCATCTAACAAAAACATTGCTTCTATTTATAACACCTGTGTGTGAGAAAAGAATAAAAACTATGAAAACATTGGAACTGTGAAGCATCAGAAAGCTGAAGAAATCAGCTTTCTCTATAAATATCCCCAGTTACCTCGGCTCAGGAGATTTTTTAACCCCTTCCCCAGCTCTGGAAAGGGCTGCCCTCGAATTTGTGACCAAATCCAGCCTTCCCACTGACCCTTTGCTCACGAGTGAGCAGGGAGCGACTTTGATCTCGTCCTGCCTTGAACCCAGCAAATTCCAGAATTCCTGCCTGGGATAACCTGGGATAATCAGGTCAAGTGAGGGAACATTTGGCAAGTTCACAAACACTGAGGTACTGATTAACTTCATCCATCCTGGGATTGCCTTTGCACCCATCCCTTACACTGAAGGTTTGGATGGAAAATTCATCCTGCAGCAGGAAGGAGGGGTGGGCAGGACATTTCCCTGCCAGCCCTGTCCTTATCCCACGTCAGCAAACAGCTAGGGTGCCATCACAAAATACACAAATTTACTTTTCTTGAGAGAAAATGCTGTTTGCTAAACTGGTCAGCTTCCTACTGCCCATCTCCAAGTGTGCCTTATAAAAATCTGAACATATTGAGTAGTCATTACTATGATGTTTTTTCTTTACATTTAGAATAGAAGCTTCAGAGAGTGTTTTAGTCTCTTTTACCTCAGAGCTTCTCCCCCCTACTCTGACACTCAAAAATTTTGTTTTCTGAACAGTCATCCTGAAATAAAACTGCTCTCGGCCACCTTCCCAGTAGAAAGAAAGACAGTGGTAAGACAGGAAAAAGAAATAAGGCTCCTCTGAGGAAAACAATGTGCAGTGCATTTTGGTGCATTGACCATGGTATGAAGGGAGATGAGAGAAGTTGTGTGCCTGAGGCATGGAGGCTGCGTGGCTCTGAAAATCCCGGGGTGCATTATTTTTAATTCTGGCACCAATGGCAATGCTGTGAGGCTGGGGAAAATCACATCTGTGCTAAATCTGCTCCTTGGCTGAGTCAGGTCTGAAACCTGAGGCTGCAGTGCTTGCTAAAACACATTTAGTGCTGTTCTTATTCCTGGTGGGCAGGAGTCTTCAGCTACCTGAGGGCCACCTCCCAGGCTGGGAAACAACTCTGTAAAGTGAGACCTTGGGCTATACAGAGAGAGGTCAGCCTCTTTTTGGTGGCCCTGGCACTGAGGAGATTCCTGCCAGCTCAGAAGAGCCTGAGCCTTGTCCTGAGGGTCTCCTGCTCCATCCCTGGAGGAATTGGCTGAGAATCTGTGTCTCCAGCATGGAGAGGCTGTTTTCATTTGCTACTGTGGGCTTGGGAGTTGTTCACACCTAGACTGCCTCCCTGGGCCGTGGCCAAGGGGTAACACAAGACACAAGAAAGATGAGGAGTCCTGAGGGATCCGAGGTGGAGGAGCTCATTGAACACTGAGGAACTCCAGTGACTCAGCACTGAAAGGGACACCAAATCTTGGCTTTCCAAGTAAGGAGGGGAAAGGCAAAAAAAACCACCCAGAGTCCAAGGCAGTGAAACATTAACCACAGGATTATCAAGAGCACAAACAGCACAACGCTCCCATCAGTTGCTTTCCAAAGCATCTTCAGGCTACAAGCTGCAGGAGAAATCTCTTCCACAGCCCCTACTCCAACCACAGCAACATGGCTTTGAGGCTTTGCTGTGCCTGGATTTCCATCCTCCTCCTCCTGCCCGGCCTGTCGGACGGAGGGAAGCTCCTGGTGGTGCCCATGGTGGGAAGCCACTGGCTGAGCATGCAGGAAGTGGTGCAGAAGCTGAGCGAGAGAGGACACGAGGTGGTGGTGCTGGTTCCCGAGGTGAGCTGGCAGATGGAGACAACGCAGGCCTACAAGGTGGTCACACACCCGGTGAGGCAGACCCTGGAAGAGCTGGATAACGCCTTCCAGGAATATCTCACCGTGCACCTGACAGAGAAGCCTTTCCCCCTCAATGCCTTGGCAATGTACAAGGCATCGGTGCACACTTACAGCACCTTTTTTGGGCAGTGCAAGGACCTGTTCCGCAGCCAGGAGACCCTGAGGTTCCTCAACCAAAGCGGCTTTGATGCCATCCTGACGGATCCGATCTTCATGTGTGGGGCCATCCTGGCCCATCATCTCTCCCTCCCCTTTGCATTCTTCATGAGGGGATTCGGTTGTAACCTGCACTTTGCAGCCCCACAGTGCCCGAGCCCTCCGTCTTACATCCCGAGACTCTTCAGCTTCAACTCGGACCGCATGACTTTTTTCCAGAGGGTGGAAAATGCCCTGATTTCCCTCCTGGAGCATCACTACTGCAACAGTTACTATGGAGAAGCCCTCAAGCTTTCCTCAGAAGTTCTTCAGAGGGATGTGTCCCTCACGGACCTTGTGAACTCTGCTGCCGTTTGGCTCCTGAGGTTTGACTTTGTGTTCGAGTACGTCAGGCCAGTGATGCCCAACATGGTCTTTGTCGGGGGGATCAACTGTGCTAAGGAGAAACCACTGCCTAAGGTAATGTTCCTTTGCCTACAGATTGTACATTTCCCAATGAAAAGTCATATTGTTGTTTCAGGAAGTTTATCGCTCTTGATTTTTTTGTTTTTAAATTTCTGGTCATGATTGAATTCAGCCAGGTTTGGGTAATTTTTTTCTACAGGCTGAAATGAAATAGTCTTGATAAAGACTTATTTGAATTAATGAGGGTTTTGTAACAAAACAAACAAAAAAGGGATTTCATCTATCAGATGGAAATTACTGTCCTCAGTGAATGTATTAGTCACCAAGCAGATCCAGTTTTGATTTTATTTTAATGCCATCTGACATGCCACTTTTATGGCATATTTCTTTTATCTGATCAAAAATCCAAGAGTCATCTTTTGTTTTTAACTCCAGGCTCATCAGCATCAGTTTATTCACATTAGTTTTGTTTTCACCACAAATTGTTCCCAAACTGGCTGTCTGTGTTTAGTTAGTCCTGTTTGTGGGAGCGAAATACAAATGTCACATTGAAATGGCAAGAAATAATCTCACCATCATGGATTTGGTGAAAGACACTTGAATGCAGAACTCAGATAAATTTTCATATCTATTCCGTGACATCTGCTTTTACTAGAATTGTTCTGCAGTGTTTTTAAAGCTAATGTAGAAATCTAAATCTATTTTGATAGTCACCATGTCATCTCTAAAATGGTAACACCAGACATTTCTTTCCAGGCACAAAGCAGGACACCAATCTCTTTCCTAGGAAATTGCTCCCTCACCTCTGAATTGTGGTCATGCAATATCTCTGCACAGTATCTTTGAGCTGAAGGGGTGGGTTTTTTTCTTTCTTCTTTCAGATTTCTTTTATGCTCTTTGACAGACTTATGGAGAGCCCTCTAATCTCGATAAACAAGGCAAAGGATAATATTATTAACTAGAATATTCAGATAAAATTATATCTAAGACATTCTATCACATTAGGGCTCATGAGAGTGGTTCTAGTTTAAGATTTAAGAGGCAAATTATTGCTGGTTACACAACTCAAGTCTTTACTTTTATATCAAGTAAAGGCCTCAGGGCTGCAAAGATTTCATAACTTTGCTACAAGAGTAAAGACATCCTGGCTTCATTTTATCCCTTCCAGCTTCTGTCTTCACACTCCTAACACTTTCACTGTTAGGTGAAAATCACATGTTCCACACCTGGAAAAATCTTCCGTATTTCTCCTTTCTTCAGTCTCTTTTCTAGCCACATTTCCTACCAACAGCAGAGGAATTTCTCCTATTTTCCTTTGAATAGTGCCCAGGAGCTGAGTGTAAATAAGACTAAAGTGAGTCATAGGGTACAAATGAAACCTGCCTGTTCACACTCACCGGTAAAGCCCTGGGTTGGTCATTACTGTGCAGAAACATAATCCTATGAGAAGAATAAATAGTTCTCCAAAGCCTATTGAACCCATTGCTCAACAGGTAAGAAAAGAAAAAGGATTACTGGGAGAGGGAGAGAGAACAAAAGACTCAAAATGCAGATCCTTTCCCAGACAAGGAATCTATAGGCCTTTTTGTTACACCACTTCCATAGTTTTCCACAGGCAGGGGAATGGGCACTGTGTCTCATTCCAGAGAAGAACTCCTCTTGGCTAGATCTGATGTGGTCCTGTGGAGGGAGAGCCTGCTCTGAGCTGAAGGAGCTCAGGCTTGGGCAGAACTCACCCTACTTATCCAACGGGGAATTCAATCCTAAATTGTGTAAGGATCATCACAGAGGTTGTGGGAGAACATGAGCTCAAAGGGCTGGGCCTGGGGGAACACAAACTGCATCTACACCCTGACTAAGCTGCCTCGGGCTGATTTCCTCTTGTCCTGCACTTTGCATGTGGATCTGTCTCAGCAGCAATTACATCTTCATTAACCGGCAGAGAAATCCCAATTTTCCAATTCCTCAAGTGTCTGGAAGTTTAACACAAGGCTTGAAGGAATCAGAGACAATATTTTCACTTTAGAATTACCTGAAGGCTGGCATGCTGACACTGCAAAAGGACTCAAACTGAGGCCTGAGACACTCTGGTGACAATCTCATCTTTAGCCAAAGTTAATGCAAAGTTGCATTTTTGGCTAGCTCAGAAAACCAAAGTTGGTATGATTTGATTAAACCGAAGTCCAGGAATTTAAGCTATAGCCACCTCTCAAAGTTCTCCCTGATTTTTTCTAACCTAAACCTCCCAGTACTTATTTAAACAACTGGTTAACTGAAATGATTAAATTAACTCCGCATTTAAGTGGGTAGCTACTCAAGTAAAGAAAAAGTGTAACTGAATAAACACCTTTTCTCATCAGCACAGGGCTTATGAGCACAGGTCCTGCTTAAAAACCCTCTCATTTTGACAAAGTTTCTATATACTTAAGCTTTATCACTTCTGAGAGGAAAACAAACCTACAGTCCTGGCTCAACCAAGCCTTGATGTCCTTTGGTATGCAGTGGGGAAGGCTTTCCTCCAAGCAGGCAGCTGGCTCTCTCACATTTGGAATCCTCAGGTCCTCAGCTCCTTGTTTGCACATAGAACAGGAGCTGGTGAGGAGCACCACACCCTTCAGAGCTGAGTGGGGTCCAGGTGCCCTTTGCTACTCATCATGAAAAACAAATACATATAAACTTATTTATTCCTTTGAAAAATGAGCCTGGCTGTTATTTTTCTCAATAGTAATTACCCAGCTTAGGTCTGACCTCATCTGATCCTGTGCGAATCTAAGAACTTCATCCTTTCCTTGTCTGTCCCCTCTTCATCTCGAATTTCTCTTGCCCTTCCTTGTTGCTGCCTCATTTTTCCCACAGTTTTTGTTCTGATGGTCTGGTACGAAAAGTAGGGAATCTGTGGAGTCCGTGAGGAAGTGTGGCCATCCCATCAAGAGACTTTTTCTGTTATAGTCAAGGGAAATGAACTTCTTTGGCTGTTTTCAGCCAGGTGGTTTTGCCACTGAAATCCGATCGAGGCCAGGGTAGAAAACACACCAAGCAGCAACTTCTGAGTTAATTTGGTCAGCTCTTGTCACAGCAGTTGCAATCAACTCTTTGCATCTAGATTTCCTGCATTTAATGAGAATGACTTGTAAATCTGTTCAGCCTCCTGCTTTCAGTCTGTGCTGTCTCCCATCTCCCCTGTGCTGGCCCTCTCCAGAAATTGGTTTTCCATGTCTAAGTGTGGCTCCTCCATGTCCACTGTGACAGAGTGGAGCTACTCAGGGCAGTCGCAGCACCCTTTGAGTGTCATGAGATAAATCGCTTTGCTGTAAGGATTTGTTTCTCCTGACTGAGGATGCTGGGAGTCCCACCACCATTTATAAAAAGAACGGAAAAACTTTGTGCTGATGATAGTTTTTCATCACAAGGACTTCTTCCTTAGTACCATCCAAAAGGCTTTGCTCTGGCATTGCTTTTACTTGCACAAAGACAAACCATCTCTGCAGTGGGATTAGTGGAAGGTGTCACACCTCCTCCTAGATTTTGTCTTGCTCACAATACATGAAAAGGGTTTTCAAGACAGCAGCTAAAGACCAAAACACCTTCTTTGTGTACCTGTGCTGGCCTCTTTCCCTTTGATTGCCCTGAACTCACCCATTAGTTCACTTTTTTGGTGTTGGGCCAGGAGGAAAAAAGCCATTTGGGATTGTTCTCCTCAGATTTGGGATTGCATGGCATATCCTGGTGGCTGTGACATCTTCATAAGAGGTGCAGGTTTGGCTGCTTCCAGGGGGCGGGAATTCCACCTCAGCCTTGTATCCTCAGGAATGGAGTTGCATCCATTCTACTGGGTGTATTTTTATTATTTTCTTGCTGTTTATTCAGCAGGTCCATGCTTTTAGCCATGATTATTGTTAACATGATACCCCTGCTGTTGGTGTCACAGATGTAGTGCTGACAGTGTCTTAGTGCTGACAGACTTCAAAGCTTAAACATTAACAGAAAGTACAAATGTTATTCTAAGGACATTGCTTCCCTTCCCTTCCACAAACATAGGGAAAATCACAGGCTAATCACAACTGTATTGGGAAGTTAAACGTTAACTTCTGTAGCCAACAGATTCCCTGCTTAGTCTGCATGGACTATCATATAAAGGACTGTATGGATCCCTCCGGAGCAAAACCCTCTGGTTCTCTCCTACCGAAATGGCTCTTTTTTACCGAGGTACCTGGATATTTCTCGTCCTGACTCTGTCTTTAATCCTGGCTGAAGGTGGAAAGATCCTGGTGGTACCTCAGGATGGAAGTCACTGGCTCAGTATGCGCCCAGTAGTGGAGAAACTGCAGCAAAATGGACATGAAGTTGTGGTGGTTGTACCCTCAACCAGTCTGTATATGAAGTCAAAGGAGCCTCAGAATTACACGGTGAAAATGTATCCAATACCGTACACAGACGAATACCTGGGTGAAATGCTCAAGACCTTCGTTAATGCCCATTTTATTGAACAATCTGTTTTGAATGTTGTTCTTACCTCTTATCAAAGCACGATAGAAATCTCCTCAGTCTTCTTCACCAACTGTAAGAGCCTTCTGCAGAACGAGGAGCTGATGCAGTACTTGAAAGAGAGCAAATTCGATGTGGTTTTCACAGATCCCATCCTGATGTGTGGACCCCTGGTGGCTGAGTATCTCTCCGTTCCTTCCGTCTACTTCCTGCGGGGCTTTCCCTGTGGAATGGATTTTGCTGCTACCCAGTGTCCAAGCCCTCCTTCCTATGTCCCCAGGTTATTCTTGGATAATTCAGACAGCATGATGTTTTCCCAACGGGTGAAGAACATGCTGGTCGATCTGCTGGAGCTCTTTTACTGTAAGCCTATCTATCATAAATTTGAAGAACTAGCACATGAGGTTTTCAAAAAGAAATTGACAGCAACAGAACTCCTGAGCCGTGGATCCTTCTGGTTGATGAGATATGATTTTGTGTTTGAGTTCCCGAGACCAGTGATGCCAAACATGGCTTTTATCGGAGGGATTAACTGTGTTCAGAAGAAGAAACTGTCTCAGGTACCAAATTTTGTTTGGTTTTTATATTGAAAAGGCAAAAATATAAATTATCATAGAATGGCAGAATGATTTGGGTTGAAAGGGACCTTAAAGATTATCTCATTCCAACCCTCTGCCATCCTGGGCAAGGGATGTCATTCACATCCTTACATCAAATCCTGACTGAAAACAGCTTGGTGTTTAAAGATAGAAATCCTGCATGATGCAGAAATGTTATTTCCTAATACCCAGCATTCAGATTATATCACGTCCTGCCAAACCTAAAGCCTTATCAGACCTTATTAGGACAATTTAAGTGACATGTAGCTTTTATCCAAATGATAATCTCTTTTGTCAAACTGAAGAATTACGGTATCCTCCTTTCCCAGCTGTGTCATGGACTGTCTGTCCATACTTCCATATATCCCCTCTCCTTTCATCCACAGTGAAGGTTATAGGACTGAAGATTTTGCCTATTTTCTAGCACAGCCATCCACTAGATTGAGTCCTTTCCATCTGCCTTTTTTGTCAAGGTGTCAATATCTAAGCCCCCAAAAGAAATCCTCTTCCAGTTCCATCCTCCCTTTCTTTTTTTTTAGATTATTGAATTAGGTTTTAAGCTTTTCTGGGTATGGATAGCTCCAGTAAATTTCCATTTGAGCTTTTGTGTACCAACCTTCCCATGTTCACTTGGCAGCCTTGTCTGAGGTTATGGCCCATCTTCTGTGCATCTCCTTCCTCTGAGCTGTTTGAAAATTCTCATTAAGTTAATCCATGCTGTAAACTACCAATATGGGATCAGCATGGGTGATGGAGCTGCTGCTCCTTTTGGAGGGCAGGTTCTTAGCAAAGTCCAAGATTTCCCACCAGGCTTGGGAAGGAACATGCAGAAACTGCATGGGAAAAAAAAATCCCACAAGGATTTAAAGCCCAGAATGTCCTGGAGAAGTAAATTGTTTCCCATATTCACCTACTTATAAACCTTTATGAGAGGTTATCACCAGCATTAAACCCTCAGCAATTTATAACCAAGAAGGACCAGGACACAGGGTTGAGGTTATGAACTGACCCAACATTGGTCATGAACTGATCCCTCATTGGCCATGAACGCTTCATGACTTAGTGAACTAGAGAGGTGTTGTTGATCTTTGTTTTCTGGGGTACAAGGGTGAAATACTCTTTTGCAACTTCATTTTATACCTGATAGGATAAGGGATTAGGTGAAAGTTATATGGAGAGATGAGGCAAGATTTTCTGCTGGCTGCTTATCTTCCAAAAAAATGAGAGTTTGCATTAAGGAAAATTAATTTGTCTCAGGGGTGCCAGCTGGTTTTGGCTACTGAAAAAAAAAAAGCAAAACCCAAACCCCAGGCACTGTAACATTGATTTCCCATATTAATCTTTACTGTAAGTTATGTTTCACTGTACTACTTGCATCAGTTTCATTAGGGAAGAAAATGCTTTAAAAAAATGCTAAATTATCTCTGTCTATGACAACTCTGTCAGCCTTCAGCGCAGTGATGGAAAAGAGTCCCTTCAGTGCTCTCTTGATAGGCACAGTCCTCCCATGTGGGGTCAGTGTTTCTGCCCACCCACTCTGTGGGTGCATTTTTTTCACGGATTTCCCCTGCATTTTGTCATCAGACCATGGGCGTGGTGGGCTGGTGGCAAGAAGTGCCACAAAGCTGGGGTCCTGCTGAGGGAAGAAGGTGGCATTGAGCCAATAACCTTAGCTTGGCGTGTGTGAAGGTGACACACCTTCCTTGACTCAGGCAAAGCCACCTTTGAAGTCCAAACCTGCCCTGAATCTTTCCTTAATCATTTATTGCTTTCTGTGACTTTGTTGCAAAGGTCTGAGGACCTGAAATGGGAGGTGAGTCAAAAGGGCATAGGTGGAGCATGGCTACAAAAGGTGGCAAAGCACCCCTGGCCTCTCTGTTCGAGGGTGCCTCTCTGCACAGCCCACACCATGCTGGTGACACTGCTTCTCCCCTTCCTGTGCCTCCTGAGCCCGGCTGCCGCTGGGAAGCTACTGGTGATCCCCATGGAGGGCAGCCACTGGCTCAGCATGAAAAAAGTGCTGGTCGAGCTGAGCAAGAGAGGGCACGAAATTGTGGTCATCGCACCGGACAACAAAATCCTGATCGACTCCTCAGATGTCTACAAACTGAAAACCTACCCTGCGCCATTCACGAAGGAGGACATGGAAGAACACATACGCTCCACTAGTGCAAGAGCTTTCAATCAAGAGCCTTTCCTGGTGAGATTCTGGAAGCTTTTGGGAGATTACCGGAAGAGTGGAACCATGTTTCATGCTTCCTGCAAGTCCTTGCTGTACAATCAAGAGCTGATGAAGTACATCAGAGACAGTCACTTCGATGTCCTACTCACAGATCCCGTGTCACCTTGTGGGCAGATCATTGCCCTGCACCTCTCCATCCCCAGTGTTTTCTTCCTGCGGATGGTTCCATGTGCCTTAGATGTTCGCGCGGCTCAGGGCCCGGACCCGCCGTCCTATGTCCCACGCATGTTCTCAGAAAACACCGACCACATGACCTTCTCCGAGAGGGTGAAGAACTTCCTGATTGCCCTTTCCGAGTCCTTCAGCTGCAATATTGCCTATTCTCCATTTGAAGAGCTGGCCTCAGAGTTCCTCCAAAAGCCAATGACAATGACAGAGCTTTTAAGTCATGGATCTGTCTGGCTGAGGAGAATCGACTTTGTCTTTGAGTATCCCATGCCTGTCATGCCCAACATGGTTTTCATCGGAGGCATCCACTGTGGAGAGAAGAAGAAGCCATTATCGCAGGTCAGTGGCTGGCTGGGAGAGCTTGGGGCAGTCACACACCTGCCTGATCCAAGTGAGGTATTTGATTGGGATGTATCTTATCTCTCTCTTGGAGAGACAAGAGGCTGAAGTGATTGCACAAGGGCGATGGCTTTAAAGTGCCAAAGGAAAGGATTAGATAGGATATTGGGAATAAATTCTTCCGTGTGAAAAACAAGGTTTACTTTCTTGGTAAAATTTTAACAGTTTATAAAAAGACAATTAGGAGATAGAAAAGCAAAATACGGCTGGTTGACTTGGCATTCAGCCAAGATCACACCCGCTTACTAAAGGGCTCACTCCTTGAAAGTATCAGCCTGTTGCATATTTATAAATTCACATACATGATTCAAACATTCCTCTTGAGAGTGAATTTCTTTGTTCAGTTTCAATTTCCCCCAACCATTTTATCTGGTAGATCTATCTGCGAGTGGCTCCATTCCATCTGATAGCATAGGTTCAATAAATTCCTCTCCGGGAGTTTTCGGTCATCTTCATCTGGATAAGATACTGATAACAGAGGTTCAGTAAATTCCTTCTTGTAGCTTTTGGTTCACTGCTATCTTCATTTGGTTAATACAGGAATGCAGGGTCCCCTCTACCTTCTGGTTTGGCTGATTTAGATGTTACAAAAACAGTCTTTTAAAACTATGTTGCAACCAAAAAAAATACACATTCATCACATTTCTAAACTCTATTTCTAAACTCTATATAAAAGAAAACACAGTAAAACCTTCCTACATTATACACACAGCATTCATTTTAATATTTGCAAAAAGCCAACTTCATATGTGTCTACAACACCATGGTAAAATAGATGAATATTTGATGCTGTTTGCAAATGCTTTGTATGCCTATAACTATATCCATGAATTGGTTTTACTGTCACAAGTGATTTTTAAAAATGAGGAATCTTTTTGGTTAATAGACCCACTCTTTCATAATTTAGAAATGAAGCATCATAATGCACCAAGTGGTAGATAATGTTCTGCTTGCTCTGGCAGCATCTGCATCTGCAAGAGCTTTATGCTGCTTTCCCAAAAGTTTCTCTACAGAGGATGTGCCTAGAGCTGCAGTAGTTTAATAACTGTCCTTAAAAATAGGCTATCAACCTTGACACTAAATGATTCTATTGTCAAAATTATTTCTGTGCAATAATTTTCATGATTAGGGCTTGTCTGCAAATCCTGTCTGTGCATTAATATTGTTTGCTTTCATGGCCCAGGGGCAAACTTTTTCCAGACTGATCTAGGATGGTATTTTGAGTTGCTAATTCAGTTTTAAATAATGCCGGCAAAAACCATGGCTGTGTCCTTCCTCCTTCTAGCCCCTACTTCATCCTTCCAAAAAGAGGCCTTGCAGGGAAATGAACTTTGATAACAAATTTTCCATTTTCCCTGCAGTGTCATGATATAAAACTGGTGAAGAATCCAGATAGTTTCCCATGCGAAGCTTTAATATTTCTCCTTATCTTTTGCAAACAGAAAATGATACAGAATGGCAGGAGGGGAGGAATTATCTTACACTGAAAATTCTTTTTTGGATAATTAATGATCTGTTAATTAGCTCTTTTAAGCAGACCACTCATTAAAGGAGTCCTCATTTACTTAAATCATAGAATGTCTAGTAGGAGGGTCTATTCCGTGATTTTCCCAGGCACAGAGGTGAGGCTGACAGGTTGGTTGTCCCCAGGGGATTCCTTTCTGTCCTTTTTAAAGGTGGGTGCAATTTTTCCCTTTTCCTAGTCACTGTGACTTCACCTGACTGCCAGGACTTTTCAAAGATCATGGATAGTGCCTTGGCAACTCCATCAACCAATTCCTTCAGGACTCTGGGATGCATCTCATGGGCTCCCATGTGTTCGGGTCATCAGGTGCCCTTATGTTTGGGTTCCTCAGGTGGCCACCAATGCGATCTTCTCTTACACCGGGTGGAATTTTGCTCCCCCAGCCCAGTCTTGCTGTCCATCCATTCAAGAGGCATGGGAAGGGAGGCTGCTGGTGAAGGCTGAGGCAAGAAAAGTTCTTGAGCCCCTGAGCCTTCACCTTGTCCATTGTTACCAGTTTCCCAGTCTTGTTTACTGGGGGGGGAACACTACCTTTGACCTTCCTGTTGTGACTGACAGACCCATAGTGGCAGTTCTCATTGTTATTTTCACCCCTGGCCAAGGTCAGCTCCAGCTGCACCTTAGACTCCCTGACCTTCTCCCTACAAAAGCGAGCAGCATTCCTCCAAACCCGGTGTTCCTCCAATACAGAGAGAGGGGTGTTTCCCAGGGTAGCTCCTGCCCTGATTTCTGTCTGCCAAATAAGATGAACTTTAACAGCTTTTCTGCCATCTTAGCCGTGTCCATGTTCAAACATTTACTAAAGGCAAATAAGTCTAAAGATCGTCCATAAAAACCAGAGATAACATCGCTTAAAATCACTGAGCAGGGGATCTCCTTCTGTGGTGGCACTCACCTGATCTCTGCAGGAATGGCCCCGGGGCTCAGAGCTTCTCCAACAGTTGTGGTTCTGCTCCTGTCCCTGCTGGGCCTGGCTGCCGCAGGGAAGCTCCTGGTGGTGCCAGTGGATGGGAGCCACTGGCTCAGCATGAGGGAAGTGCTGGACATCCTGGGACAGAGGGGACATGAGGTGGTTGTGGTGGCACCTGAAGTCTCCTTGCACATCAAACCGTCAAAGAACTTTGTGATGAAAATGTACTCGGTCCCCTACACACTGGAAGGTTTGAAGAAAGAATTCCAAGCATTTTTTCATTTTTCATTTGAACAAGGATCTTTTCTGGAAAGATTTGTTAAAGCGTACCAGAGTATTAAAAGAATCACTGACTTTGGGGTCTCCAGCTGTGAACATCTGCTGCAAAACCAAGAGCTCATCAGGTACCTTGAGGAGAGCAAGTTTGATGCCATCCTTTCAGACCCTGTCCTGCTCTGTGGGGCAATCCTGGCAAAGCATCTTTCACTTCCTTCCGTGTATTTCTTACGAGGACTGCCATGTGGGTTAGATTTTGAGGCCACTCAGTGTCCCAGGCCCGCTTCCTATGTGCCCAGGGGATTTACACAACTTCCAGACCGCATGAGCTTTCTCCAGCGAGTGAAGAATCTGCTTTTTGACATCCCAAATGTTTTTCTCTGTGATTTTGCCTTTGAACCCTACTCAAAACTGGCTTCAGAGTTCCTGCAGCGGGACGTGACTGTGCTGGATCTCCTACACCAGGCTTCAGTTTGGCTCCTGAGGTTAGATTTTGTTTTAGAGTATCCAAGGCCTTTGATGCCCAACATCATTCCAATTGGAGGAGTAAACTGTGCTCACAAGGAGCTGCCTCAGGTGGGTCTGTTTTTAATCCATGCCTTGACTGGTTTCTGTGTAAAGGAGGGGGGAATTTTTTTATGCAACAGGCATTGAGTTCCCGTTTCTGGTGGGTGAGGTGAATCCTCAAAAAAGGAACTGTTTTTCTCTCCTTCTTCCTGACTTTCCACTTCCTGAGTAGACAGCTGTTACTTCTGGCTTTTAAAAGGTGCTCAGTTGAAGGGAATCCCTGAGGTTTGCTGGTGAAGGTCTGTGATGGGAGATTGATTCCACCAGCAAAGTTCCCAGCTCCTGCCTGGAGCAGGTCTGTTTTGACACATCCAGCATGGCTTGACTGGCACTGAGGGTTTGGGTGCAGCTTTGGTGATGATGCCAATCTTTGGGTTCTCTTGGATGCTGGCAAGAGCCCTGTGCAGTGTCCATCCTGGAGAGCCTCCTCTGCTGCTCCAGGGGAGAGCCTGGAGAGGTGGGTGAATTCCTTTGGTGCCCTGGCTTTCTCTTCAGTCCTGTTCCTTAGGATTGGTGTGATGTGGGCTGGGATCATGAAGCCCAGTATGTGGCAATTCCACCCATCCCCAAGTGTGGACGTGGCTGTGACATCTGACAGACATCCCTGTGCAAAGTGGCATTGGCCCTGTGAGCATTCACACAACTCCACCACAGCTGGACACCATGGGTGCTTTGTCAGTGACAAAAACGAAGGCAGAATTAGGCCCTGAATTGTTCTGTGGAAAGTGTCCCTCAAAGAGTGTCGAATTTGACCCTGGCTAGAAGCTAGGCACCCACAACAAAACACTTATTCATTCTTTTTGAGCAGAGGAATGGGAAAGGAAAGACAAAAGGGGCTCATGAGTTGAGGTAAGGATTGGGAAGAAACACTTTAAGGGCAAAACAGGCTCAAAACTTAAAAGGGATAAAGAAAAATTTATTAATAAAATTAAAAAGGGATAATAAGAGCTAATATAAACCTTTAGAATACCTTCCCCTGTGCCCCTCACTCTTCTTTTCTTCCCACCAACAGCACAGGGAGACAAAGCATGGGGTTTTTAGTCAGTTTGTCACCACTAAAAATTTTTCTTCAGTTTGCTTAGGGAGAGGAGTCTCTTCTGCTATGCCATGGGGTCTTTTTCTTGGGACAGTTCTCAGTGAAATTTTCCAACGTGGCTCTAATTTTCATGAGTAGCAGTCAAGCCTAACCTGCTACAATGTGAGTCCCTCCCATGGGCAAAGCAGTCTTCCTACAACTGTTTGCATGGGTCATTTTAGTTCATGGGGTGTAGTCTTTTGAGGATGAGCTGTTCTAGTTTGGAAGCAAGGGTCTGCTTTTTCTATCTCTGGAAGCAAGGATCTTCTCTCTCTGTTCAAGTTTCTCAGTAGTGACGGGATTTTCACCCCAACATTCCTCTAATTAGGAGTTTTCTGTCTCTCAGAGTCCCGTACCAGGGTTTAAAAAATGAAATGGAACCTGTGGCTTGGTCTTCAAAGGTGTTTATTCTATTTCTTGTCTCAAGGCCTCACAGCAGTCTCAGTGCACTGAAGGAAAGCAGCTACAGGAACATGGACAGAGGGTCCAAAGTCGTTTTTAAAGATTTCTAATCCAATTAACTCTGAAAATGTGCTATATTTACAGTTTTGTGCCAATTACTGTCACCTATTCTAAACACGCAATTTCTACATCAAATCCATTCTACCAATGTCTTTGTGCCACCGTCACAGCAGAAAATGGAGTAGACAAAGAAGAAGAACATAAGACAATGCCAAAAATTCTCCATCTTGCTCTGATCTACTTCCATACTAAAAACCCAAAACTACAAATTTTCACCCTGTGACAAACTAAACTAACTCTATTTTAAATTTTTGTTGTTTTGAATTCATCTCTGAGTGTTGGAAGTTTTTCCTATGGACTGAGGTCCAAGGCAGTGCTTTCCTCGGGTCCCAGCCAGGGTCTCGGACCCCCCAGGGCAGTTTGAGGGGTTTTCCACGTGCCCTGGACTCCAGCAAGTAGATCACAGCTTTTCAGCATCCACACACTCCAGCATGAGCACTCTTTCTCACGGGCTGCAGGTGAAATCTGCATCCCTCCATGCACTTCATGAATTACAGGGAAATAGTTTGTTGTATGGTAGTCCTCAGCATGTCTTGCAGAAAGATCCCAGCTCTGAGGCCCGGAGCACATCCTTCTGCCCCTCCCTCCTTTTCACCAACCATAGTGTTGCTGTGTTGTTCTCACGTGTCTTCACTTTTCCCTCTTCTCTGACTCGGGAGAGAATTGGTGTCCATATGTTCCTTTGTTCTCAAGTTCTATCAATTGAAAAGTTCTTACAGAGTCCTGCAGTGCTGAAAGGTTGATCTTGTCCAGGCTCCGCACTGGGGAATTGCTCGCTGTGCCCCTCGCTGCTGGCCACGTGCTCCCCACCGGCACTGCGTGAGCTGCACCGGCCACTGGCTCCACTCAGTGCCTCTCCTCATGTGGGGCGTCAAAAAGGAAAGGCTGCTGCCGCTCCTGTCTTTTCTTCCCACAGCACGGCTAGTCAAAAGTGGCCAGGAAAGCACAATTCGCTGCGGATCATGTCAAGATAGCCCTGGCCGCAGCGCTCCCAGTGCTGGACCTGACCACGTGGTCTCACTCACGGCACTAGGATGGCCCCAGCCCATGGCATGGCTCCGAGCAGGCTGGGGAGGGGCCCAGCAGCCCCCTCACCACCCTTTGTAGGAGAGGAAGAAAGAGGAATTGCATGCATTTTCTCATTCTTAAATATGTCACCACAGAGGCATTAGTAACTTCTCAAATTGGGCCAGCCAATATGTCAATCATCAGAGCCTTCAGGAATTGGCTCTGCTGAACAGAGAAGAGGTTTCGATGAGCTTCTCTCTCAGAAGCAGCCTCTGTGGCTTCCTCTGCCCCCACTAAAAGCCAGGTTGTGTTAAACTAACACAAGTGATCATAAATCTCTTCTCAGAAACCTGGCATCATCCTTCCACCTCTTTAGTCTTCTAAGGCTAGAAACCATCTTAAAGAGCTGCTCCACAGCTGCCATGGAGTCTGGGTCCCCTAGAGATGAGTTTTCCAAGGGAGAGGGGACAGGCCTTGAGCACAGGAAAGGAGAAGCCACCGCTGGGCTGAATGGTGATTTACATGTGACACATCTCCTACTCGTGACACATGTCCTGAACGTGCAGACGGTCCAGCCAAAGGGAAGGGATACAAAGGGCAGTCCCAGAGCCAGTTCAGCCTCCTTCCTGGGGCACTCTTTTATGTTCCTCTGATAGAGATAGGTGGGGAATTATCTGGTGATTCTATGGACTTGGCAGGAGCTCCATGCTTGTTCTGCAGCCTTTTATCACATTGGGGATTACACATTCACTGCCCAGCACATAAAATAAGGATCCACAGTGGGTCTGTGGCACAGATTGCTTAAAAGCATGGAGCGGGTGCCAGTGCTCTGATGCTGCCAGAGGTTTCCTTCCCTGGAGGCACACACCTGATCCCTGCAGGAATGGCCCCGGGGCTCAGACCTACTCTACCAGTTGTGGTTCTGCTCCTGTCCCTGCTGGGCCTGGCTGCTGCAGGGAAGCTCCTGGTGGTGCCAGTGGATGGGAGCCACTGGCTCAGCATG
>WBMY01005985.1:0-27757 GCA_013397315.1 Donacobius atricapilla
AGCAGGTTTAACAGATGATTTTAACCATGAAACTTGGAGTTGACACAACGTAAGATTGGAGAGTAGTGGACAAAATCCAGCTGTGCTTTGGCACTGAGCTACTGGTGGCTGCTGCTGAAAGGAGAAATGAGACGGAATTCTCTGGACTTTCTGTTTGTGATGGAAAATTTCCACTGCAGCGCCATGATCCTACTTTGCACAGGCTTGGTGGAAAGAGATCCCCATCCTGTGGATCATTTACGTCTCTCCTCACGTCGTCATCAGACAGGATGACGCCATCAGACATCATCCATTATCCCTGGCAAAGACTTCTCTGGGAAAAGAGTCCAGAAATGCTGGAACTCTATGAATGGAATGGTTTGTGTGGAAGGAGACCTTGAAGATTATCCAGTTCCAGCCCCAGGGAAATCCTCCACTATCCCAGGTTTCTCCAAGCCCATCCAGCCTGGCCTTAAAAACTTCCAGGGGTGGAACAGCCACAGCTCCTCTGGGGAAACTCTACCAGGACCTCATTATCCTCATGGGGAAGAATTTCTTCCTAATATCCCATCTAAACTTACTCTCTTTCAATTTGAACCCATTCCCCTTGTCCTATCGCTCCAGGCTCTTGGAATACATGGATATGATCCCAAAGAGGGAAACTGAGGCATGAAGGAGTAGGTTCACTGCTGTGACTTGGTCTGTGGGGTAGAAGTGAAACCACAAAGCTGCCTTCTGTGCACTGAGAACCACACTCTTCTCATCTACAGGTGAGGAATAACTTGAAATTCAGCATTTACTCTGCTTTAATAAAAAAGAGAAAACTGAATTCTCAAAGAGATCAGTTGCCGCTGATGAAAAATTAGAGATTAAAATGTTCAGAAGAGATTAAAGAACTCTGAGCTCCTGTGGAGAAATTCTGTATTTTTCACAAAGCCTGCATGGATTTCAGGGAAGAAGGCAAAGGAGGGATTAAGGGAAGGCATCGGGATCTCTCTGGTTTGTGAGGGGAAGGAAAACACAGAGATAAGAGCGTCTTATCTTGTGTTTCATAGCTGCGTTAGTCTCTGCTGAAGGATTAGGATTTGTAACACCCAGATACTGGATAGTGGGGTTCTCCCTCAGGTGAGGGTGTCTGAAAGGTACCTGAGGGTACCTGGAACAGGTACAGGGCTCACAGGCGGACAGGGAGACCCACACCCCCCTGGGATGGCATTTGGATGTTGGGAATCCTCCTGGGATACCACTAAGAGCTCTAAATGGAATCATGGAATCATAGAATATCCTGAGTTGGATGAGACCCACAAGGATCATCAAGTCCAGGTCCTGGCCCTGCACAGGACAAACCCAAAAATCACTTCTTGAACTACTTGACCTGAGCAGAAAGTTCTCCTCTCCCTGACAGCTTCTCTGGATTTGCATTATCTTCGCTTATCTTCATTCTGCACAACAAAAAAGTCATTTATTATTATAAAATCCACATTATTCGTAACTGTGCAATGACATTCAGACCAGGAAGGCCCAAAAAACCATATTTCCCACCTCAGTCATCACAGGCCACTATGAGAATTATAAGGAACGCCACATTCCCAGGAGCTGGAGCTGGGAGAAAGGATCCTCTCTGATTAGACTTGGTTCAAACCCAGAATGGACTGAAGTTATAAAATGGGAAGAGCTCTGAGACCGCTGTTGAGCACCCAGCCCAAGTGGCCTGGATTCCTTGGAGCAGGCATGGACAGCCTGGTTTTTGAGGCTGTGCCTGATGCTTCCATTTCTATCCAAGAGGCAGGAAGAAAAATTAAATCAGGAGAAAAAGAAAAAGAAAAAGAAAAATAAAAAGAAAAAGAAAAAGAAAAAGAAAAAAAAAGAAAAAGAAAAAGAAAAAGAAAAAGAAAAAGAAAAAGAAAAAGAAAAAGAAAAAGAAAAAGAAAAAGAAAAAGAAAAAGAAAAAGAAAAAGAAAAACTGAACAATTCATTGACTCAGTTGTTACCACAAAGGATTCAGGATGGGATCCTTGGGGTGCCCCGTGCGGGATCAGGAGTTGGGCTCGATGATCCTTGTGGGTCCCTTCCAACTTAGGATATTCCACAATTTTTAAACATCCTGGGCACCTATTTGACAAAATCAAGAGGAGACAAGGCAATGTCCATGCTGAGAACTCCATTTGCTGTTAATTCCTGTTTTCAGCAGACCTGGCCTCTGGCACTCAGTCCAACCTTTCTCATTCCTTCAATCTTATTTTCTTTAGCTCGAGTAAATGCCTGTTTTCCATGTCCCACTGCCCAAACCCCATGAAGTTTTCTGTGTCCTATTAATTTGGATTGTCACTAGAAAGCAACACCTGTATTTTACACTGGATTTTTGTTTTTGTGCTGAAAATAACAGTTGTTTTCAAAATTAAACAGCAAAACGGTGTAATTTTCTGGTTTTTTTTCTCCCATTGCTGATGAAAAGCAAGAGGGTGCCTTTCTTTGACTCATAATGAGGATGCAACCACAGCCAGGAGATGAGCTGAGCTTAGATCAGGCCCTTGGTGAGCCAGGCTTACTCATGCAGAGCATTTGTAGCACATTTAACAGCAATAGAAAACCCGAGTGCTGGATTAGCAGGGACCTGGAACAAGATATTAATTATTTAGAGCTACATCTGGAGAAACTGAGCCCTTTACCCTCTGGGACCACCCTCCTCTCTCCCTCTCAACCTGACATCAATTTATTCTTGAGATTTATTCAGAGCATGTTTCTCCTTCCCTGACACGGCTTTAAACTGAGGGAAAGTACATTGCTGAAAGCAGTGGAATTAAATTGGCCATACAGAGATGTGACTAAGAGATGAAACAGGCTCAGCAATGTCTAAATTTGGATATAAACTCTGAAGTTCTGGGATTATTATGTCTGAATCTTTATTTTTCAGCTGAAAATCAAAAATCACTGGGATACTTAGTGAAAAAGGTTTATTACACCTTTGGACTAAGCTCCTTTTTGTTTTTCCCGTATTTATTTATTCTTCCCTTGCCATCCTGTCACTGGATCCCATGAGAAGAGCTCAGCACCTCTTGGGATCAATTACAGATTTAGAGGACCTGACACAAGGTATGGTTTGGGGGCTTTTTTTTATATGAAAAGAGTCACAGTGAAGATTAAATTCGGCTCCAAGTCCCCATTCCAGCTCTAGGGAGAGACCTCAGGCTGGTGGATCTGGGCTTGCTTCCTTCAAACTCCTCATTTCTACAATCATCTACTAATCCTAATTTTAAGGCACTTTTTAGTCTTTTTGCAGGAAAACCCTTGGAAAAAAATAGACTATTTTGGACCCTTGATAGGTTAAAATTCAGAATTACGTATTGTAAGTGAGGGACACCAAACGCTCCAGCTCTAAGTATTCTCTGACCTGCAATTGCGGCTACAGATCTCCAGACCTTGTCCCCCACATCCCCTGGGCTCCATTATCCCGACTTTACCAGCACAAAAATCTGGGACTGTGGGAGCTGGTGGCTGAATTAGCCAAGGGTTTTCCTCAGCGTCCTCGTCTGCAGGAGCATCTGGTGGTGATTTCTCCTTGCACATGGCTTGCTGCCCGGCTGAGATTTATTGTGATTTACGTAAACACGGCGGGCGGGGGCTTTGACAGCCACGCAGGGAAACGATTCGTCAGCTGCGCTCCGGGAAAACAGACCCAGGGGAGGCCTGGAATCTCCTCACTTCCAGCTTTAAGGTTGGCCAACAATTCCTGCCAGAGAGGGACGGCGCCCGTACCAGGCAAAAACCAGTTAGGAGGAGGTCTGGGCTTGCCAGGGCTGGGGTGTGGCTGGTGGATGGGAAGTGATCAACGCATCCATCTGGAGCAGATGGGGAGGATGGATTTGGGATTAATGGACTGGGCTTGGATGCACGAGCCTGGGTTGTGTCTAGAGAGGGGTTAATATTTAGCTCATCTCTCCTCGGGGCTGAAGGAGATGTACTTGAGGTGTCTTGGTGAGGGTTTTGGTGCCGCAATTCTGATTTTAAGCAAATTCTTTCCCGAGGGTCTCAGTCTGCCCATCAGTTCCACATCAAGGAACAAGGGCTGCTCCAGGGAATTCTGAGATTCCTAGAAACTTCCATGGAATTAAATCTTAAACCGAAAAGAACTATTGGGGACAACACAATGCTTCAGATTTTTAAATCAAGGATCACAATGAAAAGAAAATAAAGCGAAAGGCAAATGGGAGTGGAGATGATACTGATCTGCAGGAAATAACTCCATGCATCATCATTCCCTCCTCCCGCTCTCCCCACCCTTGCTACAGCTGCAGCCATGGAGATTTATGGATGCACACATTCTAATTTACTTTATGTTTTGTCTGGAGGAAGACACAGCTGTACAGAGCTATTTTGTCGGGAGAATGTCACATTGCACTTAATTGCCTGGTAAAGAATGACAAGTCAGAAACAATATCATTATCGTGTTTAACTTTTACTTTTCTTCCCCCCTCAATTTATAATTTAAATTTTATAGAGTTCGGGTTCAAAGGGAAGAAAGTTGTTGTGAGGTTCTCAGTAACGATTTTTCACCAGAAATGAAATGCTGCCATCTCACACCTTCCCTCCACATTTTAGGGTAATAAACGGAGTTGACTCCTTTCTTACTGAAACATCTGCTTTGTGCTTCCATGGGTGAGATGAAAAACACATAAAAATTAATTTGGGCGGTAATTAATTGATTAATGGGTTTAGCAAATGGAGCTAAACTCTCCTGGAGCCCCTCAGTTCGGGAGCCAGGCTGGGAGAGCTGGGGGTGTTCAGCCTGGAGAAGGTTCCAGGGAGGTCTTGGAGCCCCTTCCAGGAGCCTAAAGAGGTTCCAGAGAGGTGGAGAGGGACTTGGGACAACGGGATGCAGTGCCAGGACAAGCAGGAATGGCTTTAAGATGGAAGAGGGAAGGTTTGGATGGGATTTGGGAAGAATTCTTCCCCGTGAGGGCGGTGAGGCCCTGGCACAGGATGCCCAGAGGGGTTGTGGAGTCCTCATCCCTGGAAGTGTTGAAGTCCAGGTTGGACAGGGCTTGGAGCAACCTGGGATAGTGGAAGGTATCCCTGCCCATGGCAGGGGGTGGAATGAGATGATCTTTAAGGCTCCTTCCAACCCAAACCACTCTGGATTCCATTCCATGGTTTCTGGAGCCAAGAAGCAGCGCCTTGGTTTGTGTCAGCACCTGAAATCTCTGGGAAAGGAATCAGGACTTTTAACAAAATCCCTGCCTGGGAACAGTCACTGCTTTGAGAAAGGGGAAAAGAGGGACCAGGAAAACCCCCATATAATCTCCATTTAATACCGTGTGGAGCTCCCCCATGGAATCACACCCTGTTTTTCAGCTGTGTTATCGAAATACCTGGATTCAAATTAGAGGATTTCAGGGTTCAACAAAACCATCTCCTGCCACCTCTCATGCCAGCTGTGGTCAGGTTGTACCTGTGACCATCCTTCTGCTTCAGCCAGCCCATGGATTTACAAAGATCTGGTTTGGGATCAAATAAAACACAACGACCCATGCTCATAACCACCCCTGGATCAAACAGAACACCTTAAAATTCCTGGAAGAATATTTCAATATTTTAGGAACTTAAAAGAATCTGTTGCTCCTTTTTCAGCTCTTGGGTTCTGCATAGAATCTCTGCTGCATTTTGTAGGATATTGAGTAGGGGAATCTGAATCTCTCTGGGTGCTGGGAGAGATTTCCTGGGAAATAGTGACATTGTGCATGCCATTTTTTATACTTTTCCTTTTGAATCTGTGATTCTGGGAAGGAGGGGATGTAAATTTTTTATCTGTCCAGGAAATGAGAGAGTTCTCTTCACTCCTGGAGTTTTTTATATTTATATTTCTCTTCTTTTCCCTATTGCTTTCTTGAGTCCTGAGTTCTCAGTCCCACCAATAAGATCCTGATTAACTGAATTCCTCTTTTCTTCTCATTGATTCACTTGCAACTTGCCACTCTCCAGCCATGAGGAACATCTCAGTACCATAAAGAAAAAGGGATTTGAAGAAATTATTTTAATACCAACAAGGTGAGGATCAGTCTCTTTTCCCTGGTAACAAGTGACAGGACGAGAAGAAATGCCTCAGGTTGCAGCAGGGTAGGTTTAGACCAGATATCAGGAATATTTCTTTACTATGAGGGTTAGAAAAATCCACTTTCTCAGTCTTCCTTGTTTCTGCTGTTCATACACCAAATTCCAGGATCACGTGGTTGCAAAAAGCAAATTGGGAGGAGGAAATGTTTGTTATCCTGGCTACTTCCTGCAATGAATTCATGCAACACCCTCCATAAAAATGCTGGAAATAGTTTTGATTGGGGTTTTAGCTCCTTGGAAGTTCAGAGAAGCTGACTCTCCCCTTGTTTGGACAAGCTGGTAAGCCGCAGTCCAAACCCAGAGGACTTCAGTTCCCTGGAATCCCATCCTCTCCAAGATTTTTCCAATACCAACACTGATTCCTCTGGTACCCAGAGATCCATTCCTTTTCACAACTCCTTATCAGCCGTGGCCCAGCAACATTTCCCTCCCTGAGTCCCAGATTCTGTGCCATGAGCCAATTCCAGCATTCAGATTCCATTAATACATGGTGCAGCTGGGTTGTTTCCAAGAGAGGAGCATGGAAAAAGTATTTTTCCCAGTTGGAAGACATGATTTTCTCCTCGACAGCTTTGTAATTCCTTTTCTTTTTATTGTCGTCTTTGTTTTGCTTGGTTTTGATATTATTACTATTATTATTATTATTATTATTATTATTATTATTATTATTACTATTACTATTGTTACACTTCCATGAAAGCACAAGCAAGAAACCAGGACATGGATCAGCTGTGAAAGCAGGGAATTGAGCGGTGATAGACCCTTCTCCCCTGCATTTCTTCCTCACTTTCCCCTCTTGGGGTCCTATAATTTTTTCCAGTTTTCTTGGGAGTTTTTCTCCCCTTGCCAACCTGAATCAGGCAGCTCAAATGGAGGTGAGAAGAAAGCCAGGTAATCTTGGTGTCAAGTCAGAGCTGACGTAATTCCACTCTGGGGCCAAGAAACGTCTGGAATTCCCACTGCAGAGAGGATTTTGCACAGGGAATTGCGGAAGTTTGGAGCTGGCAGAGCTTCTCATTTCACTGCCTTGGGCAGATCTGCTGCAAGGCCTGAAACAAAATCTTTGCTTTGCCTTCATTTTTTTTTTTTTACTGAGTCTTAGGACTGTTTAGGCTGGAAAACACTTCTAAGATTGGTTGACTCCAGCATATCCCTAAAGCACATCCCTAAATTCTCAGCAAGGACAAAAGAGTCTCATTAACTCCTGCACCCAGGAATCATCTCCAATTTGTCTCTGGAGCACCAGGAGAGGCTGAGGGAGCTGGGAGGGCTCAGCCTGGAGAAAAGGAGGCTTGGGGGGACCTTCTCACTCTCCACAACTCCCTCACAGGAGGGTGCAGCCGGGTGGGAGTCGGGCTCTGCTCGCAGGGAACAAGGGACAGGACAAGAGGAAACAGCCTCAAGGGCTTGTTTAATTGGATATTAACTAAAAAAAAATTATTCACTGAAAGGATGGAGTCACTATCCTTGGAAACGTTCAAGAAAACCCATGGAGATGGTGGCATTTTGGGGCATGGTTTAGTTGCGGCCTCGGCAGTCGCTGGACTTGATGGCCTTAGAGTCCTTTTCCAACCTTAATGACTCTATTATTCCACGGTCTTTTGCTTCCATGGGACCACATTTTTCCTTCAGCTGTCCCAGTGTCACTCAGGTCCCTCAACACCCCTCCTGTACCGAGGCTCAGCCTCCTCTTCAGTCTTTGCATCATTCACACGTTTCCCCACCAATAAATTCATGTTGGTCCCCAGCAACCTGCAGAAAATAACCTCGGGTTTGGGAGCAACCCCTGCAGAACCTGCTGCGGTATTTTTTGCCTTTTCCATTCATTTCCACTATCCATGGGCAGCTACCTGAAATCTGTGCTTTAAGGGGGTTTTAATCTTATTTTTTTTACTCATTAGTCACAACATGAGTGCAAGAAGTCGCTTGTTCACAAAGGTTAGAGGGGATTGTCTGGGAAAAATACTTAGGTAAAATCCCCTGGATAATGGGTTGGAACATTTTATTCAGCCATGGGAACATCAGTCAAGGGAAATGCCTGTGGGGAATAACAGGAATACATAATAGCTGACATTTCCATTGCTGCAGGAATTGTTCACAATTACTATACAACTCCATTAGTTTTCCTAAGGAAATTGTTCTTTCTTGAAGCTGAACATTAACACCTTTGTATCAGGGCTTTCCATGGGTCCATGGAAATTTATTTTGCAGGATGCTGCGGCAGGAACCAAACCACACTCTGTTTTTTTCAGATCCACTGCAGGATAATTTTGGATAGAGCCAAACTGGAATAAAACCACTTACTGTGGGTCTTACTAATGGTGTAGCCATGAAAATGTGGGCTTGCAGAATCTGTTTCACAACCTGCAGACTTCTCACCACAGAGTAAGAATATTTTGTGGGAAAAGACGGATATTTTAACCTGCATCCCAGGACATTGTTACCACAGCACTTTGCTGGGCTTCATTTCCCTGCCTGGAGTAATGTCATCATTTCCAGTCTCAAGTTTTAGAGCTGAAAATAAAGAAAAACCTATTTATCTTTTTTTTTTTTTTTTAAATTGTTATTAATAGAAGAGCAGTTGCTCTTTCCTAAAGTTAATGGTAGCAATCAATGAGCAAATGAAAATATTTCCCTGTTTTGGAAGTTGGCGGAATTATTGCGTGTTTTTTCTTCTCTGTTTTTCTCAGGAGTGGGAGGCTGCCCTAGCTGAAGCACCCAGGATTTATGGTTGTATTTTTAGATCTGGATTTTGGGTCATTATGAGTTGGAACCCTTTCCTTCTTTCCCCTTTGACAAGTGTGAATTACCACGAGCAAATCCAGTCTCCACAGTGGCTCCTGAAAAACTTTTCCTCCAGCATTACAGACCCAGTTTCATTGGATTAGTTGGGCCAAGGGTGAAGAACTTGCACCTCCCACAATCTGGGTGCTGGATCATTTTCTGTTTCTCCTCCTCCCTGAAGAAGATTCCCACTTGGATCTCCTTTCTCTTCAGTGAGAAAGGAGGTGGTCTTATCTTACCACCCCTGGAAATGTTAAAAAAAGGACATCGAAGTTTCTAAACTTTTGAATTAAGATGTGGGCCAGTGAACAAGGCCTGTCTCAGTTGAAGTCAAACTTCTCTCTGTCCCAAAGAGCTTTTTCTCTTGGCAGATGTCTACAAACAGGTTTGTGAAGCCCAAAAGAGATTTCTCTCTCTCATCGAGCCTAAAATGTTCCCTTTTCTCTTAGTTCCTGACCGTGGAGCTGTCTTTTACTTTGTTCACCTGAAAATTATGGGTTTTTTAAAATAAAAATCTATTCAAAAGAAGATAAAAGATGCCATGAGATATAGAGCTGGTTTTAACTGCCACCGATCCAACTGAATAACTGGCGATGTCGTATCAGGGGCACATGAACCTTGTTTGAAACGTGATGCAAAGACGACAAGGTCTTGTGTCCAGACTGGAAAATAAAGGGACAACAAAGTCCCAGGAAAGCCCATGAGACTCTGAAACTTTAATTTTTATTTCTGTTTGCATGTTCCTCTTAGGAATATGGAAAAAGGAATAACTCTTAAATGAATCTCAATGTCCTGGATCAGCACAGAGGGCCCCTTCTCCATTGCAAGGACAGGTTAGGAAAAGCAGCTGTGAGGAAAAATGCAATTTGATTCCAAATATTGGTGTTTGCAAAATTTGGGATTTAATCAGGATTTATTCCAAGTAAGTTCTAACTGATCACTTATGAGGGAACTTTTAGCTGCCATGAGGAGAGGAAAACATCCCTGCACAGGTTGGAGGGAATCATGGAGAAAAATCACATCAGACTTGCCCAAAAGCCTCTTTCCCAGGCTGAAACCTCCAGGGATGCAAATAATCTCTCAGCCTCCAATAATGTTTCCCTGAAAGAGCAAGGCGTTTGGGAGGTTTGTGACAACGAAATGTCAACGATGATGTTAAAAGGGAAACAAATGTTCCCCATGGATGCTTGGAGAAGGGAGCCGCAATGGATCTGAGGAGCCTGGCTCTGCCTGCACAGGGTTGGCTCTGCCCCCTCAGCATATCTCCTTTTTTTTCCTAATAATTTTTCCTTCTGGATAAACTGCAGAGGCAGCTCCTGATAAGTCAGGAGACATCAAGACCCGTGGGCTTTTCTTATGCCACTTTTAACTGCCAAACTCGTGACGAATCCCAGGTTTTATGGCTACTCCAAGGTAAGACAGCAGTTCCTAGGAGAGTACCAGGGGTCACAGTTGTCACCCTGCAGACTCTCAGTGCCCAGAGGCTGATGGAGAAACCAAAACAGGAAAATGACATCTGAGCAAATCGTTACCTTTGGATGCTGATAGGGCTGCTGGAGGGGAAAAGCTGGAAAACAGAGGAGGTCAGAAGATGGGGGAGCTCAAGAGAGCAACTTTGAAACTGGAGCAGAATCTCTTGCACCTGAATGTCTCACTGTGAAGAGATACCGTGGCATGGTCCTGATTCCTTGACCTTGTTTCTCCTGTTCTGTGAGAACTTCTCAGCCCTCTGTAGCCACTGGAGCAACCTGCTTTAAGGACTTGCAAGCCCACAGAAATCACCCATCCCATCCCATCCCATCCCATCCCATCCCATCCCATCCCATCCCATGGACGGAAGAATCCCGTGGATGGATGAATCCATGAATGGTGATGAAGCACCTGTCAAAAAACCCACAAAAACCCAACAAAAACCAAAAAAACCTGAATTTGGTTTTTCCTACATTTGTGTCGGGGTGTGCAGCCCTCAGGCTCAGGGATATTCTAAATCAGAGTCTTGCAATTATTCCTGCTTGACCTGCACGGTCCATGGAATCACGGAATGGTTTGGGTTGGAAAAGACTTGCAAGACCATCTCATTCCAGCTCCCTGCCATGGGCAGGGACACCTCCCACTATCCCAGGTTGCTCCAAACCCCATCCAACCCGGCCTTGGACACTTCCAGGGCTGGGGCAGCCACAGTACTCTGGGCAACCTGTGCCAGGGCCTCAGCAGCCTCATAGGGAAGAATTTCTCCCCAGTATCACACCTAAATCTACTTTCCTTCAGATTTAGAGCCAATCCCCCTTGTCCTATCACAACACGTCCTTGTAAAGGGTTCCTTCCAACCCAAAGCATTCTATGATTCTGTGATTAGTTTAATAACTAATAACATCTGTTAATTAAGCAGCAGTAGGTGAACCTCACATTCAAGACTGGTATCAGCAATACAACAAATAAGTTGCAACATGAGACTTCATAAAAATGTCAACAAACACTTAAAGATTTCCAAACATCCTTCTTTAATTATTGCTGAGAGCTTCTCAGTGCACACAATGAGCTGAGTGTGAACGCTTCAGATCCCTCACAGAACACATGGATTGAAAGGAATCTGGATTTGCTCCCCTTCTCCTCCATCGTCCTGCAGAAGATGTGCCTGCTAAAACCTGTGTGTTTATAAATTATCATGTAATTTCATAAAACTGCTGTGTTTTACCCCCAGAGATGCTCAGTCATCCCCCCCCGTGAATGGAGGAGAGAATTGAAAGGATAAAAGTGGCAAAACTCATGAGCTGAGATAAAATCAGTTTAATAATTTCTCCAATAAAGTCCAGTTTTATGGGTGTGTGGCTTTGCCTCCAACTGCCCCTTTTTGCACACTTTGATAAAACCGGGCCGTTAAAAAAGTAAAATAAAAGAGATGACTTCCAAATTAGATAATAAAGCTGGGGCCAAGCAGGTCATTAGTGGCTGTGAATTTTTTATGGCTGTGCCACCGAGCAAGGTGGGGAGAGCAACCTGAGCGTTTTGCTGGGGGATTGGTCTCTCCTTGGATTTAAGAGAACAGTGAGTGCTGGACCCCGCTGAAGTCATCCGAAAAAAACCCAGGAACAGTCACAAATCTTTCCAAAGCCCTTCTGCTGACTGCAGGTAAGACGTAGGGCAGTAGGAGCTGAGACTTTGGAGGTTTCCAGCTTGTATTACAAATACAAATTGCTTGTAAAAGGTGCATCAATTGTTTTCGCCTCTTTCTTTGCTCTTGTTCAGGTGATAAAGTGGAGTAATGAAGGCAGGATAAAAACTCTCTCGGGTTAAATGAACCCAAAACAATCAGCTCCCTTTGTTGAAATAAACTTTCAGCTTGGGTTGAGCAGAGCAGTTACTCAACCAGCATCAAAAGCTTTTTGCCTCTTAATGGTTTGTTGTTTGGGGCTAAATTTCTAAATTAAATATTGTCTGTGAGTAAAGAAAAAGGACCTCATCCCTAGAGAAATCCTTCTTTTCCACTGAAGGATTCAGCTGTTAAATCGGCCTGAATTGTTTCAGTCCAACAATTCTGAAGAGCAAAAATACTTCAGCTCATTTATTTCTTTTTTTTTTCTTTTTTTTTCTGCATTAGTGCCAATTTACTGGGTTTTTTGGGGACTTATTCTATTACTCCTGTGCTGGCATCTGTGGAGCTGCTCATGGCACAATTTCTCTGTGTAGTGTAAAATCTACAGTAACTATGGACAGGAGGTAAATATCATAATTCCTGTACACACACCTCAATTGGGCAAGGGGGAATAGCCTCAAGTTTCTCCAGGGGCAGTTCAGGTTGGATATCCTGAAAGATTTTTTCATTGAATGAGAGGTTAGGCACTGGAACAGGCTGGGAAATGCTGGAGTCACCATCTCTGGAAGTGTTCCAAAAATCAGTAGCTGTGGCACTTCACTACATGGCTTAGTGGTGCTCAGTCAAAGGCTGGGCTGGATGAGCCTGGAGGTCTTTTCCAACCTTAATGAATCCATGATTCGGTGGTTCTTTACTTTGGAAGTCCATTGTCCATTGTCCTGGCTGGGCCTGAGCCAGCTGTGAATGGGAGGGAATGTGGGTATGGACTGCACGGCGCTGATTTGAAGAAGAATTAAAAGGAAAGGGTCCACTCGACTCTTTTTCCATATGTGAGAAACTAAGCCCGCTCCGCAGTTAAAATTTAAAGAAAATTTTAAAAGTGACAGGTGACAAAAAGTAATAGGGAACAAAATCAACAAAGCAAAAGGAACAGAGGCACAACAGTCAGTCAAGCCCTGGGTATTGCATCAGCCAACTACACGTTCATAAATGGTCATACATATCCTGTCGTAGTTTCTATAGTGCAACACAACAATATTCAAACATTTTCAGCACAGTTCCTCCTTCATCCCACCTTTTTGGAGCATGTGCAGTTTTCCTAGTTGTGGCTGTTTGTTACTTTTTGGTACATTCAGCAGGTTTCAATTCCTTCGCTGGTGAAATGTTAACGTTTCTACAGCTCTTCAACAACATTGGTATCATAGCACAACACTCAGGTGGAGAGAACTCCAAACTTTAGCAAAACTCCCCTCATAAAAGTCAACATTATAAAACCCACGGTATTCACTCTAACCACTGCCAAAGCCAGCGCTGTAATATATTTATCACACACAGAATCCCAGAATGATTTGGGCTGGAAAGGACCCTAAAGATCATCTCATCCCACCCCTGACACGGGACACCTTCCACTAATCCAGGTTGCTCCAAGTTCCATCCAATCTGGCCTTGGAAAATTCCAGGAATGGGGCAGTCCCAGTGTCTCTGGGCAACCTGTGCTGGGGCCTCGTCACCTTCCCAGGGAGAAATTTCTCCATATAAAATAAACCAATTTCAACCACGGTAGTCCATGCAGACCAGAGAGGACAGATGGGCTTGCTCTGTTTCACTCCTGATATATTGTCCCCCTGTTTTGACCTTGTTTTTCACTTCCGAGCTTCCACCACAGCTGTGGAAGTTCTGCTTTGCTTCTCACGGCGATGGATGCTGTGTAAGCCGTGAGTCACAGACGCAGTTCAGGAGAAAACACAAAATCCACATCCAAACAGAAACGTGAAGCTGGGGACAGATCTGACTGTTTCCCTCCCAAAGTGGATGAGCAAACCCAGACCTCTTAAGGATTCATCCAGCCCTCAGATGATGTGCTCCGTATTACTTCACTCCCATCAAGGGAGGCTTTTCACGAGGAGCAGGATTGAAATGAAGAAGGTTGAGGTGCCCTAAACCCTTCTGATCTCTCTCTAACTCACAGATTCTTGTTATTCATCACTACACAGACTTGAGGGAACTGTAAAATGAGGTATCACTTAGTCCTGTGGTGTTCTGAGAGGGCCGTGTTATCTACCTTAACCAGGAGCCTGCAGTGAATTAGATCATTAAGCAGAGATGGATTTGACACATAAAAAACTCATATCTCACATCATTAACGTTCAAATCACCTTCTGTGTTTTATTTCCCTAAATAAAATGATTTGGAAGCCTGCAATGATAGGGGTTAGTGGCACCGATGCCTCACCAGGCATGATTTAAGGGGATAAAACATGAGACGAAGGATCAGACATGTTTTGAATATCTCCAAATATTAAAATATCTCATTTCTTTTAAATCTGCTGTTTCTTTTTTATTTCTCTGAGTGAACAACCCCAGATCTCAGAAATAATGCTACCCTAGGAGTGTAATTGCTCTGGGAAGTACTTGATCCCTGTAGTGAATAGAAAAACAGTTGGAGGTGTGGATGAGGGAAACCTGAGGAGGTGGGGTGATACAACCCTGTAGCCCGGAGTCCTAACAGAGTTTTTTCACCTCCAAATCAAGATTATTTCATTCCTTCCTCTGCTTCTTCAGCATTAGCTCTTCAAATTGATGCTGGACTGCCCAAACCATAAAAAACCCTGAATTTTGAGTGTCCACCCTGAGCTGTGCCAAACTTTGTAGAACAAAGATATCCCAGCGGACTCTGGGATGAGTCTTTAGGATCAATTTCAGAATCTGTCTCAACTAAACGTGGCACCAACAGCCTTCAGGTCAGCTGGATTTGAGCTCAAATTCACATTCCCCCCAATACCTGGGTGTCCAAAAGGTTGTTTTCATGGCAGTTTAGCCATGATTATCCATGGGGTGGATTGGATCATCAGCAGATGAAGGTTTGAGGCCTGGAAGACCCATATCAGGCAACCAAATTGCCCTCCAAACAGAAGGTGTTCCAGACTCATGGGAAAGAGGTAACTTTTGCAAAGGATTCAAGAAACAGTGGCTGAAAGCGGAAATAAGAGCAAAAACATAGTGGAAATTTTTTTTCTGACAATATAATCAGCTGCCAGACACGGCTGCCATGAGATAGAGGAAAATTTCAGCTTAGAAATCCTCGAAAAAAAAAAAGGGTTTTAAAAATTTCATCTTCTGTTCTTAGCTACTGTTCTAAAGAAGAGACAGAAAATGTTGAAACAAGATTTTTTTTGAGAAAGATGAACTTGATAATCATTAATGCTCTATCAGAGGATTGCAGAGTCACAGAAGGGTGTGGGTTGGGAGGGACCTTAAAGATCATCTATTTCCATGGCCCTGCCGTGGGCAGGGACACCTTCCACTTGACCAAGTGGAAATATCCGTATTTCCTGATTACTTCAGTGTGAACCACCCAAAAACAAATCTTTCTGCATGATCTCAGACTAGAATGCAATGGGAGGCCAGGGATGGCAGCAGGTCCTCCATGAGCTCCCTCACAGCATAAAATTCCTTACATTTCCCGTCAGAATCCCAGAATCATTTAGGTTGGAAAAGACCTCCAAGATCATTGAGTCCAACCTGTGGCTCATGTCCACCTTGTCACCCAGCCCAGGGCACTGAGTGCCACATCCTTGGACACATTCAGGGACGGAGACTCTGCCATCTCCCTGGGCAGCCCTTTCCAATTCCTGACAACCCTTTCCATGAAGAAATTCACCCTAATGCCCAACCTTGTTGCAAAAAATCCATGCTCAAAACCGCAGCCTTGAAATTGTTAACCAAACCACGCTGACATTTGAGTGCCAACTTGGAAATAATGACAGGATGGCAGGACATCATGGAAATTATCTGCATGGAAATTCCTGAGGCAGCTGAGGCCCTGAGGACTGAAACAGTACAATTATCAGAAGGTTGATATTCCCTCAGAATTACGCCCTGCTCACAGTGAAATCAGCCAGGAAGTTAGACTGGAAGAGAATTTATGATGTCAAGGAGATCTGATGTTTATTTGGCAGTTAGAGTGGATTTCCTGAGCAGCTGGAGAAGCTGAAACACACCTGCTCATTTTGCAGCCAAAGGGAAAACGCTGCTGGTCATGGCACAAAGAATTTCCTTCAGGAATCAAAGAATCTCGGGACGGTTTGGGTTGGAAAAGACTTGAAGGTCGTCTTATTCCAACCCCCCTGCCAGGGGCAGGGACACCTTCTACTAGATCAGGTTATTCCAAGCCCCGTCTAACCTGGTCTTGAGCATTTCCATGGATGAAATGTGTGATACATTTGAGAGACAGATTTGGTTTAGCAAGACACCAGACTTGGAAACTGGGAAGACCTTCTAGAACCATGACTGAAAGGCTCAGGAGTGAACTTTTATATGAATATGAAATTGTGGTAAATGTCAAACTTTGCTACTCGAACTTCCAGATGTTCTAACCCTCACAGAATAATACAGAGTTTGCAATATCACTTTATACTTGTTGATGAAAATAAAGATCCCCTGATCTGGATGCTGAGGGCCAGAGGGGAATGTTTAAGCATTTATTAAGCATGGGTGAATATTATTTTAAGGTATTATGGAGAATATTTCCATAGCTGCTCACAGCATCTTTTCTAGCTCCGATTGTTTTCCAGTTAATTGTCCCTTGTTAGTCAGGCCCCATTGCTGTTTTCATGGTTAAAAGAAAGCAAAATTTAACACTAGTTGGCTTTTAAATCTCTGGGAGCTTTTTAATTCCAGCAGTTGGTCATCTAGGCACGTTCAGCATGACCCAAGCTTTTTATTTTGTGGAACATCTCACTGGGAAAGGAAGAGATTGTCTTATTTCCCTCCTGGTATCCCTTACTCTGAGTGTGGGCCTGTGCTGACTTATCTGAGAGAAAAAAAAAAAAGAAAAAAAAAGAAAATAAAAAATAAAAATAAAATAATAGAAAATAGTAAGAAGAAATGCTTTTGGTAACAGGTCCTGACTCCAAGGGATTTTTTTTTTTTTTTTTGTGGATTTGGGTCAGTGGCAGCCCATTTGTCATTGTCCCTCAGAGAATTACTGCAGGCAACAGGAGATTGGAGCTGCCCTGCTGGGGAAAAAGCGATATCCAGCTTTATGACAGGATTTCCCAATAGAAATCCCAGCCTGGTGAAATGACGCAGGTAAGGAGACAGGAACATAGAGCAGACTATTCAGCAGCTGTGTGCACTGGGGAGTTTTCAGGGACCTGGCAGTTTTCCTTCTCTGGGAGATTCATTTTTTTTCTAAGGGAAATGAAACCCATTGGAAAACTGGAAAAAGTCCCATGGAAGCCGTCAAGCTGGTCAGGGAGCTGGAGCACAAGCACAGAAAATGGGTGAAGGCATGGACGTGTTGGAATGAGTCCAGAGGAGGCCACAAAAATCTGAGGACTGGAGCGCCTCTGCTCCGGAGCCAGGCTGAGGGAGATGGGAATGTTCACCTGGAGAAGGGTTCAGGGAGACCTCAGAGCCCCTTTCAGTGCCTAAAGAGGCTCCAAGAGAGCTGGAGAGGGATTTTGGACCAGGGATGGAGTGACAGGACAAGGGGAATGCTTCAAACTGCCAGAGGGAAGGGTTAGATGGGACGTTGGGATGAAATTCTTCCCTGGGAGGTTGGTGAGCCCCTGGCACAGGTTTCTCAGAGAAGCTGAGGCTGCCCCATCCCTGTCCAAGGCCAGTTTGGATGGAGCTTGGATCAACCTGGGATAGTGAAAAGTGCCCCTGCTCATGGCAGGGGGTTGGAATGAGATCATCTTGAAGATCCCTTCCAACCCAAAGCATTCCATGACTTCATGATTCCTCTGCAGCTAAATTTCAAGGGACCAGAGTTATGTCTGTGGTCTCCATGGGGTCCCCAGATCCTCAGCCTCGCTCTTTTGGAAGGCATCACCAGGACTGGGCATAAAGAAACGTGTGAGGCCCCAGGTAAGCGGCCACACCAAACATTTCCATGAGGACACCGTGGGCTTCTCAACACAAACGCAAAATCTTCGAGTTGAACTCAGGAAAAAATGGCTTCTCTTGGAAAAAGGCAACAGATTCCAGGATATTTTGATGAACAAAGCTCAGCAAAAGCCAGCTCGAGTTCTCTCAAGGAGATGATAATGCCAGTTGAGGAATGTTGCTGTTAATGTTTGTTGATGAGTAAGAACCTGTGGCACTGCAGGAACTTCCTTAGGCTGCTGAGCTCTCCGGAAATTGAACCACGGCCACAGCCCTGGCCACAAACTCCCTTGGGAGAGCACTGATAAATTGTACAATCCACCACAAATTAATTCAGGTCCTGAGGAGTCCAGATAACAGCGAAGTGCTGACACAAATGATTTTTTTTTTTTCCTTTCAGATTCTGGGTTTCATTGCAAATTTGTCTCCTCTTTATTTTAGGAGGGTTTGAAGAGGTTGAGATAAAGGCAATCTCAAACATCACTTTGGGAAGTCATCTTGACATGAAAAAAAGTATCTGCAGGCTGATGTGTCCTCTTGTTCCACTGAACAGCACATTTATGCTCTTTTACGTGAAAAGAGAACTGATTTTGGAATAAAATTCACAGAATTTGGACACCCTGAAACACTTAAATCAGTGGAGAGACCTTGCTTTATTACAGTTTGTGTGTGGGACGCAATGCTTAATTTTCACCTCCTTTGTGCTCCAAAATACCCCAGAGCCCATTGAACCCGGCTGAAATTTTGCAATGGCAATAAAATAAAATAATAATAAAAAAAGGTGCTGTTTCAAATGATAAAATAATTAAATACAGCTAAATTTGAAGCCGCTCTGGCAAAGTGTAATAGTAAAAGGCCATTAAATGAGCTGTCCATTTATAGAAAACATAAGCTATAAAATTCATTTTTAATGGACTGTTTCCATGGAAATGTTCTTTAGGAGGGCCATTTTATAGGATATTAAGCAGCGCAAGGAGTTGAGCTGAGTAGAGTGGTGGCTGTAATGCAGGGTCTATGGTTTGTAAAAAATTGAAGCTGTTAAAAGGTTTATGGCCAAGAGAGTGAGGAATAATTCAGAGCCGTTTATCACTCACCCGGCAAAATTAAGCGCTAAAGCTCAGCACACCTGAAGTGGAATCCCCTCATTAGCTCCTCACCCAAATGTCTCGGAAAGAGAGGGAAAATCTGCTCCCTGATCATGGAGGCAATAATAATTATGGGCAATTTGTACATCCTCGTTCTGTTAATTGACGGAATCTTGAGGTGTTTTTTAAATATTAATTAAATAACTCACTCTGCGCAATGAAATCACTCTGCACAATAAAACCTTGCTTTTATTTGCAGCCTGCTCCTTATGCCCAGGCCTAATGGTTGCCATTTGATGTTGGAATTTCATTAACGTGCTGCTGAGGCTGCGGTCTAGGCAGAAATCCATGGCTGAGGCCCAGAGGCAACCTGCTCCATGTTCCAGGGACTGGAAGATCCAGGTAAAAAATTAAAAAGGCTGGGAGAAAATAACCCCAGAGGCTCAGAAGGGGAGAGGTTTACCTGTGATTTTGAGGCATTTCTAGACAAAGAAGATCCCTCGGATAAGTTCAGTCAGTATTTACTTGCTAGTGAGTCAGAAAGCTGGAATGATTTGGGTTGGGAGGGATTACGCTGTCTTAGACACCTCAGACTGAGAAACTGTGGTTGTCCATCCCTGGAAGTGTTCAAGGCCAGGCTGGATGGGGCTTGGAGCAACCTGGGCCAGGGGAAGGCATCCCTGCCCACGGCAGGGGTTGGAACAGGATGATCCTGAAGGTCTCTTCCAAACCAAACCATTCTGTGATTCCATTTTCTAGTTCCCCCTCCATTTTAGGGCAGAAGGTGCAGAACTGGGGGAAACAAACAAACACAACAACAACAAAGTGCACAAAACCTCCACAACAACAAAACTAACAAACAACAACAAAACAAGCATACAAACAAACAAACAGAAAATAAAAACACTTAAGTGACAGAAATGCATTTAAAATGCAGCCTGGCTACATCTGGATCTGGGTGCACAGACAGAAATCAAATTTGGAGAAGCTTTTCATTGACTCTCTGATAAGGCCCAGCCACAACAACATTTTTGGAAATACTCTGAAACACTCAAATTCTGGCGCAGTGGGAGCATCCCCTCCTGCTCTGTCTGAATATGGATGAGGGCAACCTCAGCTGGATTATTTCAGCCTCACACACGGGTGAGAGCTTTTCCTTTCTCCATGGCCACCATCACGTTCCTCTGACACAGCTGTCCCCGCACAGCACAGCAGGAATTCAATCCAGATGCCAAACTGCCGGCAGTTTGGCAGGCAAAGGATCTCCTGGAAATCCACAGGGAGGCTGCATCCAAAACCACATTTATCCAGCACCTTCCTGCCTCCACACAGGGAGTCACAGTTCTTGAAGGAGCCGTGACAAACGACCCTGCTCGTTCCTCCACACGGCAATGGGAAGGGTTTATTTGGCAGCCAGCTGGCCCTGGTTAGTGAAAGGAACACCCCGAGGGGTGTTCAGACAATTCTCTTTTTCTTTAATTGCTGTTTCCCTCTCTGGCGCTCAGAGAAGTGGAAGGAAGTTGCTTTAATAGGAAGTGACAACTCACAACTGAGACCATTTCTTTCCGTCAGGGAGGGTGAACGGCCAGGAGGAGCCTCCAGGTCTGCAGATGTCCAGCCACAGGAGTTCGCTCTAATGTCACTTTTTGTCCCTTCTCTGAGGGTCAATTCACGGAGTTCAAGTGATGCCCTGGCAACCCCCATCCTCCCCGAACCATTCCTACACAGCCAGTTGTGTCTTGAAGCCTTAATCACTTCAAATCTGGGCTTTCAGGCTGCTCCAGCAGCATTTTTAACCTCTCTCTTAACCAACTTTTCAAGGATTTTGAGCACTTAAGTATACACAGACACAAGGTTTTGTTATGAAGGGTTTAAAAGAGCTTCCTAAATCTGTTTCATTTCCCTTTTGATTTAAAAATGCTGCAAATTTTTAGTTGTGGTGGGGTTGGTGTCAGCCCAGTGATATCCCATGAATTTGTGGCTAATTCTGGATGAAAAGTTTTGGGACAAAACAATGAAGTCCTTTTTTTTCGTTGTTTTGTTTGTTTGTTTTTGTTTTTGTTTTTGTTTTTGTTTTTGTTTTTGTTTTTGTGTGTGGGGATTCACAAGCATAAATGCAGACCAATCTCTGGCACAAATCTTCAAAAGAGGCATCTTCTAAAACAGCACAGACCCTGTGGGTGGAACAAATTCCCCAAAACAGCAGACAACACATTGCAGCACTCTCTTTATTAACACCATTGCATTAATTCCCCTTTGATATTTGCTCTTTCTATTGACAAATGGCTTTGCTTATGCACTTAATCTTTCTTTTTTCAGGAGGTTGATGGTGTAGTTTGGCCAGTGAGATACAATTAAATGTCTTTTCCTCCTCTCCTTGACCCTGGCTGTGGTTCCAGGCAGGACATTTAAGACCCTTATCCATTAGAAAAAAAGAGGGAAAAACACTTTACTAAACAGATTATCTCAAAATAAATAAAAGAAAAAAAAGATAAGAAGTGAGACAGTATTCTGCACCATCTCGGATAATACATGAAGTAAAAATATCAGAAAGGAAAGAAAATGGCTTCAGAATGTGATTCTCTGGCCAGGATCCTGGATCCTGGATATTGAATTTGTTTGGTGGGGATAAATCAGAAAGAAACAGGAGTAAAATATCAGGAAGGGGAGAAAATAGCTTTGGAGAATTTATGTCTCACTGGAGAGTCAGGAATTGTGGAGGGAGAGCCAAAGGTGGAGAATCAAAATGAGCCCGGGACCTGGAGGGTCAGAAAGATGTTCCCTCCCTGTTCATCAGGGAGATGAACTCATACGGGATCAGAATTAAACACTTGGAACCACTGGGACCATCTGTGGAATTGAAGCTGTAATGACTCCAACAGAACCAGTTTTACTTCATGATTCTGTTTTTATTCTCGTGTATGCATTGACTTGTATCTAACATGGCAAAAAATAAATAAACAAACAATCCCCAGACAAACAAACAAATATACAAACACCCCAAACCCAAATCATTAAAAACCCCATCAAAACACACCCAAAAAACCCCCATAAAAATATTTAGCTTATGGAAACTGCCCTCTCAGTTTACTCTTGGCTTCAAAAGAAAGGCTTAGACCTGAGTAAACCCACCTAAGGCAAAGGTTGTACCATCTAAAACCAGCTGAGAAGAGGAGTTTCTGCAATTCTGCCTCTGGGAAGGAAAATCATCTGAGGAAAGGGGGAAATGGGAAGGTCAGGCTTTAACCAATGGGCCATGATGCAGAGATATCATCCCACAGCCCTGCTTTTTCCTCAGCCTCTCTGGAACGCCTTGGGTAAAAGGCTGAGCATGGAACAGGTTCAGACTAAATGAGGAGGTAGATTGGATAGTAGGAAGAAATTCCTAATCCCTGTTAGGGTGGAGAGGCCCTGGCAGAGGTTGCCCAGAGAAGCTGTGGCTGCCCCATCCCTGGAAGTGTCCAAGGCCAGGTTGGACGCTGGGACTTGGAGCAATGTGGGGGATGTGAGAGAGGTTGAAACAAGATGATGGAACTGGAAATCCAGTAAGGAAAAGTGAGGCAGAAGCATCCCTTTCCCTCCTTTGGCCAGTAAAAGCATGGATGGCTTGGGGCCAAAGCGATCCCCAGCACTGAGCAGATATTTAACAACCACTAAATCTTTACCTGCAGCAGGAAGAACTGCAGATTTGAAACTTTCCCCTGCTCAATTTAGCAAAGCTTTGCAGTGACCAGACTTGGAACAGCTTCAGGGCTTGCCAAGCCATTTGGCATCGTCTGCCGTCCTGTCTTTTATCTCAAGTACAGCCCTTTTTTAATAAAGGCTATAAAATATTCCTTTCTTTTATAGCCGCACAAATATTCCTCAGCTATCCACAAAGAAAAAAAAAAAAAAAAGCCTTTTCTCACAAAATCTGAGCATATGTGGATGACTTGAAACCTCACTGTGAGAGATGTTCCAGCCTTGACAGAAAGCAGAGATATTAAAAGAAAACTCTCCTTGGGCTGCCCATGCACCTAATGAGGCTTTTCAGCTTCCCTCCCCCACTTTATCTCTGCTGTCCCATTAACATCCCTTCTTCTCCTGGTGGCTGCTCCTCACGTGCTGCCCATTAAGGACAGATTAAGCAGTGATGGATGGCAGCCTGATTCCCTGGAAGCACGGCTGGCATTCGGATGTGTGGCACAGGAATTCATTAGGAGCAAAACCGGGCTGGGGATAATAAACACTTCAGCAAAGTGCTCAGGGAGTTCTGTGAATCCTCAATCCTCACCCTTCTCTTGTGTGGGGGCTGCAAATTGTTCTTCCAGGCAGAGACGTGGAGGGTAAAATTGAAAAAAAAAAAAGAAAAAAAAAAGGGAATAAAAAGGAAATACAGGACGAACTCAAACTATTTTATGGGTTTGAATGACAAAAAAATTAACAGTGAGAGGAACTGTGAGGGGAAATAATGCAGTGCCCTGTTTAATGAGAAGCTGGTGTTGTGGGACAGGGGAAATCATGGAATAGTTAAGATTGGAAAAGACCTCCAAGTTCACAAAGTCCAACAGTTGACCGAATGCCGCCATGTCCGATAAACCATGCGGCACAGTGCCAGGCCTACTCCTTCTCCAAGCACTTCTAGGGGATGGTGACTTCACCCCTGTCCTGAGGGTCCTGTTCCAATGCTTACCCACTCTTCCAGTGAAGGAATGTTCCCTAATATCCAACCTGAACCTTCCCTGGCTCGGCTTGAGGCTATTTCCACTTGTCCTGTCATTTCTTCCCCGTGAAAAGAGACCAACTCCCTCCTCCTGTCAGGGAGCTGTAGAATGATAAAGTCCGCCCTGATCCTCTGTTTTTCCAGGCTGAACATCCCCAACTCCTTCAGCTTTGCTGATATTCCCTAAATGAGTCCATGCTCTTCATCACTTATGCTACAGTTAGGTTTCCAGGTCTGGGAATTCTCGTGGGAAGTACAACCCTGCCTGACTTCCGAGGGCTATTTCCTCTGCTCAAGTCTAGGTCTGACCTTGAAAATTCTCTCTCTCCAAGGAATAATCCCACCAATTCAAAGCAGGGCTAGGATACTGTTTGCTCCACTGGGGACCAAAACACCTTTAATTCCCATAAGGATTAGTTTGCTTTCCTGTCGCTGAAGCAGTAAATTGGAGGTGTGGAAGGCGATGCAACACTAATTAACTTTGCCTGGGATGGAGAATTACTGCAATTATTTCCCAACCCGACTCCCAAGAGGGGAGCACTGGTTTCACACATCCTGCATCCCCACGATTACGAGCTGGAGTAGCCCTAGCACAGTGTGGGATTATCCCTCTTGTGGCGTGTGTGATGTTCCAAGTGGGAAACCCAGCTGGAGACATGGAGAGGGCGCTGAGCCCTCCCTGCAGCAGGGCTGCCAGAATCCAAATTGTCTCTACAGAGCACATTTATTTTTAACCAGGGGCTCCAAGGAGCAGCCACGAGTTGTTCTCCAGGGAAATCTCAGGTGGGAAAAAAAAAGGGAACAGGCTGTTACATTCACCCCCTGGCAAAAGCTGAAAAGTTGAGCGATGGGAAGCAGCTGCCATTGGAAGATGAGGATTTGCTCTAATCCAAATGCTGTGCTCATTTCTCTTCCTTGTTTTCTACCGCTGAAAAATCCCAGAGGGCAAAGGGCAGCCAAGAGCTCCTTCCTTTGTTGTACCTGGACAAAGAGGTTTCTCCATCAACAGCTTTCTCTCTGATTTATCATCAAAAAGAAAAAAGTCAAAACAGCCTTGGATACCAGCTCACACCAAGTGGCTGGGAAGGGAGGGAATGCTTCCAGCTCCAAGGACAAATATTGTATTTTTGCTCAAAACAAACGCAGATTGGAGAGAAACCAAAGGCTTTGGAGCTGGGAATAAAGAGGGTTTGTAACGGTTTCATCTGCTCAAACCCCTGGGACAGTTGCATGTGTAACATCTTGTTGGGAAAATCTTCCATTCCTGAGGATCGAAGCTCAAGCACGGGCTGGACTTATCCCACGCAAGGCCTTGCTGTGCATCACCTGGGCTTAGGCAACCCCTCAGCCCAGAGCAAAGGCACGATGCTGATATTCCCTAAATGAGCCCATGCGAGTCCAAGTTAGTCCCAGCAGTTATTTAAATTCTTGAAAACATGGGAAGAAAAATATTTATTTTCCTAGGAAACGCAACAGAACAAATTGAATGTTCCCAAGCCATGTGGGTAATTTCAGTGCCTTAAGTTTTCCTCTTGTCTCCACTTCATTTGGCATTTTCAAAGTTTTGTTGCCCTTCCCACTTATCCTGATCTTTTTAAAGCCTAGCTTCAGCACTTTTTAGTTCAATATTTTTTTTAAGTGTCAGCTTAAAAAATATTTTTCATTACTGGATCTCCTCAAACCCACAAATATTTGATGGTGTCTTAGATGCCTTGATGGGAGTTCAGGATGCAATTCTCAGGAGGAACTTCTTCACTGTTAAGACATTGGAATGGGCTGCCCAGGGAGGTGGTGGAGCCCCCACCCTTGGAGGTGTTTAATAAATGACTGCATGTGGCACTCACTGTCTTGTTGACACAGAGGTGATAGATTACGCTCAGTGACCCCAGGGGTCTTTTCCAACTTTAACAATTCCATGATTCTATGATTCTGCGCTGAAATAACCACTCTGAGGAGGAGACAGGTTAAAGGAGGACGGCAGAGGTCTTTGAAGAGCTGTATTGAAAAATCTCCCTTTATCTGTTAGGTTTTTCCCCCCTCTCTTCTGTCATTTTTCCTAAAGAGTTCTTCTCATTTTCCACTCTTTATCCTGGCATCATTTGCTCTGCCTTTGCATCCTTGGTCAGCAGGGAGCCGTGGCTTTTCAAGCCGTGACACATCAATCATTTGAGGGACTGAAGTGCAAGGCCAAAACCCAAATCCCTGCGGGGAAAAAAAAATCTACTTCTTTCTCCTTTGAACTGTGGGAGAAGCTGGTGCAGCATTTCCAAATTCAAGCGTGGTGTGCCCTGTGGAAATGACTGGAGTTTTCTTCAGGAGAGGTTTAAATTGGATATTAGGGAAAAGCTCTTCATGGAAAGGGTTGTCAACCATTGGAACAAAATGCCTAAGGAAATGGTGAACTTGCCATCCCTGGAAGTGTTAAAAAAAAAAGCGTGGATATGGTACTTGAGGGCATCTTTTTCCATCTTTTTTCTGTGACACAGACAAATCCATGTAAAATGTGGGAGCTGGGAGGAATTTCAGCAAAACTGTGTCAGCTCAAGGACCTTGCGAATGGGTCAAAGGCATAAACTCCTAACCCAGCTCTCCTTGCCCCTTGCAGGTGTAATTTCAATAACATCAGAATTATGAAGCTGGTGAGCAAATCCATCATCTTCTCCCTCAAGTGTAGATGACAACTGTGGTTGCAACAAAGCCGTGTCCTGAAGGACGTTCAAGGAGCTGCTGCCGTGTTCCACGTTTTCCAAACTCCAGTGCTGCCAGCAGTGGAAAGGGATTTGCATTAGTTTGATAGTTTGAGAAAATAAAGACATTAATGGTGAAGAAGTCACCGCCCCCGACTCAGTACCGGAGGATCTGTGTTGTGCACAAACCCCTCTCTATAAATTCCTTAGCTTTTCTCACCTTGTAGTGGAAATTCCAGCTGTGCTTGCATTTAGGAAATGCTTTTCCTCTGAATTTCAAAAGGATGGGAAAAAAAAGAAACAACAGGAGGAGAATGAGCCCCACAGACCCATCCCTGAAAAATCCAGGCAGCTTTGGAGTGAGGACATCTGCTGTGCAGGATGAACCATAAAAACAGTGCTGAGATTTGCAGAGAATGTTGGCATTTTTCCACTGATCAGGGTTTATAATTTGATTTAATATTCCATTGAATATCATATATTGCAAACCCCCACATTTATTGATTTATTAATAATTTGACTTCTTTTTTTTCACCCGAAGGGAAAATGAGTTCAACAAGTGTTTGGGCAACACTTCAGCCACAAGTTGGGATTCTTGGGCTTGTCTGTGCAGGCCCAGGAGTTGGACTTGGTGATCCTTGTGGGTCCCTTCCAGCTATGATTCCATGAAATCCTGTTTGCAGGAGCCTATCACCAAATACTTTTAGGTCTCTAAACAGAGGAAAATACATAAAATGATGAGTTATAGATAAAACAGGAAAGCATTTTCTCCTTGAGGGATCTGGTCCCTCAAAATCCTATCCAGATATGTGAACTCCAGTGGTTAAAGATCATGGAATCATGGTTTGGGTTTGAATGGACCTTCGAGGCCATCTCATTCCAAACCCCTGCCATGGGCAGGAACGCCTTCTCTATCCAAGGTTGCTCCAAGCCCCATCCAACCTGGCCTTGGCTGCTTCTCTGGACAACTTGTGCCAGGGCCTCACCACCCTCAGGGAAGAATTCCTTTCTCATATCCAATCTAACCCTGTTCCCTGATGGGATTTTCACCTTGACAATCCCCTAATTAGGGGTTTTTGTCTCTTAGAGTCCCGTTCCAGGGTTTAAAAGATGAGATGGAGCCTGTGGCTCGCTCTTCAAAGGTGTTTATTCTATTTCTGATCTCAAGGCCTCACAGCAGTCTCAGTGCGCTGAAGGAAAGCAGC
>WBMY01005985.1:27794-38456 GCA_013397315.1 Donacobius atricapilla
GTCCAAGGTCGTTTTTAAAGATTTCTAATCCAATTAACTCTAAAAATGTGCTGTATTTACAGTTTTGTGCCAATTACTGTCACCTATTCGAAACATGCAATTTCTATCTCGAATCCATTCTACCAATGTCTCTGTGCCACCGTCACAGCAGGAAATGGAGTAGACCAAGAAGAAGAAGAAGAAGATGAGACAACGCCCAAAATTCTCCATCTTGCTCTGATCTACTTCCATATTAAAAACCTAAAACTACAGATTTTCACTCTGTGACAAACTAAACTGCTATTTATTTTAAATCTTTATTGTTTTCAATTCATCTCTGAGTGTTGGAAGTTTTTCCCATGGACTGAGGTCAAAGGCAGTGCTTTCCTGGGGTCCCAGCCAGGGTCTGGGCCCCCCCCGGGGCAGTTGCAGGGGTTTTCCACATGCCCTGGACTCCAACAGTTCTCTTTCAGTTTAAGGCCATCAGAGATTCATATAAACAGACACCACCTAATCCTTCTCAAGTCTTGAACTACTACGGGGTCTTAAAATCCAGAGTCTTGCTGACAATCTCAGAGAAGGGTTTTGGGGGATGTTATTTCAGGGTACTGGCATCACTCTCTTTTATCCAAAGTCTTTTGATTCCCAGTGGAAAGTTGCTTAATAAAACGTGGCAGGAATTTGTTGACTCACATTGCACCTTTATGCGAAGATCAGTGTCTGGTGGATCAGTGATGCAATGGAAGAAGGATGAGAGAAAAAAGAGAATAGATTTTTAAAAAAGAAAAAGAAGGGAAAGAAGTGATGAATCTCTTATGAACTCCCTCAAGCTCCAGGAAGTCAATAATTTGACATGAGCTGTGCCTAGGGCAGGCTCGTGTTTTCAGACAGGATATTAAGACATGCAAGGAGGAAAAGGAGAAGCATAAGTGAGTTTTGCAGATCCCATTGGGTGCTGGGGAAGTCCCAAACACATTTTTGCCTCTCCTTCCCCTTTCCCCTTATCTCCCAGATCAGATTAACCCTTTCCTCATTAACACTTGGAATATTTGGGTGTGTTTTGCATTTGCTGCCACTCAAGAAATAAATCTGCCATCCAAACCCAGGAGAAAAGGGCCAAGGAAGGCACACAGCTGCAAAATCAATTTGCACGAGAGTCTGAGCAGCAAAAAAAAGTTGCCTTGGAGCTGCTCATTAGCCAGGCTGATGACAAAGGGAAAATAAAAATAAGGTGAGTTTTAAGGCATCTTTCCAGCCAAGGCATTCAAACATCCATTTCCATCTGCCCAGGATGAGCAACTTTGCATGAATTAGGCTCATGTGCACCATATGTCTCTTTATTTCCATCTTTATCCTCTTTGCAAGGCTGTTTGAAGAAAAGATGCCAACTTGGTGTTTTAGAGGTTCAGAAAGTTCAGCGCCAGGAACAAAAAAGCAACAAGCTCAAAAAACCCTCAAAAAGCCTCCTAGAACAAAATAAAAATAAAACACCCCCCCTGCCTAATCACTTTCACTAAAGAATTTGCATAATTTGCCTCCACTGTCACTATTTCTGCTGGCAGTACAATTGTTTCAGCAAGGCAAGAGATAATTAATTACCAATATTCATTTTAACTGAGTTTAAATAACAATTAGAAATGCATCAATTATCAGCAGGCACAGGGCTATAAACCAGAAACCAAGGGCTGGGTAAACCAGGTCAGTGAGTCCTGAGTGTGCAGGCCCGAAGGCAGGAACAGCTGTTTCCAAGCTATAAAAGACAGTGTTTGTCTGCTCCTTTCCTGGAGATTTCTCTTCCTGGCTGGCATTTGGCTCAGGGGCTGCAGACGACTGTTGGGAGGCAGCTTTGGGGCATCATCATCACTTCTCTGTAAGTTAAATAGAGCACAAACGAGCCCTTTGCAGTTTATTTCTTCACCCTGAACTTTTGAAGATAGGTCACACGTGGGCCTTCCGTGAAGTAACGGCTTTTGTTTGTGATGAAATGGAGGAATCTGCGAAGGAAAGCATCCTGGAATGAAAGAACCCGCACAGAAAAGTGTCCTGTGCATCTGCTTTGGGATAAAAAATAGAAAGGAAGGTGATGGCAAAGATCTGGACATGAAGAGTCCTTGGGGAGTTGAGACCTGACAACTTACAAGTTTAAATGTGAGCTCTGTGTCATGGCGAGAAACAAGCAGAGGAAACAGGTTTCCTAGAAAAACCCACAGGTAATATTTAGATTCTGAAGGCATTTTGTTGCCTTATCTTCATGATAACTTCTCCCAAATTAGCTTTGGTTTTGAGAGAATCATGGAATGGTTTGGGTTGGGAAAGACCTTAAAGGTCATCTTGTTCCAGCTGCCTGCCATGGGCAGGGACACCTCCCACTGTCCCAGGGTGCTCCAAGCCCCATCCAGCCTGGCCTTGGACACTTCCAGGGATGGGGCAGCCACAGCTCCCCTGGGCAGCCTGTGTGTAGGAGGCTGATGGGCAGGTCTGGGACGGTGGGGACGAGAGACCTCTGGAGTCCAGGGCAGCTCTTGAAATGTGGTTTATTGCACAGGTCGTGGGTATCAGAGCTTTGCTTAAGCTGCCAGCCACGGCTCAGAGAGAGAGAGAGTCTAAGAGAGCTAAGTTCCTGTTTCAATACATTCTTACTCTCTCTGTGTTGAATATTCTGGTTTTTAATTCTAATTAAATAATATTTAATTCTAATTTAACACTAACCAACCAGTACAAGACACAAATCCTATAGAATTTACATACACCCTATAAGAATGACCACATTACCATAGCGTGTAACATTTTAAACCCTAAAAGCTACTTTCTAAACCCCTTTTTCTTCCCTGCTACTTTGGTCCCTCTGACCTAGGGACCCTTGTCATCCTTTTATTTGATAAGGGTGTTGTTCAATCAAGGGAGATTCTCCTTCAACTGGCTGAGCCATTGTCTTTTCCAGTTGTTCAGTAACTGATGGCTTGGCATTTCACATCTCAAAGCTTGCCTTCATCCCAGCTTCACTTATAGGTTTTATATTTCCAAAATCTTTTGCTAAGCAATCATATTTATAAGGCTTTCCTATTTCACCTCCTCCAACACCTGCACCAGGGTCTCACCATCCCAAATTTCTTCCTGATATCCAATCTAAATCCACACTCTGTCGGTTTGAAGCCATTCCCCCTTGTCCTGTCAATCCACACTCCTGTAAATGGTCTATCCCCATCTTTCTTGTCAGCTCCCTCTGAGTACTGGAAGGAATTTGGATAAGTTGACCCTCATTTCTTGGTTCTGGATATAAAAGTTTGCATTCAGATGGACTGACTTGACACATCCTGGTCCAGTTTCCCCCAGAATTCCAGTCTTTCTGTGGAATCCCTCTGCCCTATTCAGAGGCAATCATCACCTTTCAGAAATGCTGTCAGCAGTGATTTTGTTCTTCTTCCCAAATCACTGACAACGATGCTGAAAACTTCTTGCAGAACCTGTGTCAGTGATGATTTTCCATTGACAAGTTCTTCCTGAAATCTGTCATTTGACCACCTTTTAACTGATTTCATATTTATATTTATCTTTTCTTTTTTCTTCCTTTTAATATGACTATTGGAAATGAATCAAACCTGGTAGAAAAGTCTCACACTGAGGCTGTTTCCAGTGTCACCGATCTTTTATCTCTTCAAAAACATAATCAGCCTGGCTTGACAAGGCTCTCTTCTATAAAGCACCTTGACTGACATTAATTGTGTTCTTACCCTCGGGTTCTTTATTGATTGCATCATTTAGCTTTTTTTTTTTTTCCCCCCCACTATTTTGTGTAGAATTGATGCTCAGGCTTAGACGCTGATAATTGTCATCACCAGCTGATAATTGCCATCTCAAATCTCCTGTCCCACATGACCTCAGTTTGAGACTTTTATGGATCTTCTTGCCCGAACTGTGGCACTCTGATGAGCTTTATTTATATATTTAATAGGTTATGGAACTAAATGGTCCTTGAGGTCCCTCCCAACCCAAATCGTTCCATATTCCCATGATTTAGCAACTGAATGAGCAGCGAGGTGAGGCCCTTCCTCTGCTCCCTGTCTTCTTGAGGGATGTGATCCTGGAACGCCAAATCCTGAGTGAAGAGCAGGGAAGAGCATTTCCTGCCTAGAAATTCCCCCTCATTCCATGAAAGGTGATATTTAGCTGTCTCAAGTTTTTTTGTTTTGCTTATATACAAGAAAAGGTCCTCCTTTGGTCTTCCCTGCCCAATTCTCCCAGGATAAAGCTAGGATATTTGTGTTTGACTGTCCTGAACTGGTAGGGGACAGGATTTTCATCTCGACATTCCCCTAATTTGGAATTTTTTGTCTCTCAGAGTCCCGTTCCAGGGTTTAAAAGATGAGATGGAACCTGTGGGTCGGTCTTCAAAGGTGTTTATTCTATTTCTGATCTCAAGGCCTCACAGCAGTCTCAGAGCACTGAAGGAAAGCAGCTACAGAAACATGGATGGAGAGTCCAAGGTCGTTTTTAAAGATTTCTAACCCAATTAACTCTAAAAACGTACTGTATTTACAGTTTTGTGCCAATTACTGTCACCTATTTTAAACACGCAATTCCTACATCAAATCCATCCCATCAATGTCTCTGTGCCACCGTCACAGCAGGAGATGGAGCAGGAGAAGAAGAAGAAGATGAGACACTGCCCAAAATTCTCCATCTTGCTCTGACCCACTTCCATACTAAAACCCCAAAACTACAAATTTTCACCCTGTGACAAATCCAACTACAATTTATTTTAAATCTTTGTTGTTTTCAATTCATCTCTGAGTGTTGGAAGTTTTTCCCATGGACTGAGGTCCAAGGCAAGGCTTTCCTGGGGTCCCAGCCAGAGGCTCGGATCCCCCAGGGCAGTTCCAGGCGTTTTCCACATGCCCTGGACTCCAACTGGTAGGAGTTCACAAAATCCTGTTTGTGGGCACTCTTGGAGGTGACTGCAGCTCTGTTTTGCCCAGGGGAGGATGGATGAGAATTTCTGATGACCTTTACGATCCTTTCCAACACATTCCACATTTCTCTGCTCAACTGCTGCAGTTCAACATCAGTGGAGTGAGGCAGGAAGTGAGAGAGCTCAGATCAGCTGCTGGAATTTCTGCAGGGGCTTGTTAACAGCACAGCTGGCCTGTGACAGTGAAAGGGCCACTCCAGGACAAGCCCAATGAATTATCCCCTATTTAATCCAACAGGAGAGATTTTTTTTATCTCCGGGGCACTGGAAATGAGGTTTGATGTCAGGAGTGGCAGAACCCTGCAACAGGGAGCTGCCCAGAGATCGGTAATTCCAGAAATCTGCAGTCCTGAGTGCCGAGCCTGCCAAAAGCAGCTTGGTGGGGGGTTGTTCGAAATTGTTTTATTTCGATTCATATGTTTAACCACTCGCTCAGCTTATTACAAGGCATCACTCGCGGCTGGCTGCATTTCCAGACCGGTTTCCCAGGGAAATGGAATACATGGGACACACCTTAGGAGGTCTTTGTCTCATCCCTTGTTACCTGATAAGCCTCTTCACTGACACAGAGCAGGGAAAGGAATTTTTTGGCCAAAGAAGCTGTGGCTGCACCATCCCTGGAAGTGTTCAAGGCCAGGCTGGACAGGGACAACCCGGGATAGTGGAAGGTGCCCCTGCCTGCGGCAGAGGGGTGGAATGAGATGATTTTAAATGTCTTTTCCAACATAAACCACTCTGGGATTTTGTGAAAGGGAGTTAGAAGGCTTTGATGTGTGAGTTGCCTGGTGAAATATCTGTCTGAGGGAGGAGACCTCTTGTCTGCATTGCAGGGAGGCAGGGCAGGCTGCCATGGGATGGAGGTGGAGGGAATAAAGAAAGAAAGGAAGAGCTGGCAGGACAGAAAAAGTCGCAGAGAGATAGATTTGGGAAAATTTTGGATCATACTGGACTGGGGGAATTGTGGAATGGCCTTGGAGAACTAAAAACCTGAGCTCTGGTACCCAAGCTATGGCTGTGGGTGTTTGGAAGGATGGGCAGTGAGCCTCATTACACCCTTAAAAACTTGCCCAGCTCCCCTCTGGATTCTCATACCTGATTTTCCACAGTCATTAATACCAGCTCACTTCCAGCATCTGCTTTTGGGCATAGGATCTGATGTCCCTACAACACTTTTCCAGGTGCAGTGCACTCCTGGCAGCAGATATTTTCCAGGCAGGTGAAATTTCCCTTGTTCCCCCATTTTTTTTGCCTTTTCCAGCAGTGCGTGCTTGTTCTACTGGGATTGGATATTAGGAATGGCCTCAAGAGGGAGTGAAGGTTGGGAGACTCCCTTCCCTTTGCTGCATCCGTCACACACAAATCCGTGCACAAACAGCCTGCGCTGGCTCTTTGCACGCCTGCAGCATGCCCAGGCATGGATAAATCCCTGTTTTCTGACGGACTAACCATCTACTGTTACACCAGTGTGCTGCTCACAGCAGAAATGGAGATATCAGAGCCTTGTGCCTCCCCCTCACAGCCTGGAAAAATCCATCCTGGCTCCCTGCACTCACACTCACGCACATTCCGTGCTTGCAGCAAGCTCAGAGCCTCTTACACACTGAAATATCACTGTTTCCTCAAAAGAGACGCGCTTTTCCTTAAACCCACTCACTCCGGGCTTGCACACCACTAATAGAGGTCTCTGAGCACTCTGTTTTCTGCGGATGAATATGAATCTTCATATTTAATGTAAAATTTATTATGAAATCATAGAATCACATAATGGTTTGGGTTGGGAGTTGATTTTGTTCCGCCTGCCCTGCCAGGGTCAGGGAACCTTCCACTAGACCGTGTTACTCCAAGTCCTCATGGCCTTGAACACTTCAGAGGATGAGGCATCCCTGGAATACCTAAAATAGACCCAAAATGTAATTTAAATATAGACACTACACTAATTTTTAAAGAAGCATTAGGTATTTCCACAAACTTTGCCTGGTTTTAAGTTCAGCAGACAAAGAAAACACAGGCAGATCCCCCAAAATACACTCTCCAGGCATCTGCACACAACAGCTCCTGTGTGGGTGGATATGTGAGGAAAAAATCAATTTTCTGGAGGTTTCCTGTGGTGCCTGTCACCCCCTCAGCTTAATTAAACATGAAAAATCTGTGCTCCACATCCCATCCATCAGCCTAAAGGCACAGTCATCCAGCTGGCACTCCCCACACCTCCATCCTGTGGGTCAGGGGGGTCTGGAGGGATAAATTGCTCCGTGATGCCATCCTGACTTGGGCACACTTGGTCTCCCTGCATCCAGCTGAGCAATATTCCCTGCTCCTCTCAGCATCTTTACAATTTCCGTTATTTTGGGACTTATGTTTGCTCCTTTCTCTGTTTCTTAAACTGGCTGGGTTTTTTTGCTCTCTCACATTTCAGGCCCAGACACGGGTTGTTGTCTTCTGCCTCTTCCTGGTTCCCAGCCTCCCAAACAGACAGTAATGCCAAGGATGTCAGGAAGTCTGGAAAGGTCGGACAACCGCGCTGTTCCCATCAATTTTCTCGCTTCTGAGCCTCAAAAGCAGCACCAACAAAAGACCTTTTCAAGTGCTGCTGTAAGAAAAACCTGCAGAGCTTCCGAAGCAGGGGAGGGACGGGGCAGCTCAGCAGGCACTGAGGGAGAAAAAGGGTCATCCAGGGGAGAAGCGCTGTGATCCAGGAGATGTGAACACCTCTCCTGGCTGGGTATTGATTTCTGTGCCCCCACTCAAATCCTGACTTGTTTGGAGGAGCTCTGAGGGAAGCGGAGGGTTCTCCACTCCCCCAAGCCCTGGGCTGTGGTGAACGTGACCGTGGCCGTGTGGGGAGAGCTCAGGCGTCCCTCTTTTGATGGAATTGGCTCTCTGAAGGCAGAAAAAAATAGCCAGGACTCCTTGTCTGCCTTGGGGATGAGTGAGACTTTGCTGCATCCACAGGGCAATCCCTCCTCACTTGGGATATAAAATGGCTTTTTCCCATCTGCTGGAACACAACCCCCCTGAAACAGAGGGGTGCAGGCCAGGTGTGTGTGAGGGCACAAGGTGACATTTTATCAGTGGCAGGGCAGAGTGCGAGGCTTTTGTCCCGGAATTCCAGCTTGTTACAAAGGAATGAGCCTTTCAATGGGTAGCAAGTCAATAACATGGATCAAAAGCATGTGGGGCGTCACACTTGGAGATGAAAGCTCCTTTCAAGCCTCCTTTTCATCTTCCAGGGGAGGACTGCACAGGACAGGGCTGACCACTTACCAAGTGTCTGTCCCGTCTTCCAAGTAACAAGTGATGGGACAAAAGGGAACGGCCTCAGGTTGCCCCAGGGGAGGTTTGGATTGGAAATTAGGAAAAGCTTCTTCCCCAAGAGGGTTGTCAGGCATTGGAACAGGCTGCCCAGGGAAGTGGCTGAATCACCATACCTGGAGGGATTTAAAAGATATGGGGATGTGACACCTGGGGACGTGACTGAGTGGTGGGCTCGGCTGTGCTGGAGGAACAGTTGGATTCAGTGATCTTAGTGGCCTTTCCCATTCTAAATGTTGCTAGGATTTGGAAAGAATTCTTCACCAAAATGGTTGTCAGGCCCTGGAGCAGGCTGCCCAGGGAAGCGGCTGAGTCACAGCCCTGCAGGGATTTAAAAGATGTGTGGGTGTGACACCTGGGGACGCGGTTTTGTGGTGGCCTTGGCTGTGCTGGGTTAATGGTCCTTCCTTTGCCGACCTCCAAAGCTGGCTCGAGGTGATTTGACCTCCTGGCCACCTCCTCTGCTGCCAGATTTCTCTCTGTTCTCACTCTGAATGTCGCCTAGTGGTGACACTCACCACGCCTTGGTGCTCAGCCAGTTCAGCAGAGTCTGGATACTGTGGGAGAAGGAGGCAGGGATGGGTTCGTCTCCCCTGGACAACCCCGAAAGAGGGAAGGTGCGGGATTTGTGGCAAAATGGATCGTCCCAGAACAAAGGAAGAGCCAAGCCAGCAGGAGCAGCCTGAGGCCAAAATGTGCCATCAGATCAAAGAACAATGCAGCGGGGAAGGAGAGAGGGGAGCAGTGAAGGACCAGAGTCATTTTTGGAGAGATAGGGAAAAGCAAGAGAAGGATTGTAAAGAAAGCTTATCTTGTTCCTGCCTGTTCCCCCACTGCCTTCGGGATTATGCAAATGAGTCATTCAAGTAGATTTCCCTGGTAATTAAAAACTCTGCTCTTTTTAATTAAACTTTCCCTCCAGAGTGAGGGTTTTTTTTTGTTTTTAGCTCCCCCTTGAGAAAGTAATCTTTACAAGAATTCTTTTCCCTCCTCTCTTCTCCTCTCTCTTTCTTTCCCTTCTCCCTCAAAATTGTCAAGGCCTGTCACAAACTGATCTGAGCACTGAGTTAAACGAGAATTTGCTGGAGAAAGCAACAGGAGAAAACTTTGAATCTGGGTTGAGACAGCAAGTGGGAGTCGGACTTCAGAGCGTGGGAATGGCTTTAAGGGCTTGCGCACAGAAGCAGAAAGAAAATATCAGAGGAAATCCAAAGAAAGGTAGAATGGAAAAAAAATTACAAGTTTGAGTGCTTCCAGCTCCTGAGATTTAGCTGGTAGGAGGTCTGCAAAGAGATATAATTAGTAGGAAAGCTGTAATGAACTCGCGCTGGAATACTTAACTGCAGGTCATGAGAAATTGGCAGGGTTAAACCAGATGAACAATTACTGCACAATATCACTTCAGAGAGGTTTTTATGCATTCCCAGCAGCTGACGGAATCATAGAGTTGTGGAATATCCTGAGTTGGAAGGGACCCACAAGGATCATTGAAGTCCAACTCCTTCCCTGCACAGGGGACCCCAAGAATTCCACAATAGAGACAAAGTCTGCACCAAACAGGCTCAAATTCAATGCTGGATTCATGTTCTCCTTTATCAAGTGTCTCAGGATGTGGTGTTTCAGTGCAGGACATGGGTGCCAGGGCCGTCACCACCACACCCCAGCCCTTTGCGGAACGTTTCCTCCTTCCCTTCACTGGACCAGACCCTTTGGAAACTGGAAGGCTGGCAAAAGAAAACAGAACAAGGAAAGCAAAGAAAACTCACTGGGCTCTGAATGATCTGGTCCAAAGGAAAGCTGGCCCATGGTAGGAGCCTGGAATGAGATGATCTTTAAAGGTCCCTTGAAACCCAAACCATTCTGGGATTCTGTGATTTGCCACCGGGAGTCATCTGAGCTTTCAATTCCCATGAAGATCTGGTGAATTATGCAAGGGCTGATATAACTTGTCAAGGCCCTGATTCTGTGAAGAAAGTTCACTTTGTCAGCCTCTGATTCTGGAGTTTGGATCCAGGTTTTGCTCCTGGTACCCCTGTGAGCAGCTTGGATATCAGAGGAGAGGATGATCAGCAGAGTCATCTAATTTGGGAGTTCTCATTTGAGTACAGTCAGTGAAGAGGAATCCAGTAGTGGTCAGGGCTTGGTGGTTCTCACGCCGAATAAGATTCCTGCTGTTGGTGTCAGAGAATCATGGAATGGTTTGGGTTGGAAGGGACCTTTAATGAGCACCCAGTTCCAACCCCTTTCCATGAGCAGGGACAACTTCCACTATACCAGTCTGCTCCAAGCCATGGACACTGGCCTTGGACAGCCTGGCCTTGGACACTTCCAGGGATGGGGCAGCCACAGCTTCTCTGGGCCTGTCGTAGGTTGCGATGCAAGATGTAACCAAAAGTATATAT
>WBMY01005985.1:38863-64643 GCA_013397315.1 Donacobius atricapilla
CCAACACCCTGACCAACAGGGTGTCAGGTTGTATTCTGACTCTGACAGTGTTTTCTTTTTGTTTGGATGGTTTTACTACTGCATTTTTATTTTAATTTTCCTAGTTAAGAACTCTTACTCTTATTCCCATATCTTTGCCTGAGAGCCCCTTAATTTGAAAACTATAATAGTTTGGAGGGAGGGGGTTTACATTCTCCATTTCAAGGGAGGGTCCTGCCTTCCCTAGCAGACACCTGTCTTTCCAAACCAGGATAGGGCAACCAAGGTCTCCCCAAACTCACAGGGAAGAATTTCTTCTAAATAGCCCCTCTGAACCTCCCCTCTTTCAAGCAGCTTGCCCAGAACGCCTCGTCTTGTGACGGGCTGGTGATTGTCCCCATGGCTGCAAAAACCACCCAGGGGTCTTGGGACTGTACCCTGCTGCCTAAACCCAGGCTGTGCAAACCAGGTGTGAAATCACTCTCCACACAAATTCCTGAAGCCTAGGTGACCTCCACGAGTCTCTGCACCCCTCATGGGCAGCACGTGGGGTGGGATGAGGTGCTGGGTGGGTGATAACTCAACACACGACCCTGAACAAGGCAAGACCTCCCGGCAAATGTCTTGAGCTTGCTCTGTGCTTGGAAATTACAGCCTCTCTCCGGTGCCAAAGGAATATCTATAGATCACCATCCACTGCTGAGTATCCCCTAAGGAAAATACAGCATTTCCATTTACCACCTCTTTAAATCTGCATCCTGTCCCCACCAGAGGGAGGTACTTTTAGCCTTGATGCTTTATCTTCACATCACAAAGGCTCCTGTTTGTAAGTGCTACACTGGTTTTTTCCCTTTTTGGTAAGAAATTTTCTAGTTTAATTTAATTTTGTTTTTTCAAGCGATGCCTGAAGCAGGCAGATGATGCAGATCAGGGAGTGTTTAAATGCGCACAGACATGATGGGAAGTAGCAGATAAAGACCAGTGGAGATCTGTGCTCTATGAATAAAATGTCTTTTCAGGATTGATCATAAAATCATAGACTGGTTTAGGACGGGAGGGACCTTAAAGATCATCTTGCCCCAGCCACCAGCCATGGGCAGAGACACCTGCTAGATCAGGTTGCTCAGAGCTCCGTCCAGCCTGGATCATCAAATACTTTCCAAAAGTTTGGAGCTGTCAAGTGTAAGAAAGCAAAGGAAAGAGGTGGGAGGTTAGCGTGAGATCATATTTTTAGTGCGGTGTAGAAAATCTTCAGCAGACTTCAGGAAGAAGTGAAATTCTGCTCCAGTCGAAGTCAAACAACAGAAAGAACACCATTTTCAGCAACAAATGTCAGGTATTGAAAAATTTCTTTGCAGTGTTGAAAAGGACAGACTGTTTCAGTCCTTCATCTGAAATTGCCTGTTTGGAATTTATCCCGTTCTTTTATCTGAAAAATTTATTTTAAGAACCAAAAAGAAAAAGAAAATCCAACACAGAAATAAACCTCAAAAAGCAAAACACTGTGTTCTGATGTCACTGAAACAAATCTTTGCTTTCAGCTGAAGTTTTTTTGTCCTGGTGCCTTTGTTCGAAGTTTGCAGCATTTCAGGGCTGATCAATTTCAAAATGGAAGGACCCAGTAAGTTCTGGAATTTCCCAGTAATCGGAATGTCTGGTCCACTTTTAACTATATCACTTCCAAGTTGTTGGCTTTGTTCCCATCCACATCATGGTTTATTTCCTCCTGAACAAGTTTTCCTTGGGATTAATTAAAGGGTGATTATATAAAAAAAGGGGGGAGTGACATTTTACATAGACAGACAGTGACAGGATAAGACGAATAGTTTTAAAATTAAAGAGGAAAAGGTTAGATGGGATATTGGGAAGAAATTCCTCCCTGTGAGGGTGGTGAGGCCCTGGTATGGAATTCCCAGAGAAGCTGTGGCTGCCCCATCCCTGAAAGTGTCCAAGGCCAGGTTGGATGGGGCTTGGGGCAGCCTGGGATAGTGGAATATTTCCCTGCCCATGGCAGGGGGTGGAACTGGATGGTTTTTAGGTCCCTTCCAACCCAAACCAATCCAGAATTCTTTCTCTGTTGATCTCACGTCACCTCCCTGAGCCCAGATCTCAAGAAAAATAATTCTCTTTTTTTTTTTTTTTCCCTCGTTCTTCTGGCCTCTCTTGATTAACTCTTGTACACGATGTTCTCTGAGAGGTGCCTGCTACTTTCGTGAGAAATGAACTGGAATAATATATTGATTTGCATTCAGACATTGCAGTGGAGATGGGAGAGGCTGACAAATGGGTTCACACCAGCTGCTTAAGTCTAGCATGGGAAAAAGAAAAACCCAGGGGAGGTTATTTTGCCAAGGGAGCAGAGGAGATGAGGTCCAAGAGAGGGATCTCTTTAAAAAGAGCAAAACGCCCTGTTCATGCGCGACAGTAAATAACCAAATTATTTATTCTGTGCGCAAGATAGGTGGAAGGATTTTTCCCTCTTTGCCAAGAAGAAATACAGGGTTTCCCTCGAGAGCCACTGACCCTTAGGAAGGAGGGAACCTCACCGTGTTCTCTTTAACAAGGTCACTGCCTGGTTCTGAAGGTCGTGGCTGCCGGGGTTGATGATGGCAGGAAAGCCGAAGCTGATTAGTTTGGCAGATTTTTCACTTGCAAACCCGTGACACTGCCTTTCTAGCCCATGAATGATTTAGGATTCATGGATTTTAATTTGGTTCTTTTCTTTCCTCCCAGTTTAAAGATTCAGAACCAGTGGCAGAGACAAATAATCAGCTGATTAATCTCACGGAAAATCTGAAGATTTTCTTTTTTTGCTTGTGACAAAATTACTGCAGACCGTGGGTGAGCCAGAACCCAAACTCTGGCAAGGCATTGACTTGGAAACTCAGAGAAAAAGGGGGTAATTTCAGGTGTGATCTCCAGGGTTTGGGTCCCAGAGGAGAACTCTGAGGGGATGAGGACAAAGAATCAGCCTGATGTAAATTTGGCAAATTAGGATCCTCAGGGGGCTGAAGTCTGTAGGGACAGGTTGGGAGAGCTGGAAAATGTCCAGCCTGGAGCGGAGAAGGATCCAGGGATACCTCAGAGCCCCTTCCAGTGCCTAAAGAGGCTCCAAGTGAACCGGAGAGGGTCTTTGGATAAGGGATGGAGAGGCAGGACAAGGGGGAATGAATGATTTCCCATTGCCAGAAGGCAGAGATAGATGGGATATTTGGAAGAAATTCTTCCTTGAGAGGGTAGTGAGGCCCTGGCACAGTTTTCCCAGGGAAGCTGTGGCTGCCCCATCCCTGGAAGTGTTCCAGGCAGGTTGGGCAGGGCCTGGGGCAACCTGGGATACCGAAAGTTGTCCCTGTCCATGGCATGGGGTTGGAATGAGATGAACTTTGATTTTCCTTCCAATAAAACCACTCCATGATTTTATGATTTCCTGATCTATCCATTGCCCACAGCTTGTGGGTACTCAAATGTCTGTTTTGCACCTTTGACTTCCTGGGAAAAATGACATCTAGTGCTCCTCTGCTGCTTTCCAGCAACTCCAACCCCAGGATTCCCACTGGCACAATTCAAATTATAAATAGAATTCTAGGATGGCTTTTATGTTATTCTGCTGATTTTCTGTCATCTTTAGTTTCATGTGGTTACCCTTAGTTACATAAATAAAGTTATTTTTTCCCATAGAAATGCCATGTATTTCTATTAATGAATCTTTCCAGCTTCCTCTTGGGGAGAATCAAACAGATGGGATTTATTTTTTGAGCATTAAAACGTTATCAGATTTCCGTAACAAATAATTGCTTTGTATTTAAACAGTGTTGGAGCAAAAAGCAGGTACCGGGGAGTTCCATCCTCCAAGCACAACAGTGGGACATTAAGTCCTCATCCTCTTGCAAGGTCACATCGCAGGCACACATTACTTAAATTAGTGGGTCCTGGGGGTACTTTAAGATGCTGGACTGGTGGCATTTGAGCTTGGAAAATGAATGTAAGAGGAGGACAGGAAGCGCTTCTCTATTCCCTGCTAAATAGTGACACTCCATTTTTCTTTTCTAAACGCCTTTTCTGGAAATCAATTATCTCAGTCTCACTCTTAGGGACTTCTACGTGGCGGCAAAAACGGTGACTGCAAAGTCCAGCTTCTCCCAGGGACTGAGGAAAGGTGAAAGCTGAGAACTGGCCCTTGGCAATCACTGCTATCAGATGCTGAGGGAATGAGAAAGGGGAACGTTCCTGGTTGTGAAGGGCTCTGGGGAGAGAGGGAGGGAGGAAGGGAGGGAGGGAGGGAAGAGGATTCAAGTCTTCTGTCTCACAAGAAAATGTGTTGCAATAGGAAACAAAACCCTGTTCTCTTCCCTTCCCCTTCTGCTCCTCCTTCTCTTCTTTCTCCTTTTTTGCTTTCCCTCTTCCTCTCCCTTTCTCTTCCTTCCTTGGACTCCTCTCCCAGCTGGACCTTAGAGAGAAATTGACCACAGATTGTATTTTCCTTCCTTGTTTTCTCTAGAAATAAAGGATTTCTCAGAAGTAATCTTCATCCATGAGCTCTCCTCAGCAATAACTGGGAGAGGGTCAAAGCTGGTTCCGCACAGACTCAGTACCATGACCGTGCTGTCCAGCGAGATGCTTCCAAGTGGTTTATATCGCTAAATTTTTGGCTGGATTCAGTTTTAGTTTTGATTACTAGGGAGAAACAGCTGCAGGAAAAAGGGACCCAGCTGTTTCCTCCCTGTGCCTGGTTCTCCATTTTATTTGGACAATGTTGGATTAGCTCTGAAGTCCTGGACTGAATTCAGCAGCTCCTTTAAATGTGGGGTTTTTAGGACTCATTTTTTTGAGAGGCCTCTTATTTTTCTCCCCAGAAAAAGTGCTGGGCCTGGTCTCCGTGAAAGTTTGATGGTTTCTGACATCAATAAGTCATAGCTGGACTCTGCTTGAGTTCAAACACTCACTGCTTGAATGACAGCTGCTCTTTGCTATGATTTTACATCCCAGATGTGACATGGATAAAACCCACACTGAGGCTGGATGAATCACTGGCTTTTATTGAGGAAACAATTGGAAGAGAGGTGGGAGAAGCCTTTCTGTGCTAGAGAGGGCAAAGCACATCCTCTGGCTGAACTAATGAATGAAACAGCCAGAAGTCAATTAGTTTACAGCGACAAGCCCTGCCCTGACTTGTCCTTGCAGTGAGTTTGACTTCGGCTCTCTCCCTGGGCTATTGTGCTAGATTTTGTGCTAGAAAAACATTCACACTGTGGGATAATTGAGGTGGCAGTGGTTAAACCTGGTCTGCGGGGATTTTACGAAGCTGCTCCGAAGGATCCTCCCAGCTCTGATCCCATCTGTGTCCTGCCAGTCAGTGGGGTGGGGGGTGGGCCCCGCCCCAGGCAGATGCTGGGGCCTCCATCCCCCGTGGAATTGGTGACAGCGACGTCCTAGAAAGGTGATAAATCAATAATGTCCTCTCCAGCAGTAGGGAAAACAATTTGGAGAGGAATTTGGTCTGTGCCGTGGGAAGCAGGGTGCAGTTTGAGCAAAGCACAGATGATGGCAGCAGAGTATAAACCCAGGAAAATACCGATCGCCTTTAATAAAGAGCTGAGGAACTTAATAAGAAGTTTCTGGGAAGTTTCTGATGTTTGGGATCCCTACTGGATATAAATCCTTCTGAATACACCCGCCTGCAGGACAGCAATTTTCTGTCATTACAACAGAACCAAGAAAAGTATCTTAGAAGAAAAATATTTGCTTGTAACGGGAGCTCATAGTGGATAGAGAGATGTAATTGTTCCCATGCTAATTAACACAATCCAAAGGAACTCATTCCCATTTTCTTTTCTGTTTTTCTTTTCTGTTGCTAGAAGCTTGTGACTGTCAAAATCCTCTTGCTTTCAGAGAAGTTACAACTTTGGGAAAACCTCTGGGATCACTGGGAATGTGTTTATTCGTGGACAATGGAGTGCATTGGTGTTGTTTCTTGCCTGGGTAATTTTTTCCTGAGTTGCCCTGCATTGGAAGTGTTCAAGGCCAGATTAAATAGAGTTTGGAGCACCCTGGTCTCATGGAAGGTGTCTCTGCCCAATGCAGGGAGTTGGAACTGGATGTTCTTTAAGAATATTTTGGGTTGGGAAGGATCATAAAAAGCATCTTGTCCGCCCCCCGCCATGGGCAGGGACTCCTTCCACTATCCCAGGTTGCTCCAAGCCCCGTCCGACCTGGCCTTGGACACTTCCAGGGATGGGGCAGCCACAGATTCTCTGGGAATTCTATTCCAGGGCCTCACCATCCTCACAGGGAGGAATTTCTTCCTAATATCCAATCTAAACCTACCCTCCTTCAGTTTAAGGCCATACCCCTTGTCCTGTCACTGCATGCACTTATCCAAAATCCCTCTCCTGCCTTTTAGGAACCCCTAGAAGCTCTGGAAGGGGTTCTAAGATCTTCCTGAAGTCTTCTCTTCTCCAGGCTGAATATCCCTGACTCTCCCAGCCTGGGAGAATTAAAGGAACTGTGCTCCTCCAGCATCACGGTGGGATTGTGGGGACAATTTTCCAGAGATACAGGGCCTTTGAAGCACTCATTCCTTGCTGGATAAGCAGTCCCCTGGCTCAGCAACCAGCACCAACTTCCCGAGCTCCACTAACAGATGTAAGGATCCGCCCTGGAGCTGTCAGGTCATTTTGCATCTCCACGATGTGGGATTATCGGAGACCCTGCTCACTGCCTGGCAACCACAAGAGGTGTTAGGAGCTGCAGTGAAAGGGCTGCTTAACCTGACAACCAACAACACCCCCCGGCCTTTCTGTGTCTGCCACTGTCTGAATAAAATAAAACATTCTGTCAACAGCGAGGTTTCGTGATTTCGGGACAAGTCACTCGTGTCACCTGCTCGGAGGCAAAGCCGAGGGAAAGGCTGGGAGAGAGAGAAAACTCCTGCTGGAACAGGAGCTGAGTCAGCCCTAATTTTGACAAGGTAGGGAAAAACCTGGGTGAGAGTGAAGGCTTTTGGTGTTTGTAAGGGATGGATGGATAGATGGACGGACAGATGGATGGGTGGATGGATGGATGGGTGGGTGGATGGATGGACGGATATGTGGATGGATGGATTGGCGGATGGATGGATGGAAGAAGATATGAGCTGGTCCAAGGAGAGGAGCAAATGGCACCACTTTTCAGAGGAACATGCCGCCCTGATTTTTCAGCCTTCTCTTCTATTTCACAGTTTCATGGTTTGGGTTTTTTCTCACGCTTGAGTGATTTAAACACAGCCAATGTTTTTGTAATTTCAAGGTGGTTTACATTCCTGTTCTTAGAGATACGGACAGCTGATGGACAGTTGTCTTGACCAATGGGATAAGGAGAGGTGTCAACCTTCTCCCCCACTCCCTGGCCTTTGTAGAAATACTATAAAATGGAGTCAGACCTTTTTAAATAAAATCAGTTTTAGTTTCATGCCTTCTGATCAGTGTGTGTGTGCGTCTATGTGTGTGTGACAAACAGCATCAGGAACATATGGGTCCCATCAGTGATGTCACAGTGGGATGCTCAGCCCACCCTGCCCTCCCACACGGGATCATTCCTGGAATACCTCAGATCTGAGCTGCTCTGGCTGCTCCGAGGACCTCAGGGATTGCCCCAGACCAGTCCAGGTCTGTGGCTCAACATAGCGGGGGCCAAGTCTACAATGATAAAAGTTCATGTCTCTTATCTCCATTTAGACCAGATAACGAAATCCGGCTGAAGGCCACCCTCAGTCCTCACCGTTAGGTGAAGATAGTCCTGGGTTTAAAGTTGGTCTTGGGTCCCTCATTTACTTCAAAGCAACAGCTGAAGACTAAGCCAGAGCAACTTTCCAACATCCCTCTGGGTTCCTCATGGTGGGAAAAAAACCAGAGCTCCTGACGGAACAATTGCACGCTGCTGGAAACTGGGCCAGCTGAACACGGTGTTCCCAGTAACTCAGAGTCACAAAAGAGTCTGTGTTGGAAGGGACCTAAAAGATCATCTTGTTCTAAGATCCTGCTGTGGGCAAGGATGCCTCCCACTAGACCAGGTTGGTCCAAGCTCCATCCAGCCTGGCCTTGGACACTTCCAGGGATCCATGGGCAGCCGCAGCTTCTCTGGGAAACCTGTGCCAGGCCCTCACCACCCTCACAGCCAAGGATATCTTCCTGATATTCAGTCCCACCCTGCCTTTTGTCAATTTAAAGTCATTCCTTCTTGTCCTGACATTCCATCCCTTGTCCCAAGTCCCTCTCCAGCTCTCCTGGAGCCCCTTCAGGCACTGGAAGGGGCTCTGAGGTGTTCCTGGAGCCTTCTCTTCTCCAGGCTGGACATTCCCATCTCTCCCAGCCTGGTTCCAGAGCAGAGGGGCTCCAGCCCTTGGAGCATCTCCAGAGACTCCTCTGGACTCACTCCAGCAGCTCCACATGCCCTTGATGTTGCAGACCTCAGGGGTGGACGCTGTGTTCCATGTGGGGCACCACCAGAGTGGGTGAGAGAATCCCCTCGCTCACCCAGCTGGTCCCGCGTCCTTTAATGCAGCCCCTGATGTGGCTGAAGTTGGGCTGAATCCCATTCCAGCCGTCTCTGGGCTGCTGCAGGACATCTGCAGCCTCGCCGCCTCCATCTGGAAAACAACGACACCCACACTCCTCAGCCGCGTTCAGGTTTCACCCAGTCCAAGGGAAAGGTTTTTCCTCCTGACAGCTCCTTGCCTCGGTCCCAGATGATGTTTCCAGGTGTAAAAATGGTCTTGTGAAAATACTTGTCAGGAAGCGTCAGAAAAAGGCAGAGCTGTGCTTAGGATTTGAAATTTGCATGGAACCACAAGCAGTAGTTAAAGCTGAGGACTCTAAAAATCCTGCCTGAATACTTCCAGCATTGCTAATGCTCCCCAGCTATTAAGAAATCTCTATCTGCTCCAAGGCCCTAGGTTTTCACAGTACTGGAGAAGGAGATAAGCAAAATCTATCAGAAGAGATTTTATCCAAACTCTTAGAAGAAGAGAGGAAAAGAGACTCGAGGCCTTCTCATTTCCATGATGCTGAGAAAGCTGATCTGTGGCAGAGGGGTAGGGAAAGCACACTTAGAACAAAGGCATTTCTGCGTCAGAAGAGGCCTTTGTCCCAAAATACTGCCTGGAACAGGACTTATCTCTTGCCACTTAGGGGAGTAACTTCTGGGGGTTCATAGTCAACCATTTCTTCTCGATATTAGCAGTGTGAGCTGGCTAGGGTGGAAGGTTGGGCTGCAGATTGCCCAAATTGTGGGTGCTCCATCTCTGGAAGCGCTCAAGGCTGGCTTGGACAGGACTTGAAGCAGCCTGGTCTTGTAGAAGGTGTCCCTGCCCATGGCAGAGGGGTGGAATGAGGTGATTTTGAAGTCTCCTCCAACCCAAACCATTCCACGATTTCGTGATTCTCTACAAAGCCAAGCTGTTTCTCAGAGCATCAGGAGCGCTTTCTCACCTTGAGATCCAAAATGCCAGAGGTGCAGCTCCTCTGCAGATCCAGCTTTGGAACCCTGGGCAGGAGGGGAGCCGCAGCTGGGTCATGGCTCTCCTCTTGTGGATGAGATCCACAGTCCTCTCCCTGTCACATTTTCACACCTCACCATAGAAGGGTTTTTCATGGTTGGGAGGCGGGAAAGCACCAAGTTAGACTTGCTGGTGATGCTGTGAGTGTGTCCTCACCATCTGAGGTGGAAATCCCTGGAAATAAGAGCTGGAGACACCATCACCTTCGCTGAAATTGTATCTTTGGCCTCATATTTAGACCCCCAGTGTCATTCCAAGAGTTTTAGCTCTGAACAGCCCTCAGCAAGTAAAGCAAGAATTTCCAAGATTTCTAACCCCCCTTTTTGTATGGCCAGGAAACACTCATGGCTTTTCAAATCACTCCAAATGCTCCTTTATTTCATTATTTTTCACAAAAAGCCTGCGCTGGGAAACCAATGTGTTACAGGGATCTGATGGATTGCTGAGTGTTTACGGAATGTCACCTAAAATAACTCACAGCAAAGAGGTGTTTGCCTGTTCCTGGGATGCAGCAGGAATTACTTCCACACTCCTGCGCTGCTAGGAGATACAAATGGCAATCATTTAAACCAAATAAAGGCTTTAAATCACTTAACACATTTTCTTTTACTCCTTTGTTTATTATTTTTAAAGGCAAAACTGTCTGAAATGTCCAGACTGGGTTGGTTATTCATTGTTCCTGAGGAATGATCCTCAAGGCCAGGCTGGATGGGCTTGGAGCATCCTGGTCTAATGGAGGGTGCCTATGTTCATGGCAAGGGGTTTGGAATGAGATGAGCTTGAAGGTCCCTTCCAAGATAAACCATCCCATGAATCTCCTCCAAGAGCTTTCCTTGAGCATTTCCATAAATTCAAACACACACACGCAAAGAGAAAATTTTAATAATAATAATAATAATAATAATAATAATAATAATAATAATAGAACAATTTGGAAAGAATTTTTGGGACAATTTTCTCAGATCTTGCCTTCTAGAAACACCAAGTGATGTTGAAGGGGAAGCCTGGGAAAGCCAGATTTCATGGAAGGGAAGATGAGGTTGAGAATGGGGTCATCAAAGATGGGCTCTTGTTCCCAGGGCTACGGAAAAAGGTTTGTTGGATCAGGCACCAGATCTGGTCAGATCAGGAAGGACTTTCCCCTTAAAATTTCAGTCGTCCATGCCAAACTGACTTCTATTTTTACTTTCCATCCTGCCCAAACTAAAAATAACACAAAAGACAAATGATGAAATAGTCCTTAAGTGCAAATGCAGATTTAATCTCCGACCTCTTGCTTCATTTAGTAATAGTGATATTTAACTTATGTAAAATCCCTGACTAAACCGGGGTTGTTAAAATAGAGAGAGAAAAAAAAAATTCGCTCTGCCTCCCTCCTCCTTTCCCAGCACAGAGTTTGAGTCACAAGACCATTTTAAAGTCATTTTTAGGTTCGTAGCCTGGAGTGTTCCTGGCTCCTCGCGGAGTTTGCTGCATCTGTGAGAGGATAATTTTGCACTCCCGGAGAGGGGCTGTGATGAGGAGCAGAGCCCTGCTCCCGCTCGCAGCACCAGCAGCAGATGGGATCTCCTGGTGAAGGACTCCAAACCTGTGTGATCCGCGTGGATGGGAGCCTGGATCACTGAGTTCTGCAGGAGAGGCTTTGGCCGCTCTGGCAGCACGGGAGGCTTCTGTTGGGGCAGCACGGAATCGTTCCAGGAGTGGGCCAGGAGGAGGTACAAACCCACAGTGATGCGGTTCCATCTCTCAAAGCGCCACAGAGCAGGTGCAAGACAAGACGGAAGAGATAGCAAAAAAATCCCAACAAAACAAAACAAAACAAAAAACCCAAACAAACAAAAATCCCACAAACAACCCCCCCCCAAAAAAAAAACCCAAACAAAGAAAATGAAGTGGAAAACCAGAGGGACATCACAAGGAATCCCAGTTAAGGCTCTCTTGAACATCAGCAGTCACTGCATGAGGTCGTGTTTGCTTCATCTTTAGGGATTTGGGGCTGAAAGCAATATGGAGATGAGGTGATGGTGATAAGATTTAAAAAAAGAAGAAATTGAGGGGTTGGAGCATGTCTAGAAAAGGGAACAGAGCTGGTGAAGGGTCTGGAACACCAGGAGAGGCTGAGGGAGCTGGGGGTGCTCAGCCTGGAGAAAAGGAGGCTCAGGGGGGACCTTCTGGCTCTCTGCAAGTCCCTGAAATGATGTTGTAAGGCCTCTTCTCCCACACAGCAAGCAACAGGACAAGAGGAAATGGCCTCAAGTTGTGCCAGGGGAGGTTTAGTTGGATATCAGGAAAAGCTTCTTCGTCCAAAGGGTTGTCACAGTGATTTGAGGGTGTCAAGACATCTACTTGGCATCTTGAAATAAAAAGGAATGGGGAAAAACCTAAACCTGGTTTATACATTCTCAGATAGAAATATTTGAATTGATGTCTCTGTAGATCCAGGATAAAACATTTCCATTTTAAGTGGAAATGGAACTGTTTCAGAGTGAATTACCTGAAAAAAAAAATTTTTTTTAAAGTCCCATTGCCTCTAATTTCCCTTGTGTTCTCCTCAGTTATTGCTCCCCATGACAGCCTCTCCCTGAGTCCGTGCAATCCTCCAGGACATCTGTGGATCCACGTGAGAGCTTAAAAAAAATCAGGGGGAGCCTCACTGGGCACATCTGGGGATTGTTACAGAGATTTTCCCTCTTCTGGTGTTTTTGCTTACCCCATCACTCAAAAACCTGGGTTGAGGATGGAATTCATTGTGAGCTTTTTGTTCAGGCCTTTTCTGTTCAGGCTTGTCCTTCGAAAACCATGTCAATGATGGGTTTAATTTAGTAAAAATTGTGCGGCTGAGTGTTCAAGACTCAGAGGGAAGAGCGGGAAGAGCCCATTCCAACTCTCAGTGCTGGGATTTCACAAATTTGGTATGAAAACCTTCATCTCCCACTCCTGCCACCTGTTTCTCTGGATCCATTCCAAGGGAATCCCTCTCAGCAGACCTAATAATTAGGGCAGGGCCAGAAGGCAAAAGGATTTGTCAATTCTTTGACATCAAAGCACTGAAATATCAAAGGAACTAAAGCACCTACAGACACAGAAACAATTTTTGAAGAAGCCACCTGTGTCTACATATTTATCTTGGCTTCTCAGCTTCATTTGATAAAAAAGGTGTGTTGTGATCCCCCATTGCCCAGAGCAGTTCTCCAGAATTATAGTTCAGATTGCCTGGCTCTACAAAGAGTTGAGAGTCGCTGTGTGCATGGGGAGATAATCCCAAACTCTCTGGAAAACCAGAGATGGGATGATGGGATTTTTATTTTGGNACTACTATCTATTTTAAATCTTTGCTGTTTTCAATTCATCTCTGAGTGTTGGAAGTTTTTCCCATGGACTAAGGTCAAAGGCAATGCTTTCCTGGGGTCCCAGGCAGGGTCTGGGAGCCCCCAGGGCAGTTTGAGGGGTTTTCCACATGCCCTGGACTCCAACAATGGGAAAATCTGCCTGTTGGATTGATCTGAGTCATCTGCAAGTCAGGAGTGACCATGGGGATTGAGACAAGAACATCTGGACAGGGTCAGGATAAAGTCCCTGTGAACTGACATCAAATATTCACAGGAAATAAGAGAACGTGCATAAGAAAAGCTGTAACAGGGTAAGTACCATTGAATCCCAAAAGGGTTTGGGATGGAAGGGACCTTCAATATCACCCAGTTCCAGCCCCCTGCCATGGGCAGGGACATGTTCCCCTGGACCAGGCTGCTCCAAGCTCATCCAGCCTGGCCTTGAACCCTTCCAGGGATGGGGATATATTCCCCGAAAGTGCTTGTCCTATGTCAGGACATCATGGTGCAGGGTCTTTGGACACAGACATGGGATTTTTGCGTTGTATATTCCTGTATTAATAGCTCCTCCCTTCCTCCCCCAGGAATTTATCCCATTTTTAACCACCTTAAGTGGGTTCGGTATCCACTTAAGAAGAATTTCATGTGTTCCCTGTGTGTGGTGTCAGGAAATTGACACTTTGTGCCAGAGGAATTACCTTTTTGTCACAAGTCTGGATGTAGTTTTTAGGTCACAGGGATCATCCACGATAAAATACAAGTAGCACTTGGATATTCCTTATTTATTCCAGAGCCTGGATGCTTAACCATGGATCAAAGCTCTGTTGTGCTGAGCACTGTGGAAACACAAAAACTCCTCCTGCAGCAGAACAGAGATCCAGAATGCCTGCAGGGCTTCTCCTTGGCACTGCTCCGAAGGCTGGACAAAGGAGCTGTCTTTGCAGAAAATCATGGAATTATCTGCTCCGGGTCATGCTGGCAGAGAGAGGAACAAACCTGGGGAGCTTCCTCTCCACCAGCCTTTGCTGTCCCTGCTGAGAGACCACAGATCTGCCTTATAAATAAGGAAACGTCAAGGCTGGAAGCTCTCAACTCTCCCTTTGCACTCTCAGATTCTTCAGCATTTCCCACAGTCTGGGGTGGGTTATTAATATCGACATCCCAATTAATAAATAAGACCCAAAATAAAACAATAAATGGGGAAAAACAAAGAATTTGTTATTTGTTTACATTCCTTCAATCAGACTTGGGAGCAGATGCTTGGGACACGTGCACCTGGATTATTATTGTGTGTTTAAATCAACCAGAACAGGAGGAGTTCTACAGGGGAATCAGGGAAAAATGTTATTTAATGTGAGCCTGGTCAGTTTGGGCAGATTCACCTCAGAGATGGAGAACAGTCCCTGCACTGATTTATTTCACATCACAGAGATTGTTAAAAAGCCATGGAATCATGGAGGGGTTTGGGCTGAAAGAGAACTTAAAGATCATCTCGTTCCAACCCCTGCCACGGGCAGGGACACTTTCCACTGTCCCGGGTTGCTCCAAGCCCTGTCCAGCCTGGCCTTGGACACTTCCAGGGGTGAGGCAGCCACAGCTGCTTTGGGAAATCTGTGCCAGGGCCTCACCACCCTTGCAGGGCAGAATTTCTTCCCAACATCCCTTCTAATGCTGCCCTCTGGCAGTTTGAAGCCATTCCCTGTGTCTTGACATTCCATCCTTTATTCAAAGTCCCTCTCCAGCTCTCCAGCCCCTTTAAGCTCTGGAAGAGGCTCTGAGGTGTCTCTAGAGCCTTCTCTTCTCCAGGCTGGACAATCCCATCTCTCCCAGCCTGGCTCCAGAGCAGAGGGTCTCCAGCCCTTGGAGTATCTCTGAGGCCTCCTCTGGACTAACTCCAGCAGCTCCCCATCCCTCTGATGTTGGACTCCAGGGTTGGACTCTGTGCTTCAGGTGGGGTCTCATGAGAGTGGAATAGAAGGGAAGAATCTTCAAATAGATGGCGAAGAATTCCGTGGATCAGGAATATTTCTTGTATCTAAACTTCCCACTTCTACGATGAAGACACAGTGATCCTCTTAGGTAGATAAATTCCTTGATAATTGTCACATCCTTCTATTCTGCAGAGCAGAAAATGCCTGAATCTGTACCTTTTTTTTTTTTTCCCTAGTTTCTAAACAAAAAAAATGTGTTGTGTAATATTGGCCCTGTGTGGAGTATAAAGCCGTGGACACAGACCTTGGCTCCTCCAATAGATTTATGGCAGAATTCCAGACTAAAGCTGACTCACATCTGTCTGGATCTGAGGACAAGTGGTAAATTCCTCCTTTGGCTGCTTCTGTCGCATCAGGACACCTTTCCCTGCTATCCAGGCAGAAAAACTTTCAAACAAGACCTGCCAAGCTGGAGCAGGGAAAGTCTCCATTTGTTTTTGGATGATTTGCCAGAGGAATAAAATGCAGACACGACTTGTTTGACTACGGTGCGGAGTTAGCGAGAAATGAATGGAAAATGGGGTGGAATTTGCTATAAAGCTACACACTGTGGACTCCGTTTTCCCCACAGGGTTTATTCCAAAAGAGAAAGTGCACAGCAGAATCTTCTTGACATTTTTAATGGGCAATGGTCATTAGAGCCTTTCTCCTTGGGTGGACAATTAACCTCTCCCTTTATGGAAGGTGAAAATGGTCATTCTCGATTTCAAGCATAAAATTTGCCTTGCATTAAGGGGAGAAAATAAATCCTACAGAGCACAGAACAAAATAATCAGGATGAATAAAGATCTGTGAGGAACTGCTCTGCCAAATGATGATGGGACTCAACCAAAGACCTCTAAACAGGTTAAAAAGAAAATAAGTTTTAATTCCTTTCCCAACTCTCTGCTGTTGGAAATTTCTGCAACTCTCTTCAGCACTGTCTGCTGCATATTTGAGTCCTGAATACTCATGAACAAAGCTCCCTAATTTATCTGTTTCCCAATTTTTGGGAGATTCCGGGCAGCAAATTACAAAGTCAGGTTAAGTTGCTTTGCATCTGTGACCTGAAAGCAGCAGTGGTTAATGAGTGTCACTTAATGACAGAGCTGATGATGGAAATCTAAAATCCCTTCCGAAAAAAGGAGGTCACAATCACAGAGGCTCCCTAAAATACTGAAATTTGGGCTTTCCTGTAGAGAAGGGAGGCAAATTTGCCAGGCAAGGTGGCTCTGGAAGTGCTCTGAGGCCAATTTCTCTGGAAGGCTAAAAATGAGCTGATGGTTTATCTCCTGTAGAGATCCGCTTCCTAATCCTTTCCCTTATCAGGAGCAAGTTTCCTACCAGTTCTCTACAGGGACATTAGTAAAGAGCGACGAGAGAGCTCAGCTCTCCAAACAATCCATGCTGGAAATGCCTCCAGTTCCCAACAGCTCGGCATTTTATGCATCCCTTGGAGGCCAACCTGCACCTTCCTCCAGGATACAATGAAGGTCCCCTTTGTCCCTTGCTTTCTTTCTCCTCCAGAGACAGCAAGGCTGGAGCAGGATAACATTTTCATAGTTCTACACCACTTCTTCCCTTCTCACTTCTGTAAATTGCCTAGAAACCTGGAATGGTTTGGATTGGAAAATCATCTCATTCCATGGGCAGGGACAACTTCCACTAACCCAGGTTGCTCCAAACCCTGTCCAGCCTGGCCTTGGACACTGCTAGGGATGGGGCAGCCACAGATTGTTCTGGAAAACCTATGCCATGGTCTCACCACCCTCTCACAGAAGGATTCCTTCCCAATATCCCATCTAAACCCATCACCTGAGAGTTTAAAGCTGTTCTCCTTTGTCCTGTCACTCTGTTCCTTGTCCCAAGCCCCTCTCCAGCTCTCCTGGAGCCCCTTCAGGCACTGGAAGGAGCTCTGAGCTCTCCCCGGAGCCTTCTCCTCTCCAGGCTGCACATTCCCAGCTCTCCCAGCCTGGCTCCAGAGCAGAGGGGCTCCAGCCCTTGGAGTATCTCCATTTCCTCCTCTGGACTTGCTCCAGGAAATATACATGATATCTCCAACAGAGATACATGAAACCCTGAGACAGTCTTGGCTGAATTTGGGGATGAAAGTGGAAATCCCAGGGTTATTTTGATGACTGTGTGGTGTGACTGTGTGGCCGGGCCCTGTGGGACAAAATCCCCTTCCTTGCATGAAGGAAATGATCGGTCACACAAATCCTGATGTGAACAGCTCCGTGCCAGGATGGTGTGACTGAGAACAGCTCTCTGCCTTTCACAGTACATGTATTTAGATCTCTGTGTGCATCTCTATCTATACCATACGACAGAATCATAGAATGGTCTCAGTCGGAAGGGTAAAATCATCCAGTTCCAACACCTTCCACTATCCCAGGTCGCTCCAAGGCCTGCCCAGCCTGGCCTGGAACACTTCCAGGGATGGGGCAGCTGCACCCAAGGTGGACTTAAAATGGTCACAAAATGGACAACCCGTGACAAGGTCTCACACTTCTATAAGTTTTGGGCCCTTTGCATTTTGGGGTTTAATTGTCCAGTTGCAGTTTCAGGTTGTGAGGCCTCATCCTTCTTGTTTTCTCTTTTCAGTCCACCGTTCGTGCTTTTGGGCCTGAAGCTGGTACTCGTTGTCCTTGGTCTCTAGTAGGAAAGGGATTTGTTTGGTCTGCTACTCTGTGAACAGAGCTGACTAACAATTTAAATGAGGCTCAGAACAGCACCCCTAGGTAGCACAGAATCTGAAAAATGTGAAAGCTAAAACTTAAGGCATCACCGGCACTCCATGCTCTTGTAAATAATCCCTCTCCATCATCCTTATCCTTTCAAGTCCTGGAAGGCCGCAATTAGGTCCCCACAAAGCTTCTCTTTTCTGGGCTGAGCAATCCCAATTCTCACAGCCTTTCCTCACAGCAGAGCTGCTCCATCCCTCTGGTCCCCTTGGTGCCTCCTCTGGATTCACTCCAGCAGCTCCATGTCCTTCCTGTGCTGGGCCCCAGGGCTGGGGCAGCTCTGCAGGTGGGGTCTCACCTGAACGGGGCAGAGGGGCAGAATTCCCCCCTCTCCTGCTGCCCAAACTGTGGGATGAACCCAGGACAGATTTGGATTTCTGGGGTTGGAGGTCACGTGGCTGGGTCATGTCCAGCCTCTCAACCACCAGCTCTCCGAGTCCTTCTCCCCAGAGCTGCTCCATCTGCTCATCCCCAGCCTGGATTAGGGCTGGGATTGACCCTGGAAATGCACCAACACTTGGTCTTGCTAATAAAAGCTTAAAACAAACACAATATTAATGCAATCACAATATTAATATTGTTACGATAGACAAAATACTCATTTTTTTAATGCAAGCCTATTTTCTACTCTCCTCTTTTTTTTGTACTAGGAGTAGAGATAAATTCCTCTTAGATCCTTTTGTGCTTCTAGACCACCTTTTTGCAGCAGCTCAAGAGCAGAAAATTAGGAATTTTCTCCTGGTTCCCCCTGTATTGCCTGTAAACCATGACCTGGAAGGCATCCCCTGGCACAGTGAACACAAAACAGCATTTTCCTCTCTGTCCAAACTGCTATGCCAGAGTTTTGGAGGGTGAAAATCCTGTCTACAGCCAACCTCAGAAAAGGTTTCTCAGCAGGAAGTGTGGCTTTCTCTTACAAGCTTTACTCCATAAATTATCTTTTGACAGAAATAATTTGAAAACAACAACAACAACAACAAACCCCCACAACGAGCCAACAGAGTGACTTTATAAACAATGAATTGTGTAAATAACAAGAGAAGCAAATGCCCTTGAACAGGCTCTCACCTGCCTGTACCTTGCTGAGGCTTTAGCAGGAGCCAGTGTGGGTTTAATTAACACCTTCCTTGGCCCAAAATCACCACGTGGTTCTCAAAGACGGAGTGACGCCCGGGTGAGAGCCGCCACATTTTGTTGTGCCTTCAGAGCCCGGGTTAATCCAGGTTTTGCTCCATTTCCTGGGACAGCAGGCTGCTCTGAGCTCCTGGTGACAGCCCTCATCACACCAGGGCCTCCCAGATGTGCCCGGAGTCTCCGGAATCCCAGGACAGGACTGTGCTGGCAAACAGCATCCAGGGGCTTTGCTGCCTCTGCTCCTCCTCGAGTGCCAGAGGCGCAGGAGGCAATTTCTCCTCTGGATGCCCTCACAGAATTTTAGTGACAGACAAGAGCGCCAAGTTTGCAACCCTGGAGTGGAGTTGGAGCCTTTTGGAAAGCGAGGGAGGGCAGCAAGATCCAGATGCTGGGGGAGCCTTGGTTGAACTCAGAGTTTTTCCTTTAAACAAATCCTCTTCTTATCTCCCATTTTCCTGAAAGGTTTGGAAAGGGATTAGACTTTTGATGTTGGCCCTGCTGTCACCCGGGAGCTCTCCCCTTATCCATTTTGGTCCAGGCTGTAGGATGTGACTTTGCTGTGAGGTTCATCCCCTGACTCCCTGCCCTGCTTTGTGGGGTTGTGGGAAGGGCATCGGACACGGGATGGCCCTTCCTGCCCGTGCATAGGATTTTAAACAGATTTAACATCTGCAGCCCCAGAGATCTGGGCTGGATCATTCACCTCTAGACAGGGACAAACCAAAAAACAGGACTGGAGCTAAATTATCCCTGAAGTCCCTTCCAACACAATCCAAACTCTGCTACTACAATTCTTAATTGTTCTCAGACCTTTCAGAAATCTGCCTTCCATCACAATTTCCATAGGAGACAAGTTCAGACTGTGTCTTCCAACAAGTCTAAAACATTTTAAGGCAGAAACCTTGCCTTTTTTTTTAAGGCCAATGTGTGTTTTGGCATTTATTTGCAGTAGATGCAGGATTTTACTCGCTGATTTCAGCTTCCAGCAGACTGAGTCATCTCCTCAAGATCATCTTAGAGATTGTGATTTCTGAAGGGTGAAGAACTGAGAAAAACAGGGAGTCTTGGAAGCCAGATGTTGCATTGAAATTATGGAATTAGCCCAGGTGCAGTCATCTTAACTCTGACCCTTTCCCATTTCTCACAGTCTTGTAGATTTTGTGTTTAAGAACCAAGCTGGAGGATGTCATTTTTGGTACGGATGACTGCCAGTCCAAGTGTACTGTGCTATTTTTATGGCATTTTTAGCATAATAATATATTCTGTTCAAAACTGGTGATGTATGAACATAAATACATCTTATTTGCCTATTAACGTTAGACAGGAAAAGTCATTCTTTGTGCAACATCTGCAATGTGATCATTTCAATTTTATCTTCTCCTTTTAGGTGTCTGAGCAATAAACCCTGAAAGACATTATTTATGGAATTTGGTGCAATACCATCACTGTTATTACAGAATCAGGATCCTTCTGCTCAAAGAAGTCCTAAAGCTTTTTTTTTTATTTCACCTCTAGAATTCTGAAGTGGGAGGACTCTGGTGCATTTCAGAGAATTGTGGAATGGTTTGGGTGGGAAGGGACCTCAAAGATCATCTAATTCCACCCCCTGCTATGGGCAGAGGCACTTTCACCTATCCCAGGTTGCTCCAAGCCCTGTCCAACCTGGCCTTGGACACTTCCAGGCATCCAGAAGCAGCCACAGCTTCTCTGGGAAACCTGTGCCAGCGCCTCCCCACCCTCCCAGGGCAGAATTTCTTCCCAATATCCGATCTAAACCTACTCACTGTCAGTTTGAGAGTAGGTTTAGATTGGATATTGGGAAGAAATTCCCCCTTATCCTGTCACTCCAGGCTCCTGTAAAGAGCCTCCCCCTTTTTTTTCAAGGAGAAACCTTGCTGCAAGAGAGAGGGAAGGCATCGTTGCCGTGATTTTGGGAAATTTTTTTTAACGAATTGGCACCATGGCCTTGAGCATCATGAACAGAAACTAAAATTTTACTAACGAAGAGCAGATTTGTCCTGATTGGAGACCGTAGCAAATCCAGCCCTAAAAAATGCGCACATTATATTGGGATGAATAAATAAAACACATTTTGGGGGGAATTTTGGGCTCCAGAAGCCCTTGATATAGCATGGATCACATCTAGGGGTGTGACTTGCATTTCCATCCCCATGAAAGAAGGAACACTGCTCATTGCACCTGCTGGGAAAGAGCCCCTGGATTGTGCTCTGTCCAGATCGTGACAAAAAACATCTGAGCCGTTAAGAAGGAATTCTTGACTGAGAGGGTTGTGAAACCCTGGAATTGGCTGCCCAGAGAAGCTGTGGCTGCCCCATCCCTGGGAGTGTCCAAGGCCAGGTTGGACAGGGGTTGGAGCAACCTGGGACAGTGGGAGATGTCCTTGCCCACTGCAGGGGGTGGAATAAAATGGGTTTTAAGGTCCCTTCCGACACAAACCATTCCATGATTCCACCCTCAGTAGGTTTGGCCTTTTAATTATTAACATAGAGATCACCTGTGAAGACTGCTCGCTGCTTCTTATCTGTTCTCCATGTCCTGTGCCACCAAAAAATCGATGTTTAAGTGGAAGCGAATATGAAAATTATTGCTACTGTAAGGCAGGGAATAAAAGACAGAGGAGGAATATCTTTTCTAGTGATAACATGTGAATGAATCCCTGTGGCTTATTTTGATATCGCTGACATTTTTCATAAAGACATTCTCCAAGGAGCCAAAGACATCTGTCAGCACAGAGCGAAGTGTGTACAAATGAAGCACAAATCCACCCTCCAGAGGAATGACAGAGGTGTCGATAATTTCAGTAGCTGGGAGGGAGCAATTCTGATGCAAAACCTGGAGGAGTGAATCGCAGCTCGAGGGATTTTTAGCTCAAAATGTGATCACAGTGACGCAATCGTGCAACAGCATCACCCCGCGCAAGGAAAGCTGCAATGCTTGAAAATGCAGCAGGCGTGTGGAAAAGAGGAGAATTCAGGATATGGCATCACGCCTGTGCTTCTAAAAATTTGTCTTGCAGGTCTCTTTTGGGAAAATGATCATTTTAAAAAGGATTTTTTTTTTTTAAATGTGGCAGAATTCAGTGAAGCTGCAGGTTCCTGGTTCCTGGTGTAGTGAAAAATAAGGGAAGCATAAGGAATCAATCGAAGGGAATGCCAGGGGACCAGGGCGGGGATTGTCCCTCTGTGCTGGGCACTGCTGAAGCACCTTGAGTGCTGTGTCCAGTTCTGGCCCCACATGACAAGAAGGGTGTTGAGGGGTTGGAGCAGGTTCGGACAAGGGAACAAAGGTGCAGAAGGGTCTGGAGCACCAGGGCAGGCTGAGGGAGCTGGGAAAGGGGCTCAGCCTGGAGAAAAGGAGGCTCAGGAGGGACCTTCTGACTCTCCACAGCTCCCTGAGAGGAAGGTGCAGCCAGGTGGGGATTGGGCTCTGCTCACAGGGAATGAGGGACAGGACAAATTGCGTTCAGGTTGGGCATCAGGAGGAATTTCTTCTCGGAAAGGGTTGTCAAGCATTGAAGAGGGCTGCCCAGGGAGGTCTGGAGTCCTCATCCCTGGAGGTGTCCGAGGAAGGCCTGGACATGGCACTCAGTGCTCTGGGCCCGTGACAAGGTGGGGATTGCTCACATCGGACCTTGATGGTCTTAAAGGTCTTTTTCAATCTAAATAAGTCAATTCTCTGATACTCAATTCTCGGATAATTAAATGTCTCTACGAACCTGTCTCTTCCTTTGGCACTTACAGCAGTGATTTTTAGCCCGTCTGTCTATCTATTTTCTTGAAGCAGAAATTTGAAGGTAACCCAGAAAGAAAAGCTCCGGGACAATGACCTTGACTGCAAACATCAGCTACAAAATATTTAAGGGCTGTTAACTGGGAAATATTAAACTGCCCTAGGGCAGTGTTGGAGGGGATGTGCCCTCACATTAACCGAAGAGCAGTGCTGAGTCACACATGGAGGACTGCAAAACTCAGATTATCTTTTACGTCCTCCAGAGAACACTTGAGAATTTTGTTTCCTTTAGTGCAAATCCTGGCATGAACGTTCCAGGCACTAAAACTCCTGCTACAACCCTTGGGAGTCTTTATTGTGTTGTAGAAGTTTCCTTTTTCCTCCCGATACCTCAGAACTTGGGGCTCTGTGTGGCTGGGGACGGCTGCATCCTGCAGGGACGTGTCTCCCGGGGCAGAGCATCCATGTGGGACACCTCAGGGAAATGGGAAATGCTGGTGGCTCAGCCATCAAAACTGATCCTGTGCTTCCCAGAGTTGCAGGACAGCCTCACTGGCTACCGGGGAAGGTCTCAAGGATAGTTTTGGTTTCCCAGCTCATCTCTCTTGGACATGTTTGGTTTTCAGGGATTAACCACTGTGAGCCTGGTATTTCTGAGTCTGAGAGATTTTAGCCTGCTAGCAGCTGCTAACTTTTCCCAAGGGAAAAATATTTTAAAAAAGCTTCTTCTCAAAACAATCTTGGCAAACAACTGATCCGTTCTCAAAACAATCTTTTCTCCGGGTGATGTCTTGCCTTTCCAGTTCTGTTTCTCTAGTTTAACCAATGGGATTAGAGAGGTGTCGTTCATATTCACCAATCACATTAAGTCTGCACTGGAACACGTTATAAAAGGTAGTAAAAAATTAGACAATAAAGCCTTCTTGTGTTTTTGCCTTCTGAAAAGTATTTGGAGTCATTCATTTTTTCGTGTCCTACAACAGCATAACCACCATGCTGGGTCCACACTGGGAATACAGGCAGATTCTGGGCTTTTTTAAAGGGGATTTTTTTTTTTCTTGGTCGTGGCACTGAGATCTTCAGCCAAGGAATGGAAGCTGTGGGGGAACTGGGGCAGTCACCAGCAGGTCCCAACAGGCAGCAGCTCTAAGGAAGAGAAGTGCAAGAGAGGGATCTCAGGGCTGGAACTCTGCTTTTGCCTATTTCGCTTTGTTCTTTTCCATATTATTTTCCTCCCCTTTCCTTTAAAATCAACCCCATCCTGGCATGTGATGGGTAATATCCAGTTAATTCACCTTTTTATGGAGAATCTGCGCCAAAAAGAGACATAGGAGAGCTTAAAAAGGTCATTTAACCCCTCTTCCACATAACCATGTGACATTATCCAGTGAAAGGAGCTCCTGTGGACAAAAACCTATGACATTTCCTTCAAAAAGCTTGGAATTATGCAAATAGCATCATTCACATGGGAGGCCACAAGGTCAAACACATTTTTGTGTTTGTTTCTGAAAACAACTTAAAGGCCCCTCGAATGTAAAGGAGACTGGGAAAAAAGGAAAAGTCAAATATTTGTAATTCCAAGCTCCATCCAATCTGACCTTGGACACTGCCAGGGATGGGGCAGCCACAGCTTCTCTGGGAAACCTGGGAAAAAATCTTCAAGGTCATCAAGTCCAATCCTCAACCATCACCACCACCCTGTTCGCCACTAACCCATGTCCCCAAGTGCCACATCCACAGGTTTTTGAACAATTCCACGTGCCAGGTGATTCCACCCCTGCCATGGGAAGCCTGTTCCAATGATTTACGAACCTTTCAGTTAAAAAAAAAATCCCTAATATCCGATCTAAACTTTTCCTGGTGCAACTTGAGGCCATTTCCTCTTGTCCTATCCCTTGTTCCCTGGGAGGAAAGACTGATCCCACCTCACCACAACCTCGTTCCAGGGAGCTGTGAAGTGTGATGAGATCTCCCCATGCCAGGCGTGATGCTCCTGCTGTTTTTGAAGTTCTGTTTTGCCTCCATTGCATTGTTCCCCAAGGCCATGAAGGAATTCTGGAGTGACTAGTTGGATGAAAATGATCTTACCACCCAAGGGAATCCAGGGATTAACTGGGCACTGTCTTGGAAGGAGGACACTATGAAGGAAGCTTTACTTTCCTGCTCTTTTTTTGTTTTAAATCTCCCGTCAGGATCAGCTCTCCCCACCAGCTCCAGGCTGATGCAAGTTCCAAGCACGCTGGGGTTTATCCTTTTTTTAAAACTCCAGTTTTAGGAAGCGGAGAGGGGCGGCTTTTGCAATTCCTGAATCATCTTGGAATTCAGTCCTGCCTACGCACTTAAAAGCTGCTCCTGTTTTCCATCAGGGACTCGGTTCCCTTTTCCCAAAGAGTTTGCATGATAATGCAATTGTTATTTTCTCAGGGTTCTCTGTACTTAGATGAACCTCAGACAGGGAGAGGAGAATGGTTAATTAGCCAGACTAATGAGACCTGAGATCCCCTGTTTCAGTGCAGAGTTAAAGAGGGCTCATTAAAGCAAAAACCTTGTGGAAAGCCAGCTCCAGCAAACAGGAAGAAAAGGAAAGAGTGTTAACCCTCAAGGAGGTTTTGATTTCCATCCTAACATGGATGGAAGAAGGAAATAACACTGGGAATGGCTAATTCCATCCCTGCAATGGGTTTGCTGGGCTGCTGAGTGGGAAGATTCCCCATGGAAAATAAACCAGCACTGTCCAGATAGTGACAGTTTTCCCATGGGAAAGGAGGGAGAGGAATAAGGTGCAGGAGGCTGGGTGAGAATCCATTCAGGTTTTTTGGAGGGGTACAGAGAGGAGCCCACATGCATCAAACGCCAACGAAAAGGGGAAAAAAATAAGGGTTATCCTTTCCCTGTGAAATTCAGGGAGGCAAAGAGGTCATTCCTGGTCAGCTGGGAATAATTTCTCCAGTGCTCAACCAAATAAAAGATAAGACACAACCCAGTCATGGAGGTTGTGCTTTCCTCTCCCCTTTGCTGCCCTGGTCATGGCAACCTTTGGCACATTTGGGTGATGATCTCCAGGTTCAGGTTAAATATTAAGAAAAATTTCTTCAGTGAAAGGGTGGTTAAGCAAGGAACGGGCTTCCCAGGGAACGGTGGAGTCACCATCCTTGGAAATGTTTCAAAATTGGGTAGACCTGGCATTTCGCCACATGTTTTAGTGGGAATGGTGGCACTTGGTTGAAGGTTGGACTTGATGTTCTTGGAGGACTTATCCAACCTTAATAATTCTATGATTCTGTGATTCATTGTCTTCATTTCTGTAGCTCTCAAGCCCTTTTGCTGACAAAAAAAAAAAAA